>JAJJMB010004055.1:369060-395891 GCA_023531105.1 Papaver atlanticum
ATAAACCGTTTTTAGAAAATAACCCACTTAAGTATGCATACGGGTACACATACTTAAGTACCCGAACTGATCTTGTTTTCAGTTCACAAACTCCAGCAGAAATTCACGGGATGTGAACTTCCGACAGTATGCGTACAGGTAAGCGGACTTAGCTCCGGTTAACCCTAACAGCAAAGTACGCATACTTTGGTTCAAGGATTATGGACTTACACAAGTATGAGTTAACATACAATGTTTATTTCCAATCATGGTTATATATTCTAAACTCTCATTTCAATCATTGAAACATTCTTAAAGGATGTCATATATAGCGGTTATTCACACACTATTTTTCATCAAAGCGATTTTCAAGAGATTGAAACAATTAACATGACTTTCGTCACGAGTAAAGATGAACTTTGCCAAAGCGAAAGCTTACCTACACATATTTCGAGAAAAAGATAAGCGAGATAAACTCGGCTTAAAATAGCTAATGTGTATGATCGAAGTCTATATAGCAATACGACTTTTGTCTCAAGATAGGAGATGGAGTAGATAGGCTTTTGAGTGATAGATAAGTTCAAGTCTGCGCATACCTTTTTGTCGATGAAGTTCCACCAGTTCCTTGAGTATTTCTTCGTCTTTGTATGATGAACGCCGTGGAGTCTAGAGCTCAACTACACTTTCTATCCTAGTCCGAGACTTAGCTATAAGTAGACTATGAAATAAAGACTTATAGTTTTGGCAACTAAACTTGACAAACAAGCTTGCGATAACAACGCTTGCGAGTTCGACCGAGCAGTGCTCTAACAGATAGATAAGTTCAAGTCTCCACATACCTTTTTGTCGATGAAGTTCCACCAGTTCCTTGAGTAGTTCTTCATCTTTGCATGATGAACGTCGTGGAGTCTAGAGATCAACTACACTTACTATCCTAGTCCGATACTTAGCTATAAGTAGACTAGAAATCAAGACTTATAGTTTTGGCAACTAAACTTTACAAACAACCTTGAGATAGCAACGCTTGCGAGTTCGACCGAGCAGTGCTCTAACAGATGATATGATAGACAAGCCCAAAAAGAAGATACCGTTTAAGGTGCTTAAATACTTCCCCATTGTACCGAGATTAAAGAGATTGTATAAATCAGTAGAGCTGGCTCAGCAGTTGATATGGCACGTGACACATAAGAGTAAAGATGGGAAGATACATCATCCATCATATTATTTAGCTTGGCAGCACATAGACACAAAGTTCCCCAAGTTTTCTTCAGAATCACGTAATTTGCGTCTTGGGATTCCTGCTGATGGATTTAATCCGTTTGGCGATCTTTCCCCCATCCCACAGTTGTTGGTCGGTGTTGCTTGTAGTATATAATATTCCCCCTCAGCTGTGTATGCAAGCCGAAAATATTATTTTAAGCTTGATGATTCCATGAAAGAAACAACCAGGTAGAGACATCGACATATACCTGCAACCACTGATTGATGATCTGATTGAGTTGTGAGATAACGGCATGGAGGTTTATGATAACTTTAGTAAGACAATGTTCAACTTGAAGGCATTATTGATGTGGACGATAAATGATTTTCCTTCTTATGGTAATCTATCTGGATGTACGTATAAAGGGAAGGAAGCCTGCCCTCTTTGTGGTGATAATACTCTTTAAAACTGGTTTCCGTTTAGTTGTAAAACTATTTACATGAATCGTAGGAGATTTCTACCATGTAATCATCCTCTTCGATCGCGTAATAAGAAAGCCATGTTTAATGGAGAGATTGAGAAGAATGAAAAGCCACCTATTATGTCTGGTGTTGTGTCCTTTGAATTTCAGAGCAGTATTGTGAATAATTTAGGGAAAGCGAATCAGAACGACATGGAGAAAAGGAAAGATAAAGAGGGAAAGAAGAAGAATAATCAGAAAAAGGTTCAGAGTAGTGCGGTAACAGGTGCAAATGACGGTAATTCTAAGTGCGGGAAGCGGAAAAGGGCAGTTGCTACTGATGTCGGTACAAGTGCTGCTGCTAGTTCTGGTGCACAGGATGATGACCATCCGATATTCAACAAACAGTCCATATTTTTCGACTTGCCTTACTGGAAGGTAAGTTCTAGCCTCAAATGCATGTTGGCATGTTTGAATATCTAAATAGATTATTTTTCATCTGCTACACGGTATGAATATGTTAATAGGCTTTTTTTCATCTACTACCCGGTATGAATATGTAAATAGACTCTTTCTTAGTGTTTGAAAAGTCAAAATATTATCACATGAGTTAGATAATGTTAGCTAGCACTATCTTGAGTGAAATTAGAAATGTAAATAGACTCTATGCCGGACATGCAGATAATAAACCTATCATTTTTATATACAATCCATGCACATGTCATATCATCACTTATGAAATCTTTATAACACGTACGACTCAAGTGTCTTGCTCATATTTTTTATGTTATCTTACTTCCTTCCTAAGATTTGTTACTACGGCATAATATTGATGTTATGCATACGTAAAAAAACGTCCGTGAGAGTGTCATTGGTACTATATTGATATAAAGTTTAAAACAAAAGATGGCTTAAATTCCCGTAATGATCTGAAAAGTATGGGAATCAGAGAAGACTTGCATCCAACACTCATAAATGGCAAAACATTGCTTCCACTAGCACCATATAACTTAAGCGAAAAGGGAAAGGCTATATTTTATAATAGGATGATAATTTTTAAGGTTTCATATGTGTATAGTTCTGATCTTAGGAGGCATTTCTAGAAAGATGGTTGCTTGGGTGTCCTTAAGGATATTACCTGTAGCTTTGAAGGGACTTTTACCTGATGGGCCAAGTACTGTGGTTAATCGGTTATGTTCTTATTTTAACGAAATATGCCAAAGGGCAGTTGATCTCGGTAGATTAGTAGAACTTGAAGAAGAAATTGCTGAAACTTTGTGTATGTTGGATATGTACCTCCCTTCATCATTTTTTGATGTGATAGTACACTTGACAATTCACCTAGCTCGAGAAGTGAGTTTATGTGGACCCGTTCAATATCGTTGAATGTATACATTTGAAAGGAATTACAATGTTCTAATAATTAAAGGTTTGGTCTTTCGTAGGTTTATGAAGAAATTCAAAGAATACGTAAACAATTACGCACTACCTGAAGCATGTATAGCAGAGTGTTACCTGGGAATGGAGTGCATCAGGTTTTTCAATGTTCATGCGGACAAAGCAGATGGAGGAGTAAATCAGATCCGTAATGAAGACATTCAACATGATTCCACACCGGAAGGGCGTCCTCATTCTAAAGGTTTTTAAGTGTGTATTGGTAGTGATATGCTAAAGATCGCTCATAGATATGTGCTTTTTAACACAACAGTAATTGACCCATATAGAACGTAAGTATGACGTTATATGTTCATTTCAAATTGTTATCAGTTAATACCTTTACAAATATTTTTCATCTTACTTTTTTTCTTATTAGAATGCATATGGATGAAGATCTTCCGATACTGACGCAAGTGAAGACCAACTCCTTTCCAACCAACTCCTTTACATACACTCGAACACGTTTCTAGATTGGATACGGTAAAAGGTACGTGCACCACCACTTGGTCATTTGTTAGATGTTTGCAGTTTAGATTCATTTTTCCCGAGTAGTACCTCTTTTTTGCATTACCCACAAAACAAGTCATATTTCACTATTTAACTTTTACCAAGCCAAAACATAGAGCTTGCGCCCATTAATGTGGTCACTTGTGTTCTACTAACTAAATTATATTTATAGGTTAAAATCCAAATTTGTCAAGGAATATCAGTATCAAATACAGTGGAGTGGTTGGCATATGGTCCTTTAAAAAACTGTGTATCATATAAAAGCTTGCAAATAAATAGGTCAAGGTTTATTACAAAGGATATTCAAAGAGTCACACAGAACAGTGGTGTTTCAATTGAATCAAAATCTTTAGTTGCAGGACGGTCACAAATAAGTGGTTTCTATGGTGTTTTAGAACAAATTATCGTGTTGGACTACCAGTATATGTTTCAAATTCCCATATTCAAATGTGACTGGGCTCACACCTATTTTGGTGTCAAGATTGAAAAAGTCTATAAAATGGTAAATACAATGGTAAACTTACGTCAGCATAAGAACCAATATCAGAATGATCCATTCATTTTAGCGTCCCAAGCCCGATAAGTTTTCTATTCTCGAGAGTCAGATATATCTAATTGGTTTGTGATGTTGAAACCACCACCTAGGGTTTTCATGAATTAAAGGAATATAATGAACATGAAGACACAAATTGCCAACCAGTGGGTCCTTCAACTCTTGACTTACAAATGAATGACGAGACCGAGAGTTTTGCAAGAACCGATGTTGAACCAATCTAAGTGGTTCCGACAAAGAAGAAGAATAAGTAAAAGAAAAAGAAGTGCCACTGATGGTGGGTTTGCTCTTTTCATTTATACTGAATTTGGTGTTGTTTTTTTGTTTCATTTTGCTTCTGATGTATTTGTGGTCTAGACTTGTTACTTAAATGCAGATTTTCTGAAGTTATGTGCAGAAATTGGTTACTTAAATCATGCGTTGGTCTCTAATTCTGCATTTGGATTTTTTTGCAGTCAATGTCTTGCTTTTTTTGCAGTCCATATACTTCAGAACTATGAGCATTTGCATCTTCTTCAGGACTGGTGTTTGCTTCACCAAAACTTGCATGAATCTGGTACTTCAGTGGAGATATAGATATATTATGAGTGTTGATTGAAATGTGATTGCAGAGAATGCCTTGTATGTTTCAGGCGAAGTGGGGCATTCACTGACCGTTTTTTTAAGTCTCAGCTGAAATTTTTCTTACATATAGACATAGATGTACAATATAATCAAATATAATTAGATATGTAAATGTAGAAGGATGGTTGGAATCCCAAACTTGGACAGAGGAGGCTCAAGTTTGACTCACCTGAGCCTCATTTTTTTTTCAAAGTCAATTCTTCATTTTACAACTCTTTTAATGGTTGTGAATAGAGATCACAAAACAAAACACAGATCTACCAATATTGTGAATCCGAAAGGATAGTTGATGACTTGTACTAACACATAGTAGGCTTGGGTTCGAATCTCTCCAACAGCATTTCTCGAAATGATATTTTTTTTATCTTCAACAACCCTTATGAATGTTGTTATACAATTATTCACTACCTTTACGGTATGAGTAGTTAAAGTCTAAAGGTGGTCACTACTCTTTGCAACTCTTTTCACACAAAACGTTGTGGTTTTGATTCTCCTCACTACTCTTTGGTCATCTTTGGTCCTAAGAGTTGGACGTTTTTCACTTTGACAATTTTTGTTTAAAAAATTTGTAAAACATGCCATCTTTTACAACTTTAAAATATGAGTTGTTAATTTACAGTTGTAGATAACTATTTTTCCCGTAGTGGTAGAACCGATCCTTACCTATTTTTGGATAAATGTGGTAGAACTGATTTCAACTATTGTTGAGAGTCACGATACGTAGAACCAATCCTTACCTATATTGGGATACTTGGTAAAACCAATCCTAGCTATTGTTGAGATTCATGGTAGATCCGATCCCTACCTATATTTGGTGACTTCGTAGAACCGATCTTAACCTATGTTAAGTAGAACCGGTCCCAAGAGAAAAACTGATCCTTCATATTAACATATTACTTTACGGTTTTGTGTGAGTTTGGAATTAGGTTTTGCTAAATAGGAAAATTCTAGATGTCGACATATTTTGAAAATGGATACAATTCCTAACTTTTATTGTCCAAAGATATTCCTTGATACTCAAGGTGATCCTGATCCGAAATATTAAGAATCTTTTAATTAAGATTTTCGATTATATGCTTTTGATTTTCCAACAAATCAAAACACACTCTTGGAAAGTTATATTAGTTAAGTGTTAAACCAATATTAAATATTTTCTAATGAGAAATTTTGGAATTACAGGTTGGATATTAATTGGAAATAGGAAAACCGAAATAAGGTACTTAATGCATATCTTGAGAATATTTTCGGTTTTGGAATATCCTTGTTGTCCAAACAACCTTGGTCTATAAATAGTTGAGTTTGCGTTTCTTGCAAACTATCCTAAGAGCCAGGCAAACTTCATTCGTTTTATTTATGGTGGAGCCGTCTATCCTGAGAGGAAAGTACCCTAATTAGGTGAAATCTCTTACGACCGCTCATTTGATGACTTCGGTAGGATCAAGAAGCTCTACGAGTAACATTGGTGGGAAACTAGATAATTTCATTGTTATTTTAGTTTTCGATTATTGATTTGATTGACTAACGATTTGAAACTTTGATTGCACCTAGTTTGATTATTCTTGAGAGCCTTCTCTTCTGACATAAGGGTCACCCAAACTAGATCAAAGTATTGACGGGACATTTAGAAGTGTTTTTAGATCTAAAGGAAACTTGTGATCATCTATTGTTAATAGACTCTGTTTTGTGTGTGATCGATCATAGGTGGATTCAAGTTTGTGGTGTGCAGTTACATAAGAAGGCAATTGAAGATTTAAAGAACAAGAAAAAAATTCTTATTTGGTTTTGTATCCCACAATTTGTGCACACATCTAGATCGGCCGGGATACGACTTAGATCCGATCTTTTGATAGATTTGAACATAAAGTCGTTTAGATCGTCAACTATCATTTGGCGGTATTCTTCAATATCCGAATCTAATAGTTGTGAATCCGAATCTAAGTTATTGATTTGGATTGATCTTACCCGACAAAGGAGTTTACTATTTTAAACGGAAGAGCCTTTGTCAAATTCAACAAATCTTTTTCTCGAAGATTATTGGAGTAGTTACCAAACAACTTTGTTCCTTTACTGTTTGGAAGACGACCAAAAGGAGTTTAATGCTAAAAACTTTACATCAGTAAAACAACTCAAGATAGTTATTTTCTATCTTGGGATTCAGGTGCGTGACCAGTAGGTCGTAGATGCAAGGATACTAAGGGAACTAAGTAAATAGGGGTAGATTACTTGGTCTCAGCTATACGAAGTTGGCTTTGTACTTTATGTAGCGTCTTAATTCTGAGAGTATTCAGAAGTAGGAAATACCATTTAGTCCTAGAAATAATATATTAGAGAGAGTCTATTCCAGTTGACTCAGTCAACTGTCTGTTTGGTCCTTTTTGGAAAACTATATTATAGTTTGGTCCTAGGGTGACGTCATGGATGATGTAATTGTCATCTTGTAGTGGCATAAATACCCTTTTGGGACCATTACATCATCCATGACATCACCCTAGGAAATATATACTCAATTATCAAGAGAGAAGATATTATTTTCAGATTTACTTTCTCTCACCTCCATATTTTCAGATCTTGTTTTTCTCTCTCTATTTTTTTACTTCATCTTCCTGCTAGGGTTTTGATTTTGCAGAGATGATAAAGGCGATTGCAGAGAAGATTGTATGAGTTCATCATCTTCATCTTCATCTTCATCTTCCTGCTGCTATAACAATAGCGATTCGAAGATGAAAATCTAAATCCGTTTTTTTTCTTTTCTGGATTTGTTTTTGATTTCTTCCTGCTCGTGTTGAAGATAAAGATGATAAAGATGAAAAAAGTTCATTCTTTACATGAACTCATGTTGCTGCTCCTGTTCGTGTTAAAGATGAAGATGATGTTGCTGTTGCTGCTCGTGTTGAAGATGAAGATGATGATGATGATGATGATGATGATGATGATGATGATGATGATGAATACTTTCAAGATCTACTGTTGTTGATTGATGATATTGCAGTTGATGAAGATGATGAAAACGATGTAGTTTTTGTGTTTGTTTTTTCGTCTCTATTGTTTGCTGCTGCTGTTAAAGATGATGAAGACGATGAACGTGATAAACACGATGTTGCGGCTGCTGTTTGAAGACGATTATGTTTGTTGCTGCTGCTGTTGAAGACGACGAAGATGATGAAGATGATGCTGCTGCCGTTCATTTTTACGAATGAACTCTGATTTTTATGGATTTTTTTCGTGTGTTCATGTAAAGAATGAACTCTATTTTTAGATCTTGGATTGTTAGGTGTTCATATTAAAGAATGAACCCAATTCTATGTTTGAATTAGTTAGTTTTTGATAGGTGTTCATTTTGTCGAATGAACTCTGTTTTCTTATAGGTTCTGTCAGGTGTTCATTTGAAGAATGAACTCTGTTTCCATATAGGTTTTATCAGGTGTTCATTTGAAATAATGAACTCTGTTTTTTGTCATCATAATGAAGTTTTATGTTGTGTTCATTTTACAGAATGAACTCTGTTTTCATATGTGATTTAGTTTGGTTTTATTACGTGTTCATTTGAAGGAATGAACTACGGAGTTCATCAGACATAATGAACTGCTACAAAAAAACAACTAAACATAATTTTTTAGGTTTTTATTAGGTGTTCATTTGAAGGAATGAACTCCGGAGTTCATCAAATAGAATGAACTGCTACAAAAAACAAGTAAGCAGAATTTTTTAGGTTTTTATTAGGTGTTCATTTGAAGGAATGAACTCTGGAGTTCATCAGACAGAATGGACTGCTATAAAAAATAAGTAAGGATTAACACGGAATGATAATCTGGTCCATTTGATATTTTTAAATAATTATGGACCAAATGGAAAAGGTGATTTATGAAAGGACTAAACAGACATGGGACCACCTAAAAAAGGACCAAACGATATTTTTCCCTATTCAGAACTGGACTAGGTCCCGGGGTTTTTCTGTTAACTCGGAAATATTGCATGATTCGCAGAGCATCTATTATTTGGAATAGGATAGAGTTTGGATTAGATTATGTTGGGAATATGCTAGAGTTTGAACCCAAGTCATATTTTCTTGTGTTTGATTTATAGATTATGTTTAAATCGAAAAATCATGGTTTTACGACAGTTACAGCAAAGGTCGGCTAACAATTGAAACTAATTATCATAGGAAATTCTTATTTTTATTTATTCTATAAGTGCTAATAAACAGTTCGGCTGATAATTAAACACGAAAATATTAGCCGAACTTCACTTTATGAAGAACAATACTAAGTTCGGATATCCTATTTTTTGCTCGAATCTGCGAACTTAGGTTCGACTGATAACTTGTCAGCCGAAACTAGGTAAGTTTTCGCAAAACCTAAGTTCGACAGACAAGTTATCGGTCGAACCTGTGGGTATTCTTCATATACGAAGAACAAACAAGACTAGGCTGACAAGCTATTACCCGAACCTACCTATGTTTTCAAAATGATTAGGTTCGGCTGATAATTTGTCAGCCGAAATTATTGTAAATAAAAAAAAATTAACACTAGAAGTAAGTTCGGCTGACAAGATATTAGTCAAACTTACTTCTAGTGGTGTAGCTCCTTTATCTGATAACACTTTGGCAGATTTGCATCCTAAGCATCCTTATGCACCGCCGCCTACCTTGCATACTACACCTAATGAAGTTGTTGCAACAACTGATAGTTCAGATATGGTTCTAAGCAGGATTCAAAGTTTTCCCAAAGGTACTTCATGTGGTAGAGATGAACTTCATGCCCAGCATTTTCTAGATGCTCTTAGTGGGTCTGCTGCAGCTGTTGCGAATGACTTCCTAGCTTCTTTACCCACTAAAGATGGTGGCCTAGGTATTTATACTATATTAGATACTATGCAGTATTGTTATTTGGCTTCTTGTTATTAGACTTTATACTTATAGGGTAATATTCTACAAGGATCAAGAATCCAAGTCAACGGCCCAGCTTATCAATATGCTTTTGACAGTTTCTGACAGGTTTGTGGTATTTATTAGTCACAACTTTGCAATCTCATTACTGCCCCTACCCTATGCATGCATTGGCAGTTCAGTATTTTGCGGTGTGTCTAAGACAATGCCCTCTCTATTTAATATGTCAAAGCGATATTTTGTTCAATGGCAGTGTAATAAGACTAAACATGCACATGATTATCTTCTTGCTGTCCCTGCTGGTGGTTTGGGACAGAAGATCGGGCCGGGTCTGTGCTTAGCTACAGAATTGGTATTCCCTTGTTTGCTCCCAACAATTCTTGTATTTGCTGCAATAGGGACATGGATGTTTATGGTGATCATGCGCTTCATTGTGCCAGTGAGGTTGGTCTTAAGTTTCGTCATGATCTTGTTAGATATACTTTTGCGGATATTTGTTATCGTGCTAATGTACCTTCTAAAGTTGAAGCAGCTTTGGGGTTCCTATGTCGTGATGGTGGTGATGCTAGGCCGGCAGATATCTTGGTCTACAATTGGGAGGAAGGTCGCGATACTTGTTTTGATGAGACCGGTGTTTCGCCTTTTGCTGGGAGTGGTGTGCAAGCTTTTACACCGGGTCTCGCCTTGGCTAAAGCCATTGAGGCAAGAGCGTTAAATATCTTGATGTATGTAGAACCCATGGATATAGTTTCGGTACCTTAGCCTTTATTACCTTGGGTGAACTTGGTTTTGAAACTATTGAGTTTTTGAAAATATTGAAGAATTACATAGCTAGGCATGAACGTAAATATTAATGTTCGTAATTTTCTTTTCATTAGAATATGTTTAGCTATTCAAAAAGGTGTTGGAGCCCAACTTGTTGCTAGGCTCTCATCTACTTTCTTGTAAAAACTTTACATTTTTCTTTTTATGAACCAAATTAAAAATAGAATTAATTAAAAAATAATAGATTTTTTTAATTATTTGAAAATAAAACTAAAAAAATATAAACGATAAGGGCAGTCTTATCATTACGAAAAATGGGTGGATAAAGGGCTATACACAATTACTATTTCATGACATAATTTTGTCATATTCAGAATGTCCCAAAATTTGTGTGTATGTCCCAAATTAGGATTCCATCGTAAACAGGATTTGCTTGTGTATTGTTCTATCATTTCTCATCTAACAACATGGCAAACGCAATCAATTATTAAAAATGGAATAATTCTGCAAGAACCAGCCAATTATATGTAAAAATCTGGGGCTGTGATTCTGATGGAGCTTTGGCGAACAGCCACCGTGGTCTGGGATCATTCCATCAATAAAATACAGTACGAAACTCTGGAGTTACTCTGGAATCCAAACAAAACCGATTAATCAATGAGTTTAACATTATAGGCATTTGAACCCCTTTGCCAAAGATTCGAGTTGCCCATCCCGCCGAGTCCCAACCCCTTCGTTTGAAGCCACTTTTCTTAAACAAATAAAGTTACAAAAGTACAAACATTTATGCTATGTACCCATCAAATGACAGATACATTGAAACATGTGCAGCTCTTTGGCGTATTTCTATTATACAAAAATACTAGTAGTACAAGTTGTACAAACCAATCTATGATTAGAAGAATAAATTAAAACTTGATTAATTAGATAGGTTTTTTTCTATGAAGATAGATTAATTAGAGGGATCTAATTAAGTGTGATTATTGCTTTGACTTAATCAATAAAAGAAAGACAAGAAGTAGAAGCTCCATCGCTAATATTTGACTTAACACTCGATTTAATCGCCATTATTGCTTTGAGATCTCCGCTAAGAACTATATCAACTAGTTGTATACTTCGTCGTGGACGCTCCTTTGGCTCTTGCAAAATTTAAAAAGAAAAAACGAAAAGGAAAATAGAGAATATTTATTTTGGGCATTCTACTTAATTAATGTACTTTACCGTTTAGACGAGGATCTTCGTAAATTCAAAATCAACCATTATTACATAAAATGAGTAACAAATTTAATTAATGATGATTAAGTACAGTTAATATCGGGAACCATTGAGTTTGTATGAATTATTTGAAAATGAAGTACATGAATGATGTACCGTTGATTGGAGAGAAGTCTATTACTTAAATCGTAGGAAATCAAACAGAGTTTGGATTGAAATCTTTTGTTTTGGTTGTGTTTCAATTTTTTTTTTTTTTTTTTTTTTAATAATTCATTAATCAATAGTGATTTAGACATGATTGAACTCTTTGTCATTTTCATGCATGATAATACAAAAAACCCTCTGTCAAATAATTATGCCGAGTAATTCAGTAGTATGCATGTAATCAAACAAAGAAGGATAAAAACAACCTTATTGATCTATTACAAAATTCATCAGAATGTAAGAATAGAAAGAAACATTTTAGCAGCCTTGATCGAACACAACAAAAAATGCATTCATTCATTCACGTGTACACACTACATCCCCATTTGCAACCCTTCTGTAGTTCTTGGACCCATTTGTGCTCGCTTATCCGGAACAACATCTCCTGTTTGATTATTAATACAGTTCAAATTCTTCGAACATGTTTCGTTTACTGTGGCTACAACTGTGATCTGTTTATGTATTCACTTAACTTCACTAAGAACATGCATGTTTTGTTAATGGCCTACTACTCCTTGGATATGTCTTTCTGTTGTACGGGCTGAAATGAACATGTTGGCGGCAAAAAGATTTTCTTGCTATTATTGAAGATATTCAATATCTATAGCAGTAGTATAAGCTTTATTTGATTGTTTGCTTGTTTAATGGTGTTGATGGTGGTTTTTAGTTCAGAACTAAATTTGTGAAACCCTGTATTTAATGCGCCTTCATTCCGCAAAGAAACAAAAGTCATTTAGAAATAATTATTACCTAGGCCTCTTTACTCACAGATGTACTGAGCAACTTAATATATTTACACATAAAATTTATCCAGAATGGTGCATGTAGCAACAATCCCAAATATTCTGTAAATTTTATCTTTAACCTGCATTACTCACTAATGCATGGCATGTCGAGTATTCATTAATTCTATGCCATGTTCCCCAGCCGAACTCTTGATGTTGACATGACATGACGACTAATGTTCACTCGCGGCTGAGTAGCATGAATCTCCCGAAGTGTCAGGATTAAGGCGTGCATGGAAGTACTCAATCGGAGGCACGCAAAGTTATGCTGCCCTTTGAGATAAAGTTAGTGATTTTGTATTAATTCGCAAAATTCACCAAAATTAATTGATTTTGTGACAGCTCACAAAATTCAATTTTCCTAACTCAATTTTAAAAGATTAGGTTTTTGCGGCCTGCGTAATATCTCGAACCCTATTGGTCGAGACCAAACCTAGGCAAGCTAGAAAATTGATCCGCCATGGACTAGTGGGAGCAAAATCCTACCAAAAGTTGAAAAACGAGAAACGAAGAGAAACTGCGGCAAATAAAGGTAGCAGCAAAAGGAGGCGCGTCCACATAACTTGGCCGGCCAATTTTCCCTAGCAGGCGCTGCCCGTGGCCGACCGGCCACGCCCCATATGTCCCATGCTTACGATTTATAACTAATGTTTTTAGAATCTACCTTGGCCGAATATATATTTTTTTTTTGGTGAAAACACGCTCAAAATTCATCTTTATTAATGCTCAAAAGTGTTTTATAATTGATGAAAAGGAGAAAAAATGGTGAAAATCGGGTTTTGTAACAATTATATTTGTTACAAACCTTTGTTACAGAGAACGATAATTGTAAAGTACTGTTGTTACTGTAGCATATAAACTGTCCTGGAACGGTCGCATACACTGTAGCAGTTACGACTGTTTTTGGGCGTCTTATGTTCTTCGTGTTCTTCAGTTCCGCAGCAGCAGAAACAGCAGCAGCAGAGCCTGTAAACCTCTGATTCTCGCCTCCTCATGCCTTCTCAGCCCCCCAAACTCCCGACACCCCTTCTCTGTGATCCTAGAAGCCTATTTATACATCATTGCGACATTGAATCTCCTCCATTAACTACAAATAATCTTCTTTTACTCGGGTATATTTTTTTTCATTTTTATCATTGATTTTGATTTTCACTCATCTGCAGCTGTATTTCTTTCCTTCTATACCTTCTTCACGCTCCAGGATATCTATTAAGTCTTCCAAATACGTGAAGTACACGTTTAAATTTCTCACAACTCGTGCAAGATCATGTTTTTCCTCCAACTCCCTGTTTGGATTAAAACAAGTTATCCAGCCAAATTTGACCGATAAAATCACCCATACTAGCTTTCTATAGTCATATCACGTCTACCCACTAAGTTTAAGGGATTGAATCTCACTAAATCACGTCCAAACATCCGATTGAAATTCTGCCAGTGAAAGGGAATATTTTCCCGCCAAAAATATTTTTTTGAATTTGATAAGAACATGTCCTCCCCCTAATCCTGCACGGGTGTCCCTTTAGCACTTGTCTTATGGGGTCCAAATAGTAATTTTTGGGCGTAGATAGTAATTTTTCTGGGGTTCCTCCGACACATTTTTGGGGTGCTTCCGGTGCATTTCTGGGGTGCCTTTAGTACTCTATCCTGGGGTATAAAACACCACTTTTCGAGCCAATTTTGCCGTAAGAGCTTATTCCCTAGAAAAGACTTAAAACAACTCTATTAGAAATAAAATGAGTCCTAGATAATGTAGTTATGGGTGAAAATGCGTCACACTTACGTGCTTATCACATATTACCTCCTGCTGGCCCCTCTTTCTCATCAACCAATCAAAACGCTTTAAATGCGCAGCACACACTTTTGATTAAAAGTGGAAGTTGGCTGGTCGCACGCTTAATTCCTCAAGGAATTGAACATAGACTTCCCATGTCACTCTCAAAACGATCACGACCATACCTTTTCGCCAGCGAATTCGACGAGCTTGGCCTTCTCCTAGTGCAGCCAGACAAGCTCCATGATACTCACTTGCGGGCCCACTGTTATTCCAACCAATCGGAATTCTTATAGCACGCCGGCAACAACCCTAACCGCAAGCCAAAAGTAGGCCAGCCGCGCGGATGAAAAGGGTTTCAATCGCATTAAGATTGCATATGGCTGTCTTAAATCAATCGTGGCCGTCCAACTTCGCCGGCCGAATTGACCGGCCTAGATTTAATTTTGATCAACAGGCAAGGTGCGGATATGCTCACCAGCGGCCCATCTATAGCCCTGGTCGATAAAATTGATCCCAGCCTGCAGCTAACACCTAAAACCGTTAGCTCAAAATAGGTTGGCCACACGGCCATAACAACCTCATTACGACCAGCGGCAACACATTATTGTCGCAAAACGATCTCGGCCGTCCAACTTCGCTAGCCGAATCGACCGGCCTAGATCTAATTTTATACGGCCAATAAGATGTCACCGTGACCGCGGGCCGTCCCTCTTCCATGAGGACCGATCGTCCAAGCCGAGGCTTACCCGTATGGCTCCTGAACGGCCACCCAAAGGTGGCTAGTTGTGCTGCCTACAAGGGTCTTAAACGAATTCAACGGCAGCCAACAACTGCCTCAGATCATCTCAGCCACGCAATTTAGCTAGCCAATTTAACCGGTCTAGGTCTAACTTGGGCCAACCAATAGGATGTCAAAATGGCTACCATCCATCACTCTCTTATAAGGGCCGACCAGCTCACCTTTAGCGTGCACGAATAGTTCCTGGCAGCTTCTTGAAGATGGCCGGTCATGCTCCTTTTAAGACATTAAGCTGTGCGACTAATTTAAAAAAGCTTTATACAACGATGCTTACAAACGATGTTTTATAAATATCGATTTCACAAATAATTTAATTATTTGACCTAAGAAGCATAACATGCTATTTCTTGCGGCAAGCCTCATGGCTTGACTTGTAACATATGACCGCTCACCGCCTAGCTTGCGCTTGATTGGTCAAAATAACTAGGTCTTGCAAGCAAGACCCATTCAGCAACTTGCTACATATTTTCCACGAAAATACTCGAGACATCAAACATGTCACAAACTGGGGGATGTTCATCAGGGTATTGGTCTGGCGGTTTACAGCGTGCAACACGCCCATTATGAGAAAGTGTCAGGAAAGGCGGACAGTTAGTGGCAGCAGAAAAGTAGTGGGTGTAAACCGACCCGTCTTCCCTCATAGTAAGACGTGGTTTTCAACATTTTTACACGATCCCCACTTCTCCATCACTCAACTATTTCCACTTCCTCTGAGATCAGGGTGCGTTCAGCTATGACTTATATAAATAGGTTTTCAACCTATTCCAACCAACAAGTGTTATCAACACTAGTATCCATAAAAAACCAAGAACTTATAACTTACATTCTGTAAGCAAGTTCCACATTCTGATAAAAGTCATAAACAGCCACACCTCCATAATTCATCATCCTGATCTCAACACCTTATTCGCTTCCCTCCCTAAGATCAACCCTTCTCCTTCATTTTGTGACCGAAGCAAGACTGGAACGGCCATATATTGGTTTAGGCCAGAATTGTATAGATTGATCTCTCGAATCTATAGTACTCATGTGCGGTACATTTGTTTAGGGTTTAGATATGTTTCTCAACGGAACACCCAATTTACCATTTCCAGCAGAATCAGTTTTTACCACAAAACAACTGGCGACCACAGTGGGAGATTAATCTCTCGGTTGTAAGATCAATTTTCAATTTATTATCAATTTTCCCAAATTCAAAATGGTGGATCTTAGGTCTGGATCAGTAACTAATCCTGATGCTACTGGCGCTGACAACATTCTTGGCGTCAATATCCCTGCTGCCGGCACCGATGTACCATCTGCTAGCACAGTCAACGCATCTCATGGTGTTACATCCTCTAGCACAAACACCAACAGCGCCGGAAGCATCCCCTCTAGCGTGACGCCTCCTATCACCAGAGCCAGAGCCGCTGCTACTCCTAATATTTCTTCGAGCGTGACACCTCCAATCGTCACCATGGCTGCTACCACTTCTTCGTCAGGACGGAAGACTGGAGGAGCCATAGGAAACCAACTTCCCATTACCATTGTCGATTTAATGGAGAGACAGAAAGTTCTTGCCAAAGCTTAGACGGACATGGCTACAACTCATAAGGAGGTACTCACTTTTATCAAGACATTAACAGAAAGATTACCACCAGAACCGCGCCAACCCCAAATGGAGCAGACAAGGAACACTTTCATGACTCCTGGTGCAAGTACTTCAACAGGGCGTGTCTTAACGGATGAAGAAGCTCAAGTAACTCCTGAACGGCTATCAGAAAGGAACCAACAATCCAATTTTATCACGCGTGAAAACCTAGAACGACTTCTCCAGAATTGAGGATGGGAAAATCCAGCTACCATTCATCAGCACAAGCCTCCTTATCCTCCCGATGTGCAAAGAGTTCCTCTTCCAAGAGGATATTCCTCTCCCTAGTTCTCCCTTTATGACGGTACCGATAATGCTCGTGAATACATCTCTTGTTTTTTGGAATCACAAGGGGAGCATGAATACAACCACGTCCTCCGCCTGAAAGAATTCTCAAAATCACTCACTGGAAGAGCTTATACCTAGTACAATAAAATTGCACCAAACAGCATAGCCAATTGGTGTGAGATGGTTATCGCTTTCTACAAGAAATATTTCTTTGTGTCTGAGCAAATAAATTTATCAGACTTGGGGAGAATGTTTCAGCGAAACAATGAACATCCAAATGATTATGTCAAGAGATTAAGAATTCAAGCGCTAGATTTCCATGATCCAAATGTGACCGAACATCAATTGGTAGAGTTGTGCATTAATGGCATGGTACCTATCTATCGCGCTCTACTGGAGAACTTGCGCTTCCATACATTCTTTGAACTTCATGAAACTGCCAAGCGGTCGGCCACAACAGCACCATCCTTACTAGAAAGGAATAGGCCCGCAAAGAATGAAGATGCACGAGAGACTCGAGGGAACAGACATCTCATCAACAAACAATACAACACTCAACCCTCTGTAAGTGTGGTGAGTGGAGGAGGAAAAAGAAAATCTCCAGCTTCCAAACAACAACCCAAGCGTGTGGCACCAGCGCAGCATAAAGCTCAACCCCGGAAGGCTGCGACTAAGATGGCTTCACAGCAACAAGAAACTGGATAAGATGCTCTAAACTTACCGTTTACGATTGAAGAGGTAATCAAACTCCTAGAAGCATGGATTCAAGATGATGCCATCAAGCTACCTCCTCTCAGACGTCCACCAACAAAAAAAGGAAATGGCGGATCCCAAATATTGCCGTTACCATAGGTTCGTTAATCACCCAACCAGTGACTGCAAAAAATTGAAGCGCATTTTCAAAGAGAAGGTGGATGCAGGAGAACTTTAATTAGGCACTGAAGGAGTTCACAGAGATCCCCTTCCTGTCAAGAGCTGCATGATTTCTGGGGACTCAGTCAACAAAACCGTACAGTCTATGATGGAGCATTTATGCGAGATTCTGTATTTCTCCAAGGAGCAGCGTCAAGACATATTTGTATCCCTCAACCGTGTTGTATTAGGCAAGCGGCTGTTTCCATCCAGGGAAGCCGCTCCCAAGCCCCAACCTCTCCTAGAAAGTACGACTGATAGATGCAATTATGGACTCCTAACCGCCGCCCACCTGAAAGATGTAGAGTTTGAAAGCACGCTGATTGACGCGACATATGACTTCAATATTGTCACTGTCAAAACTATGAGAGATGCAAGGATTTCAAATCAGGAAGCCGTTCACTGCCCAACTGTAATCAAAGACTCAGAAGGGAAGCCCCAAGATGCTTACACATACATTAATCTCGAAATCAAAGTGGGAGATGCTCTAACACACGCCAAATTTCATACAGTTAAGGAGTACCCAAATTATGATATGGTCCTTGGGCACTCATGGATACACGAAAACAAGGCGAAGATAGGAGTATGTCCTTTGCCATTGTCTATACCTGAAAGGGTCCCCAACAAGCCGTCCAATCCTGAAGATTATTTGTTGTCGTATCAACAACTCGCGAGTGTGACGCAACTTCCTGGAGAAAGCGCATCATCATTTGTTCGCAGATTCCAGACACAAGTAAGTCTTATTGAACAACCCTTTTTGCAACCAGTCACTCCTCTTCCCATCAAAACTTGGGGACTCGATCCGATTATCAACCCAGCTGCCATAAGGAGATGTGAATGGGATGCTGGTCCTTTTAAATATTTTATCAAGGGTTTAGAAGCTGTCTCGGTCAAAGATATAGAATTTAAGAATCAAGTAGCGGTATAACGCCCAAACCCATTTCAAGTTGGGGATATGGTAGTAAAGATTGCTGCTCAACCTACTTCTCCCGATTTCGCAGAAGGAAAAGACGAGCCGTACCTAGTTGCAGAAGTTATCTTGGGAGGATACTGCAAGCTCATCAACACTGATAAGTTAGAAGGTGTAGTCATGCACGCGGTGGCTCAAACCTTTCAATACCTAAAATATCATGACTCCTTTCCTCCAGCGTCCCTTTTAGCATTTCCTCTAGCAATTTCCCTTTTCATGCAATATTTGTAATTCCTCCAAAATGATTGCACTGCTTGCATTCATAATCAGGATTTCAATTTATCAGTTAATCGAAGCATCATTTCCTTTTTAAAATTACTCCTGAGTTATTTCAAAACAAAATCTCAAGTAAACTCAAAATCCTCACAAAACAGTTACCTACTAGCCTGAAACCAGAAAATCGAATGTGTCTCCTATCAAAAATAACTAAGAGGGGAATATGCAAAGGAAAGAGGAAGTACGTGATATTCGATGGAAATCATCCAGCAGCAGTATACCCTTCTCAGAGAAAGTACCTTTCATATCTCGAAGAGCATCCCGCTTCAACGTTGAGATTGATGAGATCGCTTCACGAAACCGGGAAGTGATAAATCAAAAAGTTAGTACGCGCGTCCCAGGGATACTCCCAGTTTGCAACTACTTCTTTAGAAACGGCGCGTCCAATCATATTACGCACGCCATCAATTGGAGATAAAGCCTCATCACCTAACAAGCACGACTTTTTGGATTTCTTGGCTCTGGTGACGTTTACATGCTTATTATACACGTTTGGAAATACAACTCTACATACTTAACTGATGTATAGAGCCAACCAAACAACACGTGCAACGTGCAAAGGGAATATCGAATGGAGAGTTACAGAAAGCACGAACTCGCCGACCATCACCACTTATGTGTCGTCTTCCCACCTGCCACATCGCCTCAATAGAATGGGAAGAGATCGGATCGCAAAATCATTGTATTAATTATGACATTCGAGAAATGAATATCGGAGATTCTACCGTAATCCTACTGAAGAGTGTTACATCTAAAGTTTCAAGATATTATGATATTTTTAAGAATTTGTATTTCTTGGTCAAGAGGTTTCGTGTACTCATCCAACGGGAAACATAAAATCATGAAAACAACATGAATAAAGAACTATTATTTGATGAATCCTAGGCTCCAGCAACATAAACAAAACTAAAAAAAAGGAGGCAAGTATTTGCAAGCCACGAAAAGATGCTTATCTACGAAAGGAAATAACAAAGTGAAAAATCTAGTTATCAGCATCAACACGAGGATTAATGGCGCCTTCATTGGAGTTCTCTATGAAAGCCGTTTCGACATCCTCTCCAGAAGCTTCTTCAACCTTATCTTCGGAAGTTGCTTAAACATATTCCTTGGAAGCCGCTTCAACGTCCTCTCCAGAAGCCGCCTCAACCTCCCTTCCAGAAGCTGCTTCAATCTCTTCCTTGAAAGCTGCCCCAACATCTTCTTCGGAAACTACTCCAATATCCTTTTCAGAAACCGCTTCAACAGCCTTTGGAGGGTGTTCTGGTTCGTCCAAATCGGAGTCGAGAATTATGACGCCGTTATGAATAGGGTAATCATGTTTATTTTCACTTGGAGGCTGTTTATGCTCGATCCTTCGTCGCTTCAGCCGAGCAACAAATCTTTCAGCCCTGGCGCTCATTGGCTGAGATGCTTCATCGTGTCTCCACTTTTCTTCCATGCTAACCGAAGCCAATAAAGCTTGGACACATTCTCAAACGATGCTCAGATGTACGAGAGACATACCCTGTATGGCCATACCATCTTCGAGAAAAGGACGATCTATCTTAGCTTATGCCTCCTCGAATGCGGTTTTCCTAGGATTGTCAACTTCGAAATCCTTCTCTAAGGAGTTAGAGGAATAATCATCACCAGGAGTTCCCATCATACACTGCAGAAAAAGGTTACAGTTATGTCAAAAACTGACACGGCGAACAATCAAAAATATTTTACAAGAGAACACGAAACATGTACCTGGAGAGAACAAAAGTGCAACTCTGTGATGATCGGTATAAAAAGAAAGATTCGAGTGCTTCCTCTTATATTCCAAAAATCGACAAGATCCTGCAAAGGAAAGTACTTTACATGCCGTTTATAAAGGCTTTAGATGCGGGATATCAACCGATTACATGCTTATCTACCTAGATATAATCGACGAATGCTAGGGGGATGAACAATGTGTGCCTGGATACTTCATTAAACACGTCTTGCTCAAAGACCGAGCTGGCCTCTATCATGGTAACGTGCGTCTAACTTTCTTTCGAGAATTTCCATCTGTCACCATCTAGTGCTTACCCCGCAACAATGTCACTGTTACGTGCTAAGCAGGGGACTTGATGTTGATGGTGGTTATTAGTTCAGAGCTAAATTTGTGAAACCCTGTATTTAATGCGCCTTCATTCTGCCAAGAAACAAGAGCCATTTAAAAGTAATGAATGCCTAGGCCTCTTTACTCACAGATGTACTGAGCAACTTAATATATTTACACATAAAATTTATCCAGAATGGTGCATGTAGCAACAATCCCAAATATTCTGTAAATTTTATCTTTCACCTTCATTACTCACTAATGCATGGCCTATCGAGTATTCATTAATTATATGCCATGTTCCCCAGCTTAACTCTTGATGTTGACATGACATGACGACTAATGTTTGCTCGCATCTGAGTAGCATGAATCTCCCGAAGTGTCAGGATTAAAACGTGCATGGAAGTACTCAATCGGAGGCACGCAAAGTTATGATGCCCTTTGAGATAAAGTTAGTGATTTTGTATTAATTCGCAAAATTCACAAAAATTAATTGATTTTGTGACAGCTCACAAAATTCAATTTTCCTAACCCAATTTTAAAAGATTAGGTTTTTGCGTCCTGCGCAATATCTCGAACCCTATTGGTCAAGACCAAACCTAGGCAAGCTAGAAAATTGATCCGCCATGGACTAGAGCAAAATCCTACCAATAGTTGAAAACGAGAAACGAAGAGAAACTGCGTCAAATAAAGGTAGCAGCAAAAGGAGGCGCGGCCACATAACTTGGCCGGCCAGTTTTCCCTAGCAGGCGCTGCCCGTGGCCTACCGGCCACGCCCCATATTACTGCCTGCTGGCCCCTCTTTCTCATCAACCAATCAAAACGCTTTAAATGCGCAGCACACACTTTTGATTAAAAGTGGAAGTTGGCTAGTCGCACGCTTAATTCCTTAAGAAATTGAACATAGGCTGCCCATGTCAGTCTCAAAACGATCACAACCACATGTTTTCGCCAGCCAATTCGACGAGCTTGTCCCTCTCCCAGTGCATCCAGACAAGCTCCATGATACTCACTTGCGTGCCTACTGTTATTCCAACCAATCGGAATTCTTATAGCACGCCCGCAATAACCCTAACCGAAAGCAAAAAGTAGGCCAGCCGCGCGTATGAAAAGGGTTTCAATCGCATTAAGACCGCATATGGAAGTCTTAAATCAATCGTGGCCGTCCAACTTCGCCGGCCGAATTGACCGGCGTAGATTTAATCTTGATCAACAGGCAAGGTGCGTATATGCTCACCAGCGGCCCAACTATAGCCTTGGTCGATAAAATTGATCCTAGCCTGCGGCTAACACCTAAAACCGTTAGCTCAAAATAGGTTGGCCACATGGCCATAACAACCTCATTAAGACCAGCGGCCGCACATTATTGTCGCAAAACGATCTCGGCCGTCCAACTTCGCTAGCCGAATCGACCGGCCTAGATCTAATTTTAGATGGCCAATAAGATGTCGTCGTGACCACCGGTTGTCCCTCTTCCATGAGGACCGATCGTCCAAGCCGCGTCTTACCCGTATGGCTCCTGAACGACCGCCCAAAGGTGGCTAGTTGCGCTGCCTACAAGGGTCTTAAACGAACTCAACGGTAGCCAACAACTGTCGCAAATCATCTCAGCAACTCAATTTGGTTATACAATTTAACCAGTCTAGATCTAACTTGGGCCGACCAATAGGATGTCAAAATGGCTACCATCCATCACTCTCCTATAAGGACCAACCAGCTCACCTTTTGCGTGCACGAATAGCTCCTGGAAGCTTCCTGAAGATGGCCGGTCATGCTCTTTTTAAGACATTAAGCTCCACGACTAATTTAAACAAGCTTTATACAACGATGCTTACTGATAGGTGCATAATTCATATGATTTTAGTATCCATTCCATACTTGTTTAAGCTATTATTCGTGCATATTTTCGTATTATTACTCTTGTTTTGTATTATTTGTTTCTATTAGGTGAATCATCCAAAAAGGATCTACAAAGTGATGAAAAGAGCTATGAAGAGAAGTATGCCAAGTATCCAAGTGCCCAAGTCCAAGAGAAGTGGAAGAAGTGCGACGAAAAGGAGCAAAACTCTCAAAATCAAGAGACGGGCCAAAGACCTATATTAACTCATTCAAATTAAGGATTTCTCATCACCATCTTGAATATAATTGAAATATAAAAATAATGCAAAAATAATGAGGTCATTCCGAGTTCGTACGAAGAAGTTGTGGCCAAAACGAGTTTTTATCAAATACCGAAGACAGTAAAGTATGCAAACGGGTACGCATACTTAATTCCGAAATTTTTTCTTGGAATTTATGGTACACATACTAGTACGCATACTTAGCAAGTATGCAAGCGGGTATGCATACTTGGAAGGCCTAAGGTCATGTTTGGGGTAATTATTTCGTATTTTCGGGTCGGGTTCTTGAACCGGATTAAATACTTGAAGGCCAAGCATTGTAAACCTATATAAATAGGTATTAGGCCTTTCACATATGATCAATCATCTCATATCACAACCTAGGGTTTACCCCTTTAGGGGGAAACCACCATGATTCATCTTCTTTGTAATATAAGTTGCTAAATCCTTTGTTGATTAAGGATGAATTCAATATTTCAAGCGTGAAGCTTTATTATTAATACAAATCTATTGAGAGTTTTTATCATCATCGTTTGTCTTTACCATATATAGGGTTTATGAATGATTCTTAGATTGATTTGGGATGCATACTAGATTAGTCTATTGATTGTTCTATTGCTAGAAGAAGTTATGAGATAAGTAATCATCGATTAACTCTCTACAAAAGTAGAAAAAGTGAGACCCTGCAAAGGGATTCTGTAAAGCAATCATGTGTGGAAACAACACCAGTAAGTGAACCGAGCGTACTGAGTTTAACTGCTGGAATCAAACCTAAATTCATAAAACCTAAAGCGTTCGATCGAGTTACACCTTGTAAGCGTACCTCAAGGCGGCTCAGTTGGATAGAATCTGGTGACTAAGCGTACTTGTTATCAGGTTATTCAAGGAGTTTGGGAATATCTAAGCGTACCTGCTATTCTACGGTTTGTGATGAATGGTTCTAACGGATGATAGATAAGTATTTTAATCCAGTAATCGCTTGGTAACGGCGAAGGATTCCTTAATCATCTCTTTTCTTTATTATTGTCATTCTATACATCTTATAAACCAAAACCCCCCTTGTTATTTACTTTATTTTGCTAATACAAATAACCTATCAATTACACAGCTCTCTGTGGAAACGATCTCTTACTACCGCTATATTACCAGTTAATTAGTGGGAAATATCTTTATTAATTTGTTGCATTAACGACACGAATCCAATTTTGGCGCCGCTGCCGGGGAGCAGTTGTCAATTGATTTGTTATTTGTTTAGCTTGTTTCATTATTTTTTTAGATTTTGTTTTGTTTTGATTGTTTCTATCTTGTGAGTCATCATGTTTCCTTACGGAAATAACATGTACGGAGCACAAGATTACACATACAATAGTGGTAATCAGTATGGTTTTCAATCTCAATATTATGACAACTACCAACCATCCTATGGGTATAATCAAAACCAATCTTTTGGTTATGATCAATATCACAGGGAACCTTATGGATATTCTCATACATGTCAACAGCCTTATGACGGGCATGTAAGTGAGCAACCACGAGGATGGAAGGATGGTTGTGCTTCTAATTGTTTATCTTATGAAAGTGAGCAGAAGCTTGATTGGTTGATTCTTCAGTTAAAGGCCAGTTTATCCACGCCGGAACCACTTATTGAGTAAACAAGCGTGGAGAACAATAAGCCAACTGAATCTTACTTCAATATATCTAACCAAACTCCTGATCTTTTTTATGATCATTCACCTATTAAAAAAGGGGAGACTTGGTCTGGAAATAGTATGGTGAGTGAAGGTGTTTGTTATGATGAACGTCTTGACCAATTGATCCAAGCGATGGTGCAACATCAATAAGGGCTCCATACAATTGAACAGAAACGATATGAGAAACTCCAAGAACTTCAAGAGGGTATGAAAAACTTAAGAAGGGACATGAATCAAATTAAGGAGGAAATGGAGAAGGATGAGCAACCTTTGGAGAGCCTTTGTAACAGTGATGAAGTTATTCAAGCTCCGGATCTTAATAATGATCACTCGCCTATTCAAAAGGAAGAGCTTGGGTATGACCGAACCATTGTTATGAACGGTGTAACATACTCGAATGCATATCAACATTATAATGAATATCCAGAATACAATGTTTTTAGGACGGTTGATTTGCAAGAAGTAGACCCGATTATTCCCTCGACGGAGACTCATACAGAATACCCCAAAATTTATACTGAAGAAGAGTTCCTGAGAGCGGAATTTGATTCGGATAACGAGAGTGTTGAAGAGATGGAGATTGAGAATGAAAGAAAATTGATTGAAGTCATGGAAGACCCAATTGAGCTGGATAATAATAGTTCGATAGAGGACCACGATATACTTGAGGTAAATAATTCACTAGAGATTATTACGAATGAAGATCTGGTACAAGGTTTGTCTAAACCTTTGCATAATTCTATATCTATTGATCCTTTCCATCCAATTGAAGTAGTTCCCAAACGAGTTGTTAACCCAACTTTTAAGAAAATACCTCACTTAGGATTGGAGTTGTGTGCTTCTAAAGTTTTAACGGATTATTTTTCTTCTAAGTATCCACCACTTGATTTGTTTGATTCGAGTATTGTACAGGTTCACCAAGCCGAGGAACCTTTTGAAGTTCCCGAATTCTATGTTCTCCATCCACTTTCGAGTGTAGAAAGAACTAAGTGTGGGGGAAACTTCAATAAAGTGATAGCTTCAATATTAATATTTTGTACTAACGCTTTTGTGAAGCTATTATTTGAAATGCAGATTGTTATTTGGAAGGACTACCAAATTTTCAGAGTATTGGTATACGGACGATAACAATAACGTCGGGCTGACGACGTTAAACCAAGCGCTGCGTGGGAGGAAACCCATCGGTTTTGTATCTCAATTCCTTTTGTTTTTAGTTTTATTAGTTTTGCATATCATATCTTGCATTCCCATCTTAGATTTTACAAAGTCCTATATCTATAATGAAAGTTTTGACGAAGCTATTCTCGTCAGGAAAATTCTGAATGCGCAATTGTCACAAAAACATCTCTGGATACTTCATACAAAGTCTGATTTGAGTGGTTGACCCCAACTTTTAAAGAGGACAGACATACCTTTCTTTTCTAAAAACAAAATCTGAACTCGGAGTCTGGTAAGTTGGACCGATTGGCCTGGACATTTGAGTTTCGGTATCAAAGTCAGACCGTTTGCTGAAATACTGTTCCCTTTTGACACCTTATAGAAAAGACGTAGGCGAAAAACTTTCGTTTAGGATGTTTTTCCTAGTTCCCTACCCATTTATACAGTTTTAGAGTTTTTCAGGGCTGTTATGTCATAAGTAAGAATTTTCGGTTTTGAACATTGAGGACAATGTAGAGTTTAAGTGTGGGGGA
>JAJJMB010004055.1:395991-435095 GCA_023531105.1 Papaver atlanticum
GGGGGGGGGGGGGTATTTAGTATCATACTATATGCATATGCACATAATAAATAATACTCTTTGATTTCTTGCATTCTTGAGACTTCATATTTTGGAGTTAATTATGAGCTATTTAGGATGACACTCTAAACCTTTTTAGGTGGAAACAGTTCTTACAGCTATAGATTGAGTTCCATTTTATCATTCTACAATCCTTAAATTTATACGTTCATAATTTAATGTGAAACTCAGGTGCTAGAAATTGCATGGTAGTCGTTTGAAAGAGTCATCCTCGTAATTAATCATTACTGAATCATTTTCTTTTTATTTTTGCAGTTTTATGTTTCTCTAAAGTGATTTGGTGGGATCCTGATACTGCCGTGGATGTTGTAGCAAGGTAATCGTTGGTTAAGTATATAAAAGCCCCATAGACAATTGTCTTACACTCGTAAAGAGTGAGTCGAAGAAAAAAAAGTATATATATATATTTATAAGGCTCCTCTTCATTTATCGATACTAATAAATGTTAGGTATGGAATTGCCTACTAAACATGTAGTCGATGAAAATAAAAACCATATCATCATTATATAGCAAGTCAAAAAGACTATTGATGAGGTTCTTGACACTTGGATAGCAGTATGTGTGAAACGTTGTCCCTGTCTCCATCGCCTAAACAAGCGTGGAACGCAGGATCCAAGGCAACTATCACGTACTTGCTGAAAAGGAACATGCACTTAGAGTATCTTATCATGTGGTCGAGTTAAATGGGTGCTTCTCTCAACTATTGCGCTATAAATAGAATCCTTTGACGACATTCATACAAGTATTGTGGGTAACATCTTTCACTTTAGTCAGCATTTGCACACTTCACTTTTCTATTTCCATTTTCTTATCTACCCATGTGATTTCAGTATGCGAGTGTTGTGACAAACGTTGCAACAAGTATGATGACTATCTTAGTAGAGTTTTGCAATCAGGTTGAATGTCACACGTAAGTAATTGCTTATATGTGATTATTGGAATGTGTGTGGGATGTTTGCAGCTAAAGAACATATGCAAGCTAATTATTTGGCTTTCTACTTTGTGTCTATCCTTAGTGATTCTTACAAGGCGAGATATTGGAGTAGGTTTTGTGGGTATACCTCTTGTAATCCCTCACGATACTATAACTCGTCCACTAGGGACACCTAGGGGTTTAAAGGCTTGTTGCATTAGCTAAGTTCCACTGTTCTCTCAAAGACATGGAGTTGTTGTATTTAGGATTGTTTTATTTTAGTTTGCTCGAGGACTAGCAAAGGCTAAGTGTGGGGTAATTTGATAAGTGCATAATTCATATGATTTTAGTATCCATTCCATACTTGTTTAAGCTATTATTCTTGCATATTTTCGTATTATTACTCTTGTTTTCTCTTATTTGTTTCTATTAGGTGAATCATACAAAAAGTATCTACAAAGTTCTGAAAATATCTATGAAGAGAAATATTCCAAGTATCAAAGTGCCCAAGTCCAAGAGAAGTGGAAGAAGTGCGACGAAAAGGAGCAAAACGCTCAAAATCAAGAGACGGGCCAAATACCGATATTAACTGATTCAAATTAAGGATTTCTCATCACCATATTGAATATAATTAAATATAAAAATAATGCAAAAAGAATGAGGTCATTCCGAGTTCGGACGAAGAAGTTGTGGCCAAAACGAGTTTTTATCGAATACCGAAGACAGTAAAGTATGCAAACGGGTACGCATACTTAATTCCGAAAATTTCTGCTGGAATTTGTGGTACGCATACTTAGCAAGTATTCAAACGGGTATGCATACTTGGAAGGCCTAAGGTCATGTTTGAGGTCGTTATTTCGTATTTTCGGGTCGGGTTCTTGAACCGAATTAAATACTTGAAGGCCAAGCAATGTAAACCTATATAAATAGGTATTAGGCCTTTCAAATATGATCGATCATCTCATATCACAACCTAGGGTTTTCCCCTTTAGGGGGAAACCACCATGATTCATCTTCTTTGTAATATGAGTAGCTAAATCCTTTGTTGATTAAGGATGAATTCAATGTTCCAAGCGTGAAGTTTTATTATTAATACAAATCTATTGAGAGTTTTTATCATCATCGTTTGTCTTTACCATATATAGGGTTTATGAATGATTCTTAGATTGATTTGGGATGCATACTAGATTAGTCTTTTTATTGTTCTATTACTAGTAGAAGTTATGAGATAAGTAATGGTCTATTAACTCTCTACACAAGTAGAAAACGTGAGACCTTGCAGAGGGATTCTGTAAAGCAATCATGTGTGGAAACAACACCATTAAGTGAACCGAGCATACTGAGTTTAACTGCTGGAATAAAACCTAAATTCACAACACCTAAAGCGTTTGATCGAGTTACACCTTGTAAGCGTACCTCAAGGAGGCTCAGTTGGATAGAATCCGGTGACTAAGGGTAAATGTTATCCGGTGATTCAAGGAGTTTGGGAATAGCTAAGCGTGCTTGCTATTCTACGGTTGGTGATGAATGGTTCTAACGGAAGATAGATAAGTATTCTAATCCAGTAATCTCTTGGTAACGACAAAGAATTCCTTAATCATCTCTTTTCTTTATTATTGTCTTTCTATTCATCTATAAACCAAAACCCCCCTTTATTATTTACTTTATTTTGCTAATACAAATAACCTATCAATTACACAGCTTTCTGTGGGAACGATCTCTTACTACCGCTATATTACCAGTTAATTAGTAGGAAATATCTGCATTAATTTGTTGCATTAACGACACGCATCACTTACAAACGATGTTTTATAAATATCGATTTCACAAATTATTTAATTATTTGACCTAAGAAGCATAACATGCTATTTCTTGCGGCAAGCCTCATGGCTTGACTTGTAACATATGACCGCCCGCCGCCTAGCTTGCGCGTGATTGGTCAAAATAACTAGGTCTTGCAAGAAAGACCCATTCAGCAACTTGCTACATATTTTTCACGAAAATACTCGAGACATCAAACATGTCACAAACTGGGGGATGTTCATCAGGGTATTGGTCTGCCGGTTTACAGCGTGCGACGTGCAACACGCCCATTATGAGAAAGTGTCAGGAAAGGCGGACAGTTAGTGGAAACAGAGAAGTAGTGGGTGTAAACCTACCCGTCTTCCCTCATAGTAAGAAGTGGTTTTCAATATTTTTACACGATCCCCACTTCTCCATCACTCAACTATTTCCACTTCCTATGAGATCAAGGTGCGTTCAGCTATGACTTATATAAATAGGTTTTCAACCTATTCCAAATAACAAGTGTTATCAACACAAGTATCCAGAAAACACTAAGAACTTATAGCTTACATTCTGTAAGCAAGTTCCACATTCTGATACAAGTCATAAACAGCCACACCTCCATAATTCATCATCCTGATCTCAACACCTTCTTCGGTTCCCTCCCTAAGATCAACCCTTCCCCTTCATTTTGTGACCGAAGCAAGACTGGAACGGCCATTTATTGGTTTAGGCCAGAATTGTATAGATTGATCTCTCGAATCTAAAGTAATCATGTGCAGTACATTTGTTTAGGGATTAGATTCGTTTCTCGGCGGCACACCCAATTTACCATTTCCAGCCGAATCAGTTTTTACCCCAAAATAAATGGATCCTTGTTTTGTGTTCTTTTCTCTTAAGGAACATAGATGTGGTTAGGAACCGGTTACTTGAATGCAATTCAAAGTTTCAAACATGTCATATATATTACTTGTTAGAAAAATATCTGTTACCGATAAGACAATAATACTACTCTAGTATAAGAGCGATGATAAATCAGCATGACGTAAGCAAGCTCTATTAAATATTTTCGTGTTCTAAGTGTTCTAGTATGCAGATCTGTGTTCATTTTAGTGATTCAAACTCTAGCAATATCAGCTTTCTCATCTTTGTAATTTTGATATTTTTCGTTTGTCTCCTCAAAACCATTACAAGTCTGTGTTGCCACTCTTCAAGTTTCATCATCAAAGAGTTTAGAAGAATAAACATTACTAGAAGTTGCATTCATTATAAACAAGAAAACACTCAATTTCATAATAATACTACCTTCATTCATAAAAAACCAGTACCACAGTTCCAACTACCACTAGGAGTTTCAACCTGAAGTTCTTACAAAGGATCAGAGTCCTCTTCAAATACAAAATATTGAAGTTACTACTATTCACAATAACACCACAACTACTAGCCCCTATCAACACCAACACCTGAAACACAAACAAAAAAAATTCCGGCCGTTAAAATAAAATTTATAACATCATCACCAACACGACTTTAAATCACAACAAAGTTAAGAAGACAAGAAACAAGCATCGAGATAGTCTTTTTGTTAAAAGTTTGTTGATTATTTTCATACTTTTCTCAAAGTCTAAACCATCATCCATTCTTTATACCCCAGGGGAAACTATTAATAGTTCTACCCATCGTAACTCCACTCGACATCTTCCTCATATTGATCGCTGTAATCACTTCCAGAAGATGTAGGAGAAACACTATCACTTCTAGATGAATCGCTGGTATCACTTCCTCCACCTTCATCGGATTCATCTTCCAACTGCTCATCATTATCATCACTTGATTCTTCCTCTCACATGGTCCTGTCAAATATCTTTGGATTGGCTTTCTCATATTCATACCGCCTATAAAGCTTCTGTTAGAGCACTGCTCGGTCGAAATCGCAAGCGTTGTTATCTCAAACTTGTTTGTCAAGTTTAGGTGATCAATACTATAAATCTTGATTTCTAGTCTACTTATAGCTATGTCTCGGATTAGGATAGAATGTGTAGTTGAGCTTTAGACTTCATGGCGTTCATCAATTGAAGACGAAGATCTACTGAGGAGAGCTTGGAGGAACTTCATTAACAAAAGGTATATGGAGACTAAAACTTATCTATCACTCAGAAGTCTATTATATTCTATCTCCTATTGAGACTAAGTCGTATAGCTATACGGACTTTTACATTATATACATTTAATATTTCGAGCTGAGTTTAACTCGCTTATATCTTTCTCAAAATATGTGTTGGAAATCTTTTAGCTTTAACTACGTTCATCATTATTCTTGACGAGTTTAGTTGGAAACAATTTATTTGTTGGAAACTAAATAATGAGTCAAAAGATGATCATGTGAAAATTTCCTTGAAACATCTTACATGATTTGTGTGAGACAGTCATTTGATGTAGACTCAGAATGTTTCGTATTGATCATTCGATTACTTGAAAATTACTTATAAGCTAATAGTTTGTGTGAGACAGCTAGTGTCGTATTCTAAGGATGTTTCAATGATTGAAATGGGAGTTTAGAACAAATAACCATTGTCTGGATATAGCACAGTATGCATACCAGTATGCGAACTTTTGTAGTATGATTCGGGTCCGGGAACCAAGTTTGCATACCAGTATGCGAATGGTTTCACCTGAGTTAGGTCCGGTACGACAGTATGCATACCCATTTGCGAACTGTCGGAAATGACCAAAGTCTGTAACTTAAGTTTGCATACCCGTTTGCAAACTAAGTTGGTTTAAGTTCTAAAATCGGTTAAGTATGATTTCATACTCATGAACAAATACATTTATATATTAAGGAATGCAATCTTTGAAAACCGTGTCTAAAATGTTCATGAACTGATTCTCTGGAATCAATCTGATTTTGTTTCAATTGTGTCTTGTATACTTCTATGAGAATATAAACAATTGAAAAACTCTATGAGTAAAACAACAGATTCATTTGATTATCATTTGATCTAGAAGTATTAGATGAATATGGTTAATAGAAAGTGTTCATATGGCTAACTTCGGTTAACTGTTATTGAGCCAACTCAATATACATGTTTAGGTACGGTTACCCATATCTAAATAAAAGTATATTTCATTTGTGTGTAATAAGCTAAGACCATATAACGGTGGAGAGATATTTCTTTGGTTTTAAGCAAACTTAGCTTGAATCTTAATCAGGATTTTATCCAACGGTGAATATTGATTGCTTTGTTTCAAAGCTATCAAACCCTGATTTGAAGACTATATAAGGGAGAACATTAGCAACTGGGAAACCTAATCCGACACCTCCTGTGTGATACTAGTTGCGTACTAGAGTCGATTCTCCTTTAACCTAGGTTTTTCCTAGAACCATTATAGGTTAACGACTTAAAGACTTCATTGGGATTCTGAAGCCAGACCAAACTATTTTCTCTGTAGTTGCGTGTTCTGATCTTGCTTATTCTATCGAATTGAGTACTATTTTTTCTAAGATTTTCTCGAGATTTATCTACGATAGGTAAGATATAAAAAGTAATCACAAAGCTCTTCATCTCATTCTTTGTGATTCCATAATAACTTGTTCTACTACCATATAGTTAAGTTATTGTGAGGTGATTGATATTTCTAGGATGTTCTTCGGGAATATAAGACTGGATTATCAATTCCTGTTCACCTTGATTTATCAAAAGATGGAACAAAACTTCATAGGTATTTTTGTGGGAGACAGATTTATCTATCAGTATAGACTTTCTGTGGGAGACAGATTTGTTTATAAAGTCTTCGACTTTAGGTCGTAGCAACTCTTAGTTGTGGGTGAGATCAACTAAGGGAATCAAGTGCGTACAGTCCTGCTGGGATTCAGAGGCATAAGGAACACGACTGTACCTTAATCGGTGTGAGACTTGGTTAGGGCTCAACTACATTCCAGTCCGAAGTTAACTTGTAGTAGGCTAGTATCTGTAGTGGATTAATACAGTGTGGTGTTCAAATCTGGACTAGGTCCCGGGGTTTTTCTGCATTTGTGGTTTCCTCGTTAACAAAACTTCTTGTGTCTGTGTTATTTCTTTTCCGCATTATATTTGTTTATATAATTGAAATACCACAGGTTGTGCGTAGTTCAATCAATTGGTAAATCCAACATTTGGTTGTTGATTGAAATTGATTAACACTTGAACATTGGTCTTTGGTACCGTTCAAGTTGTTTCTCATAATAATCAGCCTCACGAATTTCTATCTGTTTGATTTTCTGATTACATTGAGAAATAAGGATATAAATCTTTGATATATTTTCTGGATTGAGTCTTACTGTCTAGTTGATTCTCTTAGAATTATATTGGAGTTAGTCCATATAGATTGTCGAACGAAATATTGGGTGTGGTTGTTAGACCCCCGTTTTCTCAGTTACTCCTCATAATACTTCATCATCCTCTGTTTCTCTTCAACTGCATCTGAATCTTCATCACTTGTATCAAATTCCTCAACATGATATTCAAAACCTTCTTCAGATCCGAATCACTATCTGTTGCACTTCCATACTTTTTCCAACTACCTTTCTCAGACCTTCCCTCAAACTTTCTTGCATCTCTTGCAATCCTCTTTTCTTTCCATGCAGCAAACTCAACAACCTGATATTCCTTTCTCTGTTGCCTGGATAATTCATGTGCACGGCGATCTATCTCATTTTGTAGATCATTCTTCAATCTCTCTATCTTCATATCATTCAAAGTCATTGCAATGTTTATGCAAAAAAATGGAGGATCTACAGGATAATTCTTTACGGGATTTGCCATTTCTTAATAATCTCTCTCTAATTTTTTCCTGTTTTGGTGTAATCTATAACTATTACTATGATAATTTTCTTTCCAACTCCCTTTATAAAGAGGCTAGTGAAACCATTAATATCCATTTATGTCTCTTGGTTAAGTATCACGTCGCTTGGCTATTCACGCCTTTTCAATGCCATGCGCACCCTCTTCAAAACCATCATTACTCTGTAAAACTCTATTTTTCAAAGTCTAAATCTAGACGTTGTATTAGCCTTTAAACCATTTGGAACTGCCATTCAGAGGTTAATTGGTAGGTTACCTAATATTGATGAGTTTCTTTGGGTTTTAATTGAAACTTTTGGTTTTATGCAGATTCAGAGAATGCAACACCTGTTGAGAGGCACCATTTTTAATTGGGGCATGTTAACCATATTGGTTATACCTATCTCCATCCGGGTTAACCTTGCCTTGCACCATGCCAACAATAAATCAGCCTTACATACCCCAAACTCAAAAAACCATCATGTCAAGCAGTCAATTTCCACCCTCCATCAACATTATTTATCTATTATCGTTTTTTTAATTACTCTTTGAAGGATGTGCCAACATTCTCGCATCAAACCAGAAAAGACAAACCTATTAGGTGTTCAACAACTTCTTCTCTCATCATGCTTACGTATAGGATGTACGTACTGAATAAAACTTTGGCTTGGATTATCGGGAAAGTCGTTGGCTTGTTTCTATACTACCGATCCCACGTGAATATGAAACTTCATTCCTTTTCAGTATCTCTGAAAAGCGAGACAGAGGTGGACAAAATATCTGCTAAGGGCTTTATGATAAAAAAATGAAAACAGAAAATCTATCATAATGTTACATCATTTTTCCCATGTGAAAATCAGAAACCATATTTAACCATCAAATATTTCCCACTTTAAGGTCTAGTCTTCAACAGAAGATAAAATTTGTCATTCTCTTCATATCTTGGCGTTAAGTCAGTATCATCAAATACGTACCAAAGCCAGAATCTTTTGCATTCAGATATGTATTTTAATTCATAACTTAGCTTCTCCTCCCAATATCCATCACTTTTATAAGTTATATGGAGTCCTCAATATCTCAAGATATCTATCACTCATCCTACAAATTTAGACATTCAAAACCTTACTTCTCAAATGGCCGAAAAGTTAACCTTACCCTCAACTCTCTCTGAACAAGTCGTTATTGATAAAACTGTTATTTTATCTAAGTCTAATAATAATTGGAAATGGTGTATGGTTGGGTATGTTTGCAGTGAAACTCTTGTTCCCACTTTTTCTATTCGTCATCATATCTGTAACCAATGGCCATTAGCTCAAACACCCACTGTTACTTCCTTCAGTGGTCTAAGAAACAAGGTTCTTATAAGGTTTTCACCTGAGGATGAATTCAACGGAGTAAATGAGAACCGCCCATGGTTCGCATGCGGTTATTTAATGGTTCTTAGAGTTGTCCCTCAAACGGGATGGCCAGCAAATTATCAAGTTTCATTCGCTGAAGAACTTATGTGGTTGATCTTATGCAATATTCCAAAGGAATGCACCGACTTTGGAGATCTACAAAAGCTCACTTTCAAACTTGGTGAATTAATTGAAGCTAAAGAACCATATGGAAATCATCCTTTGAAGAAGAACGTTAGAGTTTGTGTTCGGGTCTCAGTTCAAAAGGCTTTACCTGCTGGTATTCCTCTTTTTACTAGTGGGAGATTCCAACCTTTTATCATTGAATGCAGATACTTTAAAGTTTTGCGTAACTTATGTACTTCTTGTCAAGTCATTGATCACAAAGACGTTGTTTGCCTATCTTGGAAAGCAAAACAAAAATCCATCAAAGAAGCAGCCTCCTCTAGTACCAGATATTCTCTACCAGCTGTCTCTAAACTCATGATGCCTCCAAAGCCAATTATCCAATGTCCTCCATCCAGTTCTATTATAGTTGTGAGTGAAACTATTATGTCTCCAAGTGACATTGTTCATGATACTCAAGTTGAGACCCTCGATGTCCATCCTAGCGACAAAGGAAAAGCTAGAGATATTACTCAAAATGCTGATAATGTTGTTCAAAAAGGAATGATAAGTAGTCTCCAAATGGGTCCATTTGTTACTCGATCAGCTGCTTTAAAGATCTTTGATGTTGGTCTAATTTAACAAAATTCAACTCAGTTAAACAATGGTTTTCCAGTCATATTTAAGCACCTAACTACCCAGAACGTGACAGTTGATGTATCAACTACTAATCCTTAGTCATCAAACCGGGGCCGGATTAGAACTACTAATTCCTCTAGAAAATTCAAAATTGCGAATGCTCCAACTCAAAATCCTGTTATTACTAGAGAAGAAGTTATATCCTCAGCTGCTGAGCATGATGCTCTATCCAATCTCAAAAGGAAAATTAATCCCAGATCGGAGCTGAGGAAACGTACTAGAGCTAGCTCATCTTCTTTACCAAGTATTGTGGTCATTCCTGAACAAAGTGATGTTTCTGAACCTAATTATTCAAAATTGTGCCCTCCTATCACCAAATTGGGCGATCTCCCTACCATAAATTTGTCTAATTGTACCCTCAATACCCGTTTCTTGGTTGATCCTTATGGTAGTTATAATGTACCTGTTGATGATTCCCCAAGCAACAATGATGTCCGCAATAAATATTTTCATGCGGCTGCTACTCTGAGTCTCAATTCTTCCCAATATGTTACTCAAAATGGTGGTTCTATTGATTTTCAGCTTGGTGGTTGGTCTGATTCAACCAATCAGATAAATTCTACTCTGTTACCTCCTTCTAATGATTCCTTCAATGTTTCTAATCCTGCGAGTACCTTCCCTGTGAATAATGTCAACATGTTGTGTTGGAATGTTAGATGCTTAGGTAAAAAAAACTTCTAATAAGGAAGTTATCCTTCTCTGTAGAAATATCAACCCTGATATTATCTTCCTGTCTGAAACTAAAATGAATAAGGATTTGGCTGCTAGAAGACTGAAAAATATGGGTTTTCCTTGTACCTTCAATGTTCCAAGTATTGGAAGAACTGGTGGGTTAGTGTTGGCTTGAAAAAAAGAGATTGACCTAAATGTTTATCCTAGAGATCGAGGGGCATCTATGTCACAACCAGTGATATCATCCATTCCAAACTCTATCATATATACTTTATATATGGAGAACCTAATAGTAGCTTAACACAAGCTTTCTGGGATAACCAATGTCAGTTACCAAAGACACCTCCTAGTGAACCTATTTTCTTTGTAGGATATTTTAATGACCTTTTAGGAACTGAGGATAAGAATGGTGGCTTAGAAGTAGAAGATGCTGACTTTTTCAATATTAGGAATTTTTGCAATGCCTTTAATTTACATAATCCTTGTTTCTATGGTCCTAGATTTACTTGGTCTAATATACAACATGGTGGTGACCTTATTCTTGAAAGATTAGATGGATGTCTAATTAATCAAATTGCTGAAAAATTATTTCCTAAACTTTGTGTTAATAACTTGTCTAGAGACTCTTCTGATCATTGTCCTATGCATATTGGTTTTAATTATGATGACATCTGCATGCCTATATCTTTTCACTTCAAGGTTATGTGGATTGAGGATCCCACTTGTAGAGATATTATAGCCAATTCATGGTCTGTTAATGTGGAGGGATCTTCATCTTTTAAATTAAAAGCCAAACTTCTTAGTACTAAGAAAGGTCTTCGTGATTGGAATAAGTCCTTTTTTGGCAACATCCAGACCAATATTAAAACTACTAGGGAGGACCTAGTATATGTTCAAACTTCTAACCCACTAACTTTAATTCCATTTCTAGACTTAGAGCCAGATTGGAGTATTTGTATAATTTGGAGGAGTTATACTGGAAGGACAAATCGAGAGAAGTGTAGCTTATGGAAGGAGATGGAAACTCCCCCTATTTTCATAGAGTCACACTTTTCAAAAGAAAAATAAATGCCATTAGTTGGATTAAGAATAATTATGGAACTATTCTTACTGATAGAGATAACATTGCTACTTATTTTTTGACTATTTCAAAACTTTGTACTCTTCCCATCCTCAACAATTCTAGGATGAAATCCTCCAAGACCTTCCTATGAAATTTGCCGATAAGGATAATACTCACCTAAACTCTCCCCTCTCTGTTGGGGAGATTAAAAATGATGTTTTCCAAATGGGAGGGAAAAAAGCTCCTGGACCTGATGGTTTTACGGGCCTTTTTTATCAAAAACATTGGGATATTGTTGGTCAGGCTGTTGTTGATATGACCCAAACTTTTTTACGTATTGGCCATATTGCTAAAGTTTTCAACCACACCAGCATTGCTCTGATTCCCAAGGTTCCTCTAGCTGAGCTAGTCTCCTAATATAGACTTATTGGCCTTTGTAACTTCATTTACAAGATTTTATCTAAGACTTTAGCTAATAGACTCAAGCCTTTTATGAATAACCTTATTTCTCAAAATCAAAGTGCTTTTGTCCCTAAAAGAAGCATTTCTGATAATATCCTCCTTGCTAATGAGGCGATTAATGATGTTAATCATCATAAAAGTACTGATGGTATTGCTGCTATTAAACTCGACATGTCTAAAGCTTATGATAAGCTTGAATGGTCTTTTCTTGAAAAGGTTTTACAAAAAATGGGTTTATCTGACCATTAGGTTAAGCTTATAAATCAATGCTTGTCGTCTGTTTCCTATTCTGTTCTTCTGAATGGTAGTCATGCTGGTCTTATAAAACCTGAGAGACGTCTGGGACAAGGAGACCCAATATCCCATTACCTGTATATTATATGCTCTGAGGCTTTGTCTGCTTATATTGATGCTCTTTCTAGGAGAGGTCTCGTTGAAGGCATTAAATTGTGCAAAATGCCCCTCCCATTACTCACCTCCTATTTGTTGATGACTCTTTGCTTTTCTCTAAAGCCACTATAAAAGACTTTGAAACCATTAAGATTATTTGCAAAAGTATTGCTTAGCTTCTGGTCAGGAGATTAATTTTGACAAGTCAGGGATTCTGTTTAGTAAAAAAAATCCTTGAATCTTTAAAATGCCGTATGTCTAACATTCTTGATATTCATACTAGAGACTTAGGTGAAAAGTACTTGGGTACCCCTACTGTTTTTTAATCCTCTATAATTCAAACTCATATGAGTATTTTGCAGGTTGTTGATGCTATAATTTCTATTTGGTTCAATAAAATTTTATCACAGGATATTAGATCTACCTTGGTAACACATGTTGGCCAGGCTATCCCACTTTATCAGATGGGAGCTTTTCTTATCCCGAAGTATCTTTGTAGGAAAATTGATTCTCATTTATGTAAGTTTTGGTGGGGAGAAACTCTAGACCCTAAGGATAGAAAGTTACATCTGCTAGGATGGGATATTCTTTGTTCCCCTAAGTCTGAGGGTGGCCTAGAATTTAGGAAGGCCGAGTTGAATAATTTATCTATGCTTGCTAGAAATGCCTGAAAAATCTTCGAAAATCCTGATTGCCTCTCAGCCAAGATTCTTAAAGCCATGTACTTCCCTAAGACTGATTTCATGAATGTTAAATGCCATAGTACCTGCTCCTGGACTTGGAAATGCTTGCATGCTATTAAGGAAATCATTTAGCCTTTTATCTCCTGGATTGTTGGTGATGGTCAATTTATAGACCTTTGGTGTGACAAATGGATCACAACTCTGGGATCTTCCACACCCAACCTTCTTGTCCCTCCTGACCCAAGCATTATTTTATTTTTATTTTATTAAGCCCACTTATAGGTCTTGGGATATTAGTAGACTTAATACCCATTTAAATGATGCTTCTTTTGAGAAGATCATCACCATTCCCTTAAGCCAGATGTGCATTCCTGATAGGAGGGCTTGGGATCTTTCAAAGAATGACAGATTTACCTCTAAATCTCCCTACTTGGGAATAAGGGGATTTAGGTCCTCCCCCTATAGTAATTTTTGGAAGCGCATTTGAAAAATTAGAGTTCCTCATAAAATAAAGAATTTTGATTGAATAGCTGCAAAAAATGTTATACCTACTAGGACTGTTCTCAATACTAGAATTCCTATGAATGTTGTTGATTGTACTAGATGTTGTCACCCAAATGAATCTGTTATGCATGCTTTAGTTTTATGTCCCTTTTCTAGTCGTGTTTGGTTCCTCTCTTCTTTGTGTGTTAATACTCATGCTTTTAGTAATAAAACTTTCATTGATTGGTTGATGTTCTGGTTAATTGATTCTGGCTCTAAGTTGCCCGATGAATCCCAATGTTTGTTTGTTACTATTCTTTGGTCCTTTTGGAGTAGAAGAAACAATTTAGTATTTCAAAACCCTAAGGAATCCCATATAGCAGTGCTGAATAGAGCCAGAGCCATGCTTTTGACTAGGAAACCAAAACAGCACATTACCCCTTTATTTCAATTGGATTATTGGATAAATGGATGCCCCCACCTCTTGGTTGGATAAAATGTAATACTGATGGTGTCTATGATGATTCTTCCTTGGACAATGGAGAAGGCTATGTGATGAGAGACTTTAAAAATAAAGCTTCCTTTTATGCTGCTATGGTTTTGGAAGATGAATATGTTGTTGAAGCTGAAGCTAGAGAAATATGGGCGGTGTTAAAGAAATCAATGGAGCAGAAGCTAACTCATATCATGATAGAAAGTGATGCACAGGATCTTATCAAACTTTTTTCTTCTAGGCAGTTTAATGGTGATACTAGGACGGATGCTATCTTTAAAGACATTTAGTTTTTCTCTTCCAGTTTAGAAGCTTGTATTTTTAATTTTCAACCTAGATTATGTAATTCTGTTTCTCATGAGCTTGCTCAATATCAATAAAACATAAGTCTACTATGTAATGGTCTGTGCCTCAAATTTGGCTCATGCCAGTCGTTGAGGGGGATCACTAGCCTTGTTGAAGAAGAGTTGTGCTACATCATATTCTATTTGTTATTTTCATTGTTACTCCAATAATGTGTTTCTTGGGAAATATTTTCTTTTTTATACAGAGGGAATAATGTCTTAACAAAATGTCTAACTCATCTCAATTTAAATAAGTTTTGTTTAAGATATTTTAGATTGATCATATCGATTTGTTATTCAAATTTGTTATTCGTTCCTTATAATTGGTTTTTGATTATTAAGTTGATGGAGTTGCATTATATAAAGTAAGACTATTGTCATAAAATTATAACGAACTTCCAAAAAATAATATAAGAAGAAATTGTATTATTGTCCCATCGGTAACAAAGATTTTCTAATATCCAAAAACACTTTCTAGTTAGTATATTACTGTTCATCGGAGCAATAATTTTTTTGTAAGGGTGACCAAGATCGCCGTTAAATTATTGTAGATGGGGAAAAACGATTTGCTGGTTTTTTGGAAAAGTGAAGAGACGACCGATTGGACGAGACTCCTCAACCGAGAAAACTGCCTCACCTCACATAGATGCATTGCACGGGAGTGCTTTGAGTTCGAGAGATCAATCTGTAGGACTCCGGCCTAAACCAAGTCAATGGTCGTTCCAGCGTCAATTCGGTCACAAAGAGGAAGATGGGTTGATCTGTAGGAGGGAAGCTGAGAATTGTGGGATCAATGATGATCAAGGATTGTGGATGTGTTGAACGTTTTTGCAAGTTTGTATAAATAAGTTTCAAATGATTGAGAGAGTGTTGCTCACACGATGATTCTTGGTTAGATGATGGATCGTCTGTTCAATATCTCGTGGATTTTCTGTGTCTTTTTCAATCATGGATTCAACGACTTATTTATATTATCAGAATAGTGAACACATTGATCCTAGTAAGTGTGACGGTTTCTTGAGTGAAAGAGTGGGAAAGTGGGAGATCGTGGTAAAACCAGTTCCAGGTCGTGTGGAGACTTGGTTAACCGTCCACCCACTACTTTGCTAACTCCTTCAACCGTTTGCACGACTTACTCACATTTCTCATCGTGGATAAACACACGTGCCATAGGCCGCCAGACCAAAACCCTAAGTAACATCCCCCCATGTGACGTGATTGATGTCTCACAAACGTGGAGTCTGCAAAGCAGACGTGTATTTGATTAGTCAGACTTGATTAGACAGTGAGTCTAAGTTTTGTTGAATTGAGCATGAGTGACGAATGCTTAGTGATTCATGGATTGAACATGTCATATGTATAGTTCTTGAATGATGTTGACATTGCTCGTCCGAGCAAATATTGCAAAATATTGAGTTAGATCAATAATCGAGCAACTGAGCAAGTACTGCTTAATTCGATAAATTGCTGAATATTGATAATTGGATCAATATTCGAGCAACTAAGCAAGTATCGCTCAATTCGATGAATTATTGATAACGTGACCCAATAAAATATTAATTAAAATATTGGTAGTCTACCCGAATATTATATAATTAATCTGGATGTCGATTACTAGATCAACATAAAATTATTAGTGCTTGAACTTGCTCAAAATTATGATTTGTGGAGCGTTTGTTCGAAACCCTAATTTTTGATCAATTGTTCGTCAATTGATGAATTGTTGAAAATGGGTCATGAGTGAGGGAGGGACCGACCACATGGGATGATAGACGACCATGTGGTTCCCAAGTGCTCGAGTGAGCGTGCACCAGGGTCCTTAGTTGACCGGTTGGTGAAAGAATGATCAAATGCTGGTGTTGATCATTTATTAGAATAATGCTCATGTGTTAGGTGATAAAACCTAATTATGGAGAAGTGAGGGACCACCAAGAAGGAATGAGACCGGCCCTTGGTGGTCGTGGGACTAGCTGATGGTCGTTTGAGCAAATTCCAAGTTGGTTGGAAAGAGTTTGGACCCAATATGAGCAATTGAGCAAATTAGGTCAAAATTATAATGATGTGTGGGACCGGCTCCTTGCAAGCCTTAGGGCCGGCCTTGGTCGGTCAAGGAAGCATGCCCGTGTAACCATAATGTCTGTGTCTTAGTTCTTAGAGTTTTGGTATTTTCTGATGTGCGTTCGAGCAATATTTTGGATTTTCAAAAGAGTTTGATCTTTGACTGAAATTCTCGATTTCTGCTCGAATGAGCAAGTAGGACTTTGCTCGTTTGATTAAAATTTTGAGAATATTAAAATAATAATATTTTAATATTTAACGTGAGTAGCCTAGCCGGTCACGTGACCATTTGACTTTTTGGTTTTTTCATGGTTTGAGCAATATTTGAGAAAATATGAAGAAACCATGATTTTTGCTCAAACGGAGGAGTTTCATGAGATGAGGGAAATAATAATTATGAAAACAAGGATGTAAGGTGTGGGACTGTCCACGGATAGGGCATGGCCGTCCGTCTAGGTAGCCCGCAACACCTTTCCCTATTTTATTATTTTTTCATGAAACCGTGAAAATATGGAGAAACCGTGAGTTTTGCTCAAACAAGGAAAGTTGCTCGAATAAAGGAGTTTTCATGAGTTCATGAAAATAATAAAATAAGAAAAATAAAGGGAAGAGGGGTGGGGGACCGGCCGGCCGGTGGGCCCGGTCCCTAGTCGCCTCATTTATTATTTTTTATCATTATTTTCTCTCTCTCGTTTTGTGTAGGATTCCTCATTTTTCCATATTTTTGAATGCTCGTTCGTGCATTTGGGTGCTCGTTCGTGCATCATTGTTGAGTACACTTGCACCATTTTATTGGGGCTTACTCGGTGATAGTCCAGATGCCCGATTGTTGGATATTTATTACTGATTCATGAAATTCAGCGGAGAATGACTCACGAAACGGAGGAATAAACGAATTGTGTATCTATTACTAATCCATGAATCCAGCCGGGGAATTCAAGGAACGGAGTAACGAGAAAAGATGGTTATCTTTTACTAATCCATGGAATCAGCCGGGGATAGCCATGGAACGGAGTAACGAGATATAATAGATTATTTTTTAGGAATTCAGTGGCGAATGTCACTGTAGAATTAATCTATTGTAGAATCGAGATATGAGATAGTTGAAGAATCATACTCGTTCTGAAAGGTGTATAGTCTTGGAACAACGTGCAGCGTTGGTGTCCTGAAGGCGTTGAGCCCCCTCAACAAACAATTATGTAGGAAAGCCGCCCGAATCTATACACTGTCTTTCTACATAGTCATGGAACGGCGAGTGTCGCCGATGACCTGAAGACGTTAAGCCCTCTCAACAAACGATTATGTAGGAGGACCTCCCAATCGTTCTTATATGTAGAGGTGGGTCTCTCTATGTAGTCAGGGAACAACGAGTATCGCCGACGTCCTGAAGGTGTTAAGCCTTCTCAACAAACAATTATGTAGGAGGACCACCCAATCATGTTATTCTACATAGAGGTCACGATGAAATGTTTAGCATCGAACGCTCAGCTAGTGAGACGCCTTTCGAGAAACATATCCATCATGGCTCTGAGAGGTACTCGATCAGAGATCGTGAAACTGTTCACGGATCGTAAAACACGAATCGTCACATGCGTTCCTGAAGCCGGGTCAGAAACATACAGTATCATGATTTTACGATTTTAGCCTTTGTCGAAAATCCACCATCGACATTAAGTCCCCTGCTTAGTGGGGGACAGTCATGTTCCGCAGTAAGCATTAAATGGTGATTTTCCGGTTAAACGATATAAGCAATCGGACTTAGTCGTACAAAAGCATTTTCAGAATCCCCGATTTGCTCCAATGATGTCATGTACGAGAAAACCATGGGTAAGGACCCTGACAGTACGATAGAGTGTCATCCCGTAGTCATGGAGAGACGAGGAACTGCTGATTTGGACGGTCAGATGTTCATTTTTGGTCGGTTTAGCGTTTATGGGCCCAGCCCAAAAAGGAAAATCCTTGCTTTAGGAACGGATTTTCGTTCGCTAGTTTAAGAAACAAACAATGATCCCTAGCATAAAAGGGTTTTTTTATATAAAAAAAAAATTGTGAGATTTCACAAAATGGAATAAACTCTCGTTTCAAAGTTGGATGCTCGGACGAGAGAATTTTTTTTTTTAATAGACGTGCGTCTGTTAGTAATAAAAATATTGTCTATGAGCTTTCATGAAATTTTTTATTTTCGATATGTGAGCTTTCATAATTTTTTTGAAAATATGCTCTCGTTTCAAAGACGGATGCTCGCGAGAGGGAGCAAAAATATATATACATATATTTTCAAAGTTACGTGAGTTTCACGTTAAAATATATATTTTTTGTAAAATCAATGTTTTGATTTTGAACAACTATTGAAAGTAGACAATTATTCACGGTGAAATAATGTTTGTATGTGAGTTTTCACAATTGTAGAATGGACGTCTATCCAATTTTTGAAAAACCAGTGAATGTTCACACAGTGAAAATTTATGTGAAATCAAATTTTGATTTTCAGCAATTGCTAGAAGTAAACAATTTTTGATAAAATATTGTTTGTATGGATTTTGTGATCTGATAGTGTATGCACAAAAACCAATGAGTGTTCACACGGTGAAAATTTTGTGGATTGCTCACATGAAAATCAAGTTATGATTTTGAATAAAAATTTTGCTCGTGTTTGCGGGTTCGAGGAGACGAGCAAATTTTGAAGTATAAACTCTTGTATCACAATCACTACTGTTAGTGGAATAGTAAACAGGTAAGAGTTGAAGTTACCATTTTTGTAGACGCTGTTGTGAGCATCTTTATTCCATGATTCATTGTTTTGTTGAATCATGCGCTTTGTATGCTGAAGTAGAAATGTTATGCATCTGTCACAGCCACTTTGCAAGAATGACTGACTCCCATGATGACACTTCTAAAGATGGTGTTTCCAGAGATGACATCTCTACGGATGCAACTTTAAGAAATGGTACTTTTGGGACCTCTGAGTGACGGTGAGAGATCCTTCATACTGAGTTGTACTCCTGGTTATTTCATTAACTTTATCATAGGATGATCGTGTAATGAGATCCCGGATCAATGTAGACTTCACGGCGATGGAAGAAAGTCTTCGGGGCGGAGAACCCAGAAGTAAGGACTACAGGATGTTAGTAAATGACGTGCAGTCCCCAGCCGTTTCTTTGGTGAGTTGTCGATGTTTCCTCCGTCATGACTTTTCTTATTCGTACAATTAGAATCACAAACAAATGTTTGTTAATCTCAGAATTTTGCTCCATTGATCATTGACAGTCTTCATTTTGCTCCTGGGAAAACAATTCAGGAATCCAGCACCGATGAGGGAGTTGATGTAAGTATCTCTTTTCGTGCAAGCGATCATGGCATCTCCTTGAATGAAGTAATAATAATTGTTGTTGATGTATCCAGGAGGAGATTATTGCGGATAAACAACATATTGATGAAGCACATTCTTCCTTGGAAAATGAGGAGAAGTAGAATCTTCAAAACCCGGAACTGAATGGAGGTAGTAATACCACTAACGGTGACTTCAACAACATTAGTCCTTCGAACGTCTAAGAGACTCCTCAAGTAAGTATTCCTCCTGTAATTTCTTCATAGAAGTATGAAATTGCTGACTTGTGAATGAATGAATGAGAATCTATACGAATATATGAGAAATTTTGCCGAAATACGTCACCAGAAAAATCCAGACTTCAGTCTTTCAGTAAAAACGCTGTAGAATCTTCATACGATGTCGGATTTTCGCAATCTACCCATGTTTTTTCATTCCCAGGAAATTTACAAGCTTCATGACAGATGATTTTTGAGTTTTGAGCATGTTTAGGGGCCGAAATAGGCGAAACAGTTAACTTCCAGGAGACTTCCAGAAAATTTTCAGCTGGCATGTAGTCCAATGTTTTGGACACATCTCTTTGCTCGTTCATCCAATTGCTGTGAATTTTGGATATGTTGTATAGGACATCCATACGAAGAGAATGACATATGACTTAACCTTAGATTCCTTACCAATTGATCCCAGCTTGTCGCTTTGTACAGGGAAGTATAAAATCACTTCAGACGGTCTCGCTGTAAAACGTCTCTTTTGTGTCTTTAGACCATTTGCTTGTGTCTTGAACGCTTGATGAAGGATTTCAATTCCATTGATTAATTTTCAACCTGAAACCTTTTTTTGATACATGACCCTGGTGCTTGCAGTACCATTTTTTGTTTCTGTTAGTCGTAGAAACATCACTTCTGAAACCCTAGTCATGGGACCATAACTGAGGTTTCTCTCAAGAGAGGATGACGTAATGACCATGGTTGTATGTCCCGGTTGTAGCATTCGTTTTATGATGAAGGATTAGCATAGGAGAGATGGTGCCTTGGACTGTGAAATTGATTGTCATGACCAGTGGACCGTCAGTCTCCAGTATTTTGTTAAATCTCTCCCTTTCGTTTTCCCTTCTTCTGGCGAGACCTAGATAGAGGACCCAGGTAGAAAATTGATGTAAATACCTAGGTGGTCGAAGTTGGAGGTACTTTGATGAAGGACTTAGCGGAAGGACCTGGTGGACATCGATCGACTGTGGAGGTTATGAATCCCGTCTAAGAATTACTGCTTGCATGTTGTATGCTCTGGAAACTGTAGGGACCTCATACAACGTCATAATTTGGTGCTTGACCCCAAATTTTGAAGATAAGAGACTAAGGAATCACATGCAAAAGGAATCCCTCAGTTTGGAGATGTCTAGGGCAGTCAATGACGCATGCACATTCACAACTTGTAATCCCGTGCAAATTTTCAGATTCCATAAACCTTAATGTGGAAGCCATATCTTTCTGCTCGTATGTCCGATTGATGCGTCCTTTCGGTATGTTGTAGATGAGACATAGAAGAACATCTTTCGTTGAGGAAGCATTGTCCCATTCCTCACCCATTGGTACGTTTTTATGAACCCATGGCCTGAAGTGTGTTGTATCTCTTTTGTAGAGATGATGAGATCATCTTGTAGAAGACTTTAGCTTGTGCCCGTCCGTCGTGCAAGCTTTGGGAATACTTTCATGTGAACATGTTTTCATGTCTACACATATTGATATGAATCATTAGTGCTTGGATAAGTCCGGTCCATCGAGTAACACTTCAGAGAATGGATAGTTGATGAAGCCCTGTCATGAGGATGTTGCTCCTAAGACCGTTGTTGATGCTGAAATCACAATTAAATATTCTCCAGAAATTCTTGTTGATGTTGAGACTATGAATGGAGTTCCTCCACATATCCTTATTGATGCGAATACTATGGTTGGAGTTGCTCCAGAGGCCGAAAAGGCTAGACAGTCGTTGCTCCTCCATCCAGTGAGCCTTTACATGCACGAACTAATTGGTGAGTTGAGCATTCCTAAGGTGAAGGTGTACTAGGATTTCAACCCAAATTCTCCTGAATATGACTTTACTGTGAAGTGGCTTCGTCAGGGAATCGATGTTGTTGTGGCAGATAACAACGACAGTCTTCATTCTAAATGTGAGGAGAAAAAGTTCTTTGGGCGTGCAAGGCTTGTGATGTAGAGAGGTCCCGTTGATGAAGTTTCATGGAATCACATCAGGTTGCAATAACTTGTTAGGTGGATGACATTTATTGAAATAGATTTGAGTCGATTTCTCCGATAAGATCAAGTCCCCGGTGCATATTGAAGGAGTTTGTGTCATCCATGGAAGAATGATGTTGCATCTGCTTCAAAAGTCTTATCATGGAGATAGTGAAAACTCAACGATTGTAGTTCAATTTCACTTTAATCGTGCTGGTGTTTAATCAGTGTGTCATCGTCGAGATATTTATGCTGAAGCCAGAGGCGCCATTATCGAAGGTGTACTCTTTGATTGGGAGTATAATTTGAAGACTTCTTAGATGCTTGAGCGTTGAAGCGTCATATACTTTAAGCTTCGAATGTCTTAGGCTTGATCGTCTCGGCCCCGGGTATCTTCTGTTGATTCAGCATTCCTTTCGCTGCAGTAGTGGGATTCAACACTTGTGCAGACATCAGAGCTTTCTGATTTTGTGGCACACATGGATACTCCTGCAAAGCTATGGAGAAATGCCCAAATTGTTCTTTGCCATGATTGAACATCATATCAGTAATGATTGTCTCAGTGAGATGCTCGATTCGGAGAAATGTCAGATTCAACCACTTGGTAAAATATTGCTGAAGTGAGATTACCCACTTATAGCGTCTTGCAATAGCAGAGATGCTAGCAGAATTGAGCCCCTATGCAAGAATAGCATGTGAGGAAATAAATAACATATAAATGGGAGGAATGAGACTTGCCTGAGTGCAGGACCTTTTGATGAATGTCTATGCATCTTTTGCAGGTTCTTGTTTCAAACTCGTCAAAGTTCGAAATTCCTCCAAGTGCTCTGATGATGGAACGTCCGCCAAATCTTCTGGATCAGAAATATCTTCGTTGGAGAGATGTGAAACCAAAGACTCTTTGTCAGTAGTCATCTTCTCGGCATGAATCCACGTCCGTCCGAGAATCATGTCGTATCCGGGATCTTCCCTAATTATGTGAAACTTGGTTTCCGTCCAGGTTGAGCCAACTTTCATTTTGAGAGTGATGAAACCGTATTCATCTCTGAGCGTTCATGGTCTCTGATTTAGATGGGAGCATGAGTAGCTTCTTGTCGAGTGATGCCTGCGACTCTGAGGGATTTCAGTGGAACAATGTTGATAGCGGTGCCAGCATCAACCAACATTCTCCCAAATTCGTTTCCTTTGATATGGACTACGGTAAGCAGCCCCAGTCGTACATCTCTTTTCCTGTGGCTGAGGCTCAGGAAGTATTTCCGGATGTGATTCAGTGCTGTGAGCATGTCCTCCTTTGTGCCTTCGACAGATAGAGAAATCCACATATATGCTCGACCGAGGATTGAACTGCCTCTTTGAAAAGTTGCTCAGAGAGAGTGAATGTTTTAATTGGGAGAGGGTCCTGTGTACTCCTTTAGTCCCCAGTTGAAGATCTACTGGCTAAACCTTCTCTTTGAATATGCGCTTCAAAACACTACAGTCACTTGTTGGATGATTGATGAACCTATGAAGGCGACAGTTCCTGGGTTCTTCTTCAGTGGTCTCTCCCCTAATGAATGGCAATTTGATTGCACCATCTTGAATCCAGACTTCCAGTAACTCGATCACTTCTTCAATGAGAAGAGGGAAGTTTGAGTCTGTCTGATCATTTCCCCATTTGTTGATGATGGGTTGAGGTTTGTGCATTTCAGGAGTGGTAATCCTTTCTTTGCGCCTACGGAGGAGCCTTGGATGTCGCATGTTTGAGCAGAAGCTTTCCTTTTGCTTCCTTGAGAAACAACGTTCATGGAAGGTTGGACATTGTACTATTTGTTGATCAGGCACCTGGCACTGCCTCGAGCTTCTCACGGTTCCTCGACTTTTGTAGTTCTTGTTCTTTCCATTAGAGCCGAAGCAGTAGTTGCTGATCGCTTGGCTGCTTCATGGAGTTCTGAGAAAATTTGGAACTGGAGACTTTCCAGCAAGGCTCTGTAGACTAGGATCATCCCGTTGATGCACGAGTCCATTAATTATTGTTCAGTGACATTAGGGTCATGATAATCCAAAGCTTGAACTCTGAATCTCTTCACATAGTCGTTCGGATGTTCAATGTTCTTCTGAGCCATTCTTCTTAAGTCAGAGAGAGTAATGTGCTCAGAGACGAAGAAGTATTTCCTGTAGAAGGCATTAACCATTTCTCCCAACTAGCGATGCTCCCAAGTGCAATGTTATTGTACCAGGTGTATGCTTGGCCTATCAGAAATTTTGAGAACTCCTTCAGACGGACAACATGGTTGTGTTCGTGCTCACCTAGTGCTTCCAGGAATCGAGAGACATGTTCTCGACATTCCCCATTTCGTTATACATTGTGAACGTTGGATAGGTGTAGCCCTTTGGGAGAGGAAATCGTTGTGTAGTAGCAGGATATGGAGGTTGATGATGATGAACCGATGGCGTCTTGTCTTTTCCTCGATCCTCCATAAAGCGTTCCAGGTCTTCACGGGTGATGAAGCCTGTAGGTTCCTTTGTTGGTGAGTTATTTGCAGACTTCATCATCATCTACTACATGGATCAGAGTGACTTCAGGATCAGCAGCCAAAGATGTTTCTTTAGCTTTTCCCTTCTCCCGAGTTTTCTCTGACATCTTGTCAGTGAGAGTTTTAAGATAATTGCACAGCTCCTTCTGTGTGTTAGCCATGTCAATTTGATTTTTGGCAAGAGTTTCTTGTACCTTCATGAGATCACCTATGGTAGGTGGATTTTCTCTGATTTCTTCAAGAGACCGGCAAAAGAGAGGATTGTCTCCAATGTTGGTTTGCGGAGGAGTGGTATCGCCAGTGCCGTTGTTGGAAACAGGAGCAGTTTCTGGAGTACCACCATTGTTGCTAGTGCTAGCGTTGTTTAGGTTAGGATTTGTGACTGAACATGACCTAAGATCAACCATTTTGTGAGAATTTGAATTGCAACCGAGAGATTAATCTCCCACTGTGGTCGCCAATCTGTAGATGGGGAAAACGATTTGCTAGTTTTTTTGGAAAGTGAAGAGACGACCAACCGGACAAGACTCCTCAACCGAGCAAACTGCCTAACCTCACACAAATACACTGCACGGGAGTTCTTTGAGTTCGAGAGATCAATCTGTAGGACTCCGGCCTAAACCAAGTCAATGGCCGTTCCAGAGTCAATTCGGTCATAAAGAGGGAGATGGGTTGATCTGTAGGAGGGAAGCTGAGAATTGTGGGATCAATGATGATCAAGGATTGTGGATGTGTTGAACGTTTTTGCAAGTTTGTGTAAATAAGTTTCGAATGATTGAAAGAGTGTTGCTCACACGATGATTCTTGGTTAGACGATGGATTGTCTGTTAATATCTCGTGGATTTTCTATGTCTATTTCAATCATGGATTCAGCGACTTATTTATATTGTCAGAATAGGGAACACATTGATCCCAGTAAGTGTGACGGTTTCTTGAGTGAAAGAGTGGGAAAGTGGGAGATCGTGGTGAAACCAGTTCCAGGTCGTGTGGAGACTTGGTTAACCGTCCACCCACTACTTTGCTAACTCCTTCAACCGTTTGCACGACTTACTCACATTTCTCATCGTGGATGAACACACGTGTCGTAGGCCGCCAGACCAAAACCCTAAGTAATATCCCCCTATGTGACGTGATTGATGTCTCGCGAACGTGGAGTCTGCAAAGCAGACGTGTATTTGATTAGTCATACTTGATTAGACAGTGATTCTAAGTTTTGTTGAATTGAGCATGAGTGACGAATGCTCAGTGATTCATGGATTGAACATGTCATATGTATAGTTCTTGAATGATGTTGACAATGCTCGTCCAAGCAAATATTGCAAAATATTGAGTTAGATCAATACTCGAGCAACTGAGCAAGTACTGCTCAATTCGATAAATTGCTGAATATTGATATTTGGATCAATATTCGAGCAACTGAGCAAGTATCGCTCAATTTGATGAATTATTGATAACGTGACCCAATAAAATATTAATTAAAATATTGGTAGTCTACCCAAATATTATATAATTAATCTGGATGTCTATTACTAGATCAACATAAAATTATTAGTTCTTGAACTTGCTCAAAATTATGATTTGTGGAGCGTTTGTTCGAAACCCTAATTTTTGATCAATTGTTCGTCAATTGATGAATTGTTGAAAATAGGTCATGAGTGAGGGAGGGACCGACCACATGGGATGATGGACGACCATGTGGTGCCCAAGTGCTCGAGTGAGCGTGCACCAGGGTCCTTAGTTGATCGGTTGGTGAAAGAATGATCAAATGCTGGTGTTGATCATTTATTAGAATAATGCTCATGCGTTAGGTGATAAAACCTAATTATGGAGAAGTGGGGGACCACCAAGAAGGCATGAGACCGGCCCTTGGTGGTCGTGGGACCAGCTGATGGTCGTTTGAGAAAATTCCAAGTTGGTTGGAAAGAGTTTGGACCCAATATGAGCAATTGAGCAAATTAGGTCAAAATTATAATGATGTGTGGGACCGGCTCCTTGCAAGCCTTAGGGCCGGCCTTGGTCGTTCAAGTAGGACTTTGCTCATTTGATCAAAATTTTGAGAATATTAATATTTAATGTGAGTAGCCTAGCCGGTCACGTGACCATTTGACTTTTTGGCTTTTTCATGGTTTGAGCAATATTTGAGAAAATATGAGGAAACCATGATTTTTGCTCAAACGGAGGAGTTTCATGAGATGAGGGAAATAATAATTATGAAAACAAGGATGTAAGGTGTGGGACCGGCCACGGCTAGGGCATGGCCAGCCGGCTTGGTAGCCCGCAACACCTTTCCCTATTTTATTATTTTTTCATGAAACCGTGAAAATATGGAGAAACCGTGAGTTTTTCTCAAACAAGGAAAGTTGTTCGAATAAAGGAGTTTTCATGAGTTCATGAAAATAAGAAAAATAAAGGGAAGAGGCGTGGGGGACCGGCCACGGCGGCATGACCGGCCGGCCGGTGGGCCTGGTCCCTAGGCGCCTCTTTTATTATTTTTTATCATTATTTTCTCTCTCCTGTTTTGTGTAGGATTCCTCATTTGTCCATATTTTTGAATGCTCATTCGTGCATTTGGGTGCTCGTTCGTGCATCATTGTTGGGTACACTTGCACCATACTTGCACCATTTTATTGGGGCTTACTCGGTGATAGTCCAGATACCCGATTGTTGGATATTTATTACTGATTCATGAAATTCAGCGGAGAATGACTCATGAAACGGAGTAATAAACGAATTGTGTATCTATTACTAATCCATGAATCCAGCCGGGGAATTCAAGGAACGGAGTAACGAGATAAGATGGTTATCTATTACTAATCCATGGAATCAGCCGGGGATAGCCATGGAACGGAGTAATGAGATATAATAGATTATTTTCTTTGAATTCAGTGGCGAATGTCACGATAGAATTAATCTATTGTAGAATCGAGATATGAGATAGTTGAAGCATCATACTCGTTCTGAAAGGTGTATAGTCAGGGAACAACGTTCAGCGTTTGTGTCCTAAAGGCGTTTAGCCCCCTCAACAAACAATTATGTAGGAGAGCCGCCTGAATATATACACTGTATCTCTACATAGTCAGGGAACAACGAGTGTCGCCGATGACTTGAAGGCGTTAAGCCCTCTCAACAAACAATTATGTAGGAGGACCGCCCAATCGTTTTTCTATGTAGAGGTGGGCTTCTCTATGTAGTCAGGGAACAGCGAGTATCGCCGACGTCCTGAAGGCGTTAAGCCCTCTCAACAAACAATTATGTAGGAGGACCGCCCAATCATGTTATTCTACATAGAGGTCATGATGAAATGTGTAGCATCGAACGCTCAGCTAGTGGGAGGCCTTTCGAGAAACATATTCATCATGGCTCTGAGAGGTACTCGATCAGAGATCGTGAAACGGTTCACGAATCGTAAAACACGAATCGTCACATGCGTTCCTGAAGACGGGTCAGAAACATGCAGTATCATGATTTTACGATTTTAGCCTTTGTCAAAAATCCACCATCAACAATTGTATAAACATGAATTACCAATAATCACTTACAAAATAGATATTTGTCCATTTCTAAACACGCTAATAGTAAACTAGAAAAATTAGGTTGATTAGGGCCTCCCATTTGCCTAAGGTAATTAGCTCGGTCCAGGGGCGGAGCCAGCCCATTGCAAGGGTGTGCACTTGCACCCCTGCCCAGCCGGCTCCAAAGACTATTTTTGGTCCAATAGGAAAAAAAATTATATATCTAAACCTATTTTTTTGCTTTTTTACAACCTTTAAAAACATTTTTTTGCACCCCATAACAAAATTCTAGGCTTCGCTCCTGGCTCGGTCCTCACTGAAGGAAATGTAACAGCAAGAATCATCCAAAAACTAGTAACAACAAACCCTGTTGGCCTATTCAAATAATTATTATTATCTTAATATACATGGACAAATCAAAGCATATGGTGTTCGTTAAAGATTTGAAATTAATTAATAGAAAGTAAATTAAAAAGCCTGTAGCTCTAATTAACTGAAAAAATTGGCATATAGTTTAGTTCCAAAGAATGCTCAGTGGATATTATTCAGAGTCCGGATAATTTAAAAATTGATGATGCAGTTTCGATGGTTTTGTTTTCTGACATATTAGATACGCATTGGAGTCTCTAAAATGGGAATAGAATAACATTTGTGAATGAGGCTAACATATATACGACAATGCTGCTGCCTATTATTTTAGCTTCATTTGGAAGTATTCACTACAGTAAATTATAAATTATCTTTTACGGTTTTTTCCATTTTGTATATGAAATTTGATCATTGAAATCTTGGAAGGATCCTATTCTATATTGACTCAGATGGATAGGATATAACAAATTAATGCAATCTATGATCTATCTCGCTCTCTAGATTACGAGATGTACAATTTGGATCTACTGCCAGTGGGAAAGGATAAATAAATATTTGAATTACTGGCGGGCATTTAAGTATTGGTTAGTTAGCCCCAATTCATTATGTAGCAGGTTCGATCCTCGCAATCACGGTCATGGACTCATGGCTGCCATCTTTCATCGCCAAATTGATAACAAGATCAATCCAAAAAAGTAAGTGTGATTTTTTACTTCTTAAATGTTTCTCTTTTGTTCACCCATGATTACTAAGAATTTCTTGGGACCTTACTATATTTATTTATGTCCAGATTTTAGATCAAATTTACGTGCGAACCAAAAATGTTTTTCAAAATTTTAAATTTTAAGAGATATGTTTTTTCGTCCATAAGACACTTAGTCATGAATAGGTGTCATCGAGAGTCACCATTAAACATGATAAATCACCTATAAGTGGAGAGACACCTTATAAAGAGTCAGAGACACCTAACCTCTTGTTTTAGATTTATATGGGTTTTAGTAAGCTTTTGAGAAGTACCGGTTTTTGGATGGACACTCTTTAAAATCCCTTTACACTTGAAGTATCCAAATTTATTTTCTGTCTATGGAGCAAAAAGTAAGAGCGCAGTAGAGATATATGTAGAAGAGGATGCATCTTGGAAGCTAGATGTACTAAGAAGACTGAATGCAGCTACAAGAAGAGAGTTTACAGAATTGCAAAGATGTTGAACCTCCATCACTCTCAACAAGGAAGCAGAAGATGTTATACAATGGTCAATGGATCAAAAGGTCAGTTCTCTGTAAAGTCTACTTATGATTCTTTAATTACTTTACCCACTATCAATCAAACACATATTTTTACTTACATTTGGAAGTAGAAGTTTTCACCAAAAATATGATTTTTCTGATGGACAGTGGCTCACAACAATCTGCCAACCAGAGATATGCTAAGTTGGATAGGCATCAATGTCCCTCAAAGATGTATTTTCTGTGATAAAGATGAAATTGTTAGTCATTTGTTCCTGCATTGTGAGTTTGCTACAAAGATGTGGGATATTTGAAGGAGAAGTTGAAGCTGAATTTTACAATGCCGAATGATTATTTTCCTTTTATGTTTTCTTGGAACAAACTTATGCCTTCAATATATGGTTTTAGTGGCTATTTCCTGGAGTATATGGTTGGAAAGGAATGCAAGAGCTTTTGCTAGCAAGGAAAGTTCTGAAATTGCAGTTCAATAGAAAACTAAGTATCTGTTATTCACTTGTTTGGTCTTTAGAAATTTAGAATCTTCAACTTTTAAGGATGTTATGACAAGTTGGCCAAAAATGTATTTTGATTATTGTAAGTAGAGAAGTAGTGTTACTTCTCTGGTTTTTGTATTCTTTGAAAGTGGTATAAACCTTCTATACCTCTCCCTTTTTTGATCAATAAACTCTTTCTTTATCGATTAAAAAGTAAATAAATAAATAAGTTTTTGAGAAGAAAAAAATTAAATTTTTATGTCAAGAGTCAGTGTCGTATTTAAGAGTGCGGTGATTGTCAATATTCGTCGCCCGAGTAAAATTATGGTGTTACTTTCTACAAGACATGATCATTGTATCTTGGGAGAAGACATCCTTAAACCGTAAGCACCGCATGCGGGGATGAATTGTCTTTAAGGAAAGACGATTACCTCGCCTCGTTCAACCCAATCCAATAAGTATCTTTAACTTTCCTCTTTGTTAGTTTTTGTTTGGGTATGAATATGATTTCGGAGAAACCGAAACACATATTTTCCCAATAATTTATTTTTTTATCGAAAGAAAAGATCTATTAGAGAAAAAACAATGTATGGATAATCTACCGGATGTAGAATAGGAAAGAAAAACAAAATTGTAAAAAAAATATTTTCCCAATGGGTGAGGACTTAACTTACAAAGATCAAATGCACTCTTTTACTTGTTGTTGCAATCCAAGAAAAAACTCAAACCTTAACTTCTATGCCCAAGTCAGTATTTTATTTTATTTTGAAACAGCGGGAAAAAGTTCATTCATAAGTTAATATTACATAACACAGTTCTAACTTCATCATCCCTTACAGCATCTGCATATCCTATTGGGATGGTTTCAAAAAATTCAAAAGATGTTTTATCAGTTCTAGCTTTGTTAGCTATTTTATGAGCTACATTGTTGCATGTTCTTTTAACATGACTAACTCTACTTAAAACCATACTAGAAAGAAGGTTCTTTATTTCTTATACAATCCCCTTATTCATCCAATATACTGAAGGGGTTGCACCTTTGATAGAGTTAACTGCATCCAAACTATCGGATTCAAAGATAACATTGTTGACATTTAGAGTTTTATCCCATAGAATAGCCTCCTTGAAAACCAACCACTCTGTTTGTTCAACATCTAGTCCTCCATTGCAGAATTTGCCTATGATGCCATGGAAGGTACCTGTGTGATCTCGAATAATAAGAAGAATACCAAAGATTTTTGTATGTCGTCAAAAGAAGCATCAATGTTAATCTTAAAATGGTTGATTGAAGGAGGAAACCATTTATCAAAACAAATAGTAACTGAAGCAGATTATGATTGTCATTCTCTTTGCAACACTGATTTATCAAATTGTTGATGATTTTTATGGCCATACAATTATTAGGGTTTTTATTCTGAAACACCTTATTGCATTTATTCTTCCAGATGTACCAAGTGGTTATCATCATGGTGAGAATCCAATTGTTTGCTGAGTCTGAATCAGTATTTGACATGTTTTCAAACTAAATGGTAATCCAGAATATAACTGAAGTATGATGTAACTGAATGTTATAGGTATTAACATTCATTAATAGCCTAATAGATCTTGAGTAGTCGCAGTTGATGATAAGATTTTGTGGAGTTTCCTGTTCAGTGTTGCAATGATGATAGAATGTGTTTATATCTTTTTATAATGGCTGAGGTTAACTTTGGTTGGAACAATGCCTTTCAGGCATTTCCAAATGAATAGTTTTATCATGTGAGGAGCATTAATCTTCCATAGTCTTTTTCATATTTCTTTCGGAATGACCTGCTAATTTTGATGTCTCTAGTAAGAGTTAGTTGTTAAAGTTTTATAAGTTGATTTAACTGAAAACGTTCTTATTATACTTGGTTCCCATATCATAGTATCATGTCCATGTTGGACCAGATGTATACTAATAATCAAGACTAGCTGTATGAACTGGAAATAGTGCTTGTATAAGAGGGATATTCCATCTTCTGGATAGTTAATTGTAGACATAACTATTCTGGATGGTTCAGCATAACTGTTATTTGGCACTGGTGGTTCATCTAACCCAACCACCCATTTTTCATACCAAACCAAAACTTTAGTTCCACATCTTACATTCCATCTATGAAATTTCCTGACATTTTCTATCCCCTGTTCTAATCCTTTCCATGTCCAAGGTGAATTTTGATGTTCACTTTGTAAGTGTATAAAATCACAGTATGGAGATATTTGGGTTTAATAATTTTGACCCAAAGTTGTGCTGACTCTCTACAAGGTCTCTAGGCTAATTTAGTAATTAGAGCATTGTTGGAGAAAGAGAGAGAATACCAAGCTATAAAGTTGGTACCTATGTTACTCTTATGTCCCCACCAAAATCTTCTTTGTATGGTATTTAGATGTTTGATTAAAGATTCAACAATTTCTTTTTCTCCGAAGAATCCATAAACAACTAGAATTATAAAATTCTAATATAGTTACCAGAACTTGGAAAATGAGAGTGTTAGAGCACTGCTCGGTCGAACTCGCAAGCGTTGCTATATCAAGCTTGTTTGTCAAGTTTAGTTGTCAAAACTATAAGTCTTGATTTCTAGTCTACTTATAGCTATGTCTCGGATTAGGATAGAATGTGTAGTTGACCTTTAGACTTCACAGCGTTCATCGATTGAAGATGAAGACCTACTAAGGGGATCTTGTGGAACTTCATCAACAAAAGGTATGTGGAGACTTGAACTCATCTATCACTCAGAAGTCTATTCTATTCTATCTCCTATTGAGACAAAGTCGTATAGCTATATAGACTTTACATTAAACACATTTGATATTTCGAACTGAGTTTAACTCGCTTATATCTTTCTTAAAATATGGGTTGGAAAGTTTTTTCTTTAACTACGTTCATTATTATTCTTGACGAAAGTCAAAAGATGATCATGTGAAAATCACTTGGTAACATCTTACATGATTTGTGTGAGACAGTCATTTAATGTAGACTCAGAATGTTTCGTATTGGTCATTCGATCACTTAAAATTTTCTTATAAGCTAATAGTTTGTGTGAGACAGCTATTGTCATCTTCTAAGAATGTTTCAATGATTGAAATGGGAGTTTAGAACAATTAATCATTGTCTGGATATAGCACAGTATGCATACCCGTATGTAAACTGTTGTAAGAGTAATTCAGGTCCGGGAACCAAGTATGCATACCCGTATGCGAACAGTTTTAACTGACAAAGTTCGGGAAATAAGTTTGCGTACCCATTTGCAAACTTATTCACCCGAGTTCGGTCCGGAATGACAGTACGCATACCCGTTTGCGAACTGTCGGAAAGGATTAAGTCTGAAACTTAAGTTTGCGTACCCGTTTGCAAACTTATGTGGTTAAGTTCTAAAATTGGCTATGTATGTTTTCATACTCATGAACAAATACATTTATATATTAAGGAATGCAATCTTTGCAAATCGTGGCTAAAATGTTCATGAACTGATTCTTTTAAATCAATCTGATTTTGCTTCAATTGTGTCTTGTATACTTCTGTGAGAATATTAACACAATTAGATTCATTTGATTATCATTTGATCTAGAAGTGTTAAGATGAACATGGTTAACACAAAAGTTTTCATTTGGCTAACTTCGGTTAACTGTTATTAAGCCAACTCAATACACACATTTAGGTACGGTTACCCATATCTAAATGAAAGTATATTTCATTTGTGTGTAACAAGCTAAGACCATTTAACGGTGGAAAGATATTAGCTTGAATCTTAAATCAGGTTTGATCTAACGGTGAATATTGATTGCTTTGTTACAAAGTTATCAAACCCCGATTTGAAGACTATATAAGGGAGAACTCTAGCAACTTGGAAACCTAATCCCCACACCTCCTATGTGATACTAGTTGTGACTAGAGTCGATTCTCCTTTAAGCTAGGTTTTTCCTAGATACATTATAGGTTAACGACTTAAAGACTTCATTGGGATTCTGAAGATAGACCCAACTATTTTCTCTGTAGTTGTGTGTTCTGATCTTACTTGTTTTATCGTATTGAGTACTATCTTCTCTAAGATTTGCTCGAGATTTATCTCCGATAGGTAAGATATAAAAATTAATCACAAAGCTCTTCGTCTCATTCTTTGTGATTCCACAATAACTTGTTCTACTACCATATAGTTAAGTTATTGTGAGGTGATTGATATTTCTAGACTGTTCTTCGGGAATATAAGACCGGATTATCAATTGGTTCCTGTTCACCTTGATTTATCAAAAGACGGAACAAAAACTTCGTAGGTATTTCTGTGGGAGACAGATTTTATCTATCAGAATAAACTTTTCTGTGGGAGACAGATTTGTTTATCAAGTCTTCGACTTTGGGTCGTAGCAACTCTTAGTTATGGGTGAGATCAACTAAGGGAATCAAGTGCGTAGAGTCCTGCTGGGATTCAGAGACGTAAGGAATGTGACTGCACCTTAATCAGTTGAGATTGGTTAGGGATCAACTACATTCCAGTTTGAAGTTAACTTGTAGTAGGCTAGAGTCTGTAGCGGCTTAATACAGTGTGGTGTTCAAATCTGGACTAGGTCCCGGGGGTTTTATGCATTTGCAGTTTCCTCGTTAACAAAACTTCTGGTGTCTGTGTTATTTATTTTCTGCATTATATTTTTTTATATAATTAAAATATCACAGGTTGTGCGTAGTTCAATAAATTGGTAAATCCAACCTTTGGCTGTTGATTGAAATTGATTGACACTTGAACATTGGTCTTTGGTACCGTTCAAGTTGTTTCTCATAATAATCAGGCTCGCGGATTTCTATCTGTTTGATTTGCTGATTACATTGAGACACAAAGATATAACTCTTGGATATATTTTCCTTGATTGAGTCTGACTGTCTAGTTGATTCTCTTGGAATTATATTGGATTTAGTCCATACAAATTGCCTAACGAAATATTGGGTGTGGTTGTTAGACCCACGCTTTTTCAGAGAGAAATGCCTAATGGGACCATACCATCCTATATATATAAAGATGTAGGAGTATTACGCGTTTATGTTTTATTTTTTTCTTCGTAACGAGAAGATTGAAAGTCGCTCCTTATCATGCAATACCTATTTTTATACTCTGCATGTTACGTTACGGTAATGCATAATGCATGTTGTCGCTGTAGCATTCATTCAAAAAGCTGTCGAACACCGTATAATAATATTAGAGCCTCTGCATGAGCGACATACTACTTTCCAACTATTCCCTCCAACCCTATTATAGTGGTGGAATATTACATTTTTCTTGTACTAGATAGGTGTAATGTCGATTTCAGTAGTATATCTCTATTAATGTTATTTAGGTATCATCACAATTGAGCTAACGTGATCTAGTATTGGAATTATAATATACAGGTATCATCACAATTGAGCTAATGTTCAATAATGCGAGTGAGGGTCTCAACTATGAATCACAAGACTGCATATCATCAATTATAAGCTAAAAAATAATTGATTTCATTGATCATAACACTAGGACCTGGAACATAAAGTTGGTTAATAGTTTCTTTACTACAGAAAATGCCCAAAAAATAATCAACATTATAATTCCTCTTACTGGTGAAGATAGGTTGGTATGGATGCATACCAATAATGAAGTCTTTTCAGTTAAAATTGCCTACAAAGCTCTCAGTGGTGAGTTAAGCTTTATGCAGAACCCACACCCTAGTCAACCTACTTACAAAGCTCTTTGGAGCTTTCCCACCCTTCCTAAGATTCATCTCTTCCTATGGAAGTGTATAGAACATGTCTTACCTACATGAGTTAGATTATCCCTGTACAGAAACATTCAGACCTTGTTGCTTATGTGATACCAATTCGGATGAATCTGGTGAACATCTTGTTCTACACTGTGAGTATGCAAAATCTGTTTGGGCAAACACCTCATTTGGTCACTATGTTACTTCAGATAATTCTAGCATAACCATTAGAGATTGGTTCGATAAATGGTTAAAAAGTGGTGTTAGTCTTGCGGCTAAGCAGTCTATTTTTGTAACAGCATGGAGTATATGGAGAGACGGATGTTTCGAGATCTTTCAAAACAAAACTGTTACACCAATAGTTACTGCAACCTACGCGATGAAACTTTTTCTGAGATAGACAATAGCATGCATGTGCAAAATGCCCCACCTATCAGATGTCCTGCTCATATACAGACTCCAGATAACAGTGGCTTGCCTGTAAATTGTAGTATTCTATGTTATGATGCTAGCTTTGATTCAAACACTAATGATGCGGCTTCTGGACTCGTATTAACTGATACGACATGGATTTTCGAAGGATGCAAGCTCGTCAAAGGAGTAGCAAGATCAGCGGAGGAAGCAGAATGTATTGCCATACTGGAAGGAATCAAATTGATGAAAAGCAAAGGCATCAGCTCATTCTGCATTCGCAGTGATGCAAATAATGCACTCACTTATCTTAAGAATAAAAATAACCAAGTGTGTTGGTTTAATCAGACTATTTTAGATGATTGTCAGTATCTTATGAATGGTTTCTCTTTCTCAAGAGTAGATTATGTTAACAGGGTTTTTATTTCTCTAGCTGACAAGGCAGCAAAATATTGTAGAAGAAACAACGTAATAGGTGAATGGACAGGTGACAAACCTGCCTTTCTCCTGGAACTGTAATCTCCTCTTTTGAATAAAATCCCTTTTCTTAGAAAAAATAAAATAAAATTATAAGCTAAAAAAAAACTTATAAGCTAACAAATCACAAATTATACAAGTAATCCCCATCCACAATAATTAAGCAGCGCAAGCATTAATCTTCGATTTGAAAAGCATATATATACCATATTTGACGCTTCTAATCACATTGACATAGAGATGGTCAGGTCGACAATGGCTAATTTGTGGACAAAAACTAAAGAAATTAAGATCATATTGATGGCTTGGTACTCCACAAGACATGCAACCCTACGATTAGAATGTCCAAGAGAAAGTTATAGGGAAATTAGCTTAATTCCAACTCCTCTCTTCTCTCTCTTGGATGGACCTTTACAATTTTGAACTGAAAAACGATTAACATTTTCTTCACGAGTAGACTGATTGATACTTCATGTCATGGCTATTCGGTTGTCTTCGTGATCTTTGAGTGAGACAGTGCACCCGATTTGGAGTCAAATTATTTTTGTCATCTTATATACCATTGTGACACAATGTAGGTCCTAATGTTGTTACTAGGTTGTCTAATCACTATTGAATCTAAAGACTTAAAGGTCTTGATAAATAAAGCTCTCACGTTGAACGGTGAGGAAACCATCTCTTCCTATTGGTCGAAATAGTCTTGATAAATAAAGCTCTCACGTTGAACGGTGAGGAAACCATCTCTTTCTATTGGTCGAAATAGGCCTTTTTTGAGTTTTGTGAAATGAGCGTTTTGGTGAGGACACTTGGCAACGTATGGTTGGTTTAAATAGAATATGAAAAAGATTAAAAAAAGGAAACCAAATTCAATATTTAGGTGATGACACTTGGCAACATATAATTGGTTTAAAAATTACAAACTTAAAAGGAAAACCTAACATACCGTGTTTGGATTTTATGGAAGTCCGATTCCAATTTGGAAATTGAGTAACTACTATACTAAAACTTTTTTTCCAAATTAATATACAAATGGAAAAAAACCACATATTTTCTACAAAAATTAAAGGAAAAAATAGATATTAGGACTCTTTTTTCCAAATTAATATATAAAGGGGAAAAAATCACATATTTTCTGCAAAAATAAAAGGAAAAAATAAATAAAATCTGCACATATTCTCTACCTATTTAATAAATAAAATCTGCACACCAAATCAAAATTGCATCACCACGGGGAGGGGCGAAACCCCGCGCACACCAAATCAAAAATGCATTGCCACGGAGTGGGGCGAAGCCCCGCGCACACCAAGTTAAAAGAAAAAAATAAATAAAATCTGCACATATTCTCCACCTATTTAATGTATTTGCCCCGCCACACCAAATCAAAAATACATCGCCACGGGGCAGGGCGAAGCCCCGCGCACACTAAATCAAAAATGCATCGTCGCGGGGCGGGACGAAGCCCAGCTCACACCAAATCAAAAATTCATTGCCACGGGGAGGGGCGAAGCCCCGCGCACACCACATCAAAAACATTGCCACGGGGCAGGATGAAGCCACGCGTACACCAACTTAAAAGGAAAATAAAAATAAAATATGCACATATTCTCCACCTATTTAATGTATTTACCACACCAAATCAAAAATACATCGCCACGGGGCGGGGCGAATCCAAATAAAAAATGCATCGCCACGGGGTGGGACGAAGCCCAACGCACACCAAATCAAAAATGCATTGCCACGGAGCGGGTCGAAGCCCAGCGCATACCAAATCAAAAATGCATTGCCATAGGGCGGGGCGAAGCCCCGTGCACACCAAATTAAAAGAGAAAATATTCCCTGTGCGTAGCACGGGCACAAATCTAGTGGTAATTTGTTTATATTCTCAGTGATCACTATTGGACGGAAATTTGTGTATATATGGGACGCCATGCTCTGTATGTCACTAATCATTAACTGATCAGAAGGGCATAATGGTCTTGTAACATTATCATTTCAAGAATATAAAACAAAGCATGGACAACTTAGCTTAGATAAAGGACGCTCTGGATTCATTCTTGTGGAAGCTAAATCGATGGTTGTAGTTGTTTACATCATTATTGTATCATTAATTTTTTATAATGAATATTTTATTAATCTCTCATTATAAATGTCTTATAATTATGTTCATTAATACACTTTCATTAAAAAAGTTATTAATTTTTCATTATAAATATCTTATGATAATTATTAATGAATACTTTCATCATTAAATATTTTCTTAATGTTTCCTTATAAATGTTTATGATTATCCTAATAAATATTTTCATTAAATAAATAATAAATTTGCTAATAATCATATCAATTGGGTAGTATTTGTGGGTGGTGGTCCATGGA
>JAJJMB010004055.1:435105-454512 GCA_023531105.1 Papaver atlanticum
GGTGGTCCATGGAGCCGGTGATGATGGTGATGAGGTAGTGGTGATGGGAAGTTCTGGTGGTGGTAGTGTAGGTGGTTAGTGTGGTTGTCAGATAGTGGACAACTTTGCTTATATAAATGACGTTCTGGATTCATTCTTAGGAAAGCTAAATCGATGGTTGTGGTTGTTTACATCATTATTTTATCATTAATTTTTTATAATGAATATTTTATTAATCTTTCATTATAAATGTCTTATAATTATCTCAATTAATACACTTTCAATAAAAAAAATTATTAATTTTTCATTATAAATATCTTCTTACATCATAAATATCTTATAATTATCTTCATGAATGAACTTTCATTAAATATTTTATTAGTCTTTCATTATAAATGTCTCACAAATTTCTTAATGAACATACTTTCATCATTAAATATTTTTATTAATGTTTCCTTATAAATGTCTTATGATTATCCAAATAAATACTTTCATCAAAAAAATAATAATTTTTTTAATAATCATATCAATTGGGTAGTATTTGTGGGTGGTGGTCCATGGAGCCGGTGATGATGGTGATGAGGTAGTGGTGATGGACGGTTCTGGTGGTGGTATTGTAGGTGGTCAGTGTCATAGTCAGGTAGTGGGGAATTCTTACTCTCTGTGAAAATAAGCGGGTTATAATACAAAAAAATAAAAATAACAATTGTACAGGCTGACCGCAATTTCCCTAAAAACAAACCGAGAAAAATTTAACGATGAGAGGGTAATGTATTCGCTATTGGGATAGTAAAGGTTTTCAGTTGGTCCCACGACATGTTTCACTCGGTGGTTTCTTCGAGACACCTATTACGGTCAACCTAGCAAATAAAAAAACAACAACCATGGAAACAAATTGTCACTATATATAGAGCCAAAAAAAATGACAAGGGTCAAAATTGACATAATTCTTCTTTTACTTATTATGGAGGTCGTGCCGTTATGACACATGTGAAATTATATAAACCAGCTTATAAAACAAAGTTTAGAAAACTTAGGCAAGATAAAGGATGCTCTGGATTCATTCTTGGGAAAGTTAAATCTACGACTGTAAAATGATCAGTTTAATTAACTTTCAATAATAAATATTCTATTGAAATTTCATAATAAATATTTCTCAAATTAATCAAATAAATATATTTTCATTAATCAAATAAATAAACTTCATAATAAAGGACGGTGAGGATTTAGGTTTAGAAAAGCTAAATCTATGGTTGTGGTTGTTTACATCATTATTGTATCATTAATAAACATTTTATTAATCTCTCATTATAAATGTCTTATAATTATCATAATAAATAAATTTTCATTAAATAATTTATTAATCTTTCATTATGAATATCTTCTTACATCATAAATATCTTATAATTATCTTTATAAATAAACTTACATTAAATATTTTATTTATTAAGATTTAGAGAACTTATACAAGATAAAGAGTGGCCAAGATTCGTTAGGAAGAAGCTAAATCTACGGTCGTGGTTTATTCAACTTAACCTTTGTAAATATTTTATTAATTAGTATCCCGTTAATTGTTCATCATGAATGATTTATTAATTCTTCATCATAAATGTCCCCTTAACTAATCTAATAAAAATATATTTTTATTAATAAATAATTTTACAAAATTATATTAATAGAAATTAGTGGTGGTAAAAACGGTTGCAGGTGTTAGCGAGCGGTGGAGGTGGTATAACATTAGTGGCGGTGGAAGAAATAATGGCGGCCGGTGGTGGTTAAGGGGTGTGGGTGTTGGTGAGTAGTAATGGACAATATTAGCTATGTGTCTTCACAACATGAGTAACATTGTATTGTGAAAGATGTAGCTAGCTGTTTTTAGTATGTTTGGTAAGGAGGTGCACCAAATATTTCGAGGATGCCAAATCATATATGATATTATGATCATGCTGGGTCCCTCAAATAATACCCGGTTGTATAAATCATTGTTTTTAGTGTTGAAATAAAATTGATTACATTGCCGAAGAGATTATATAACAAAAAAATTATAATGAATAAACTAATTAACGACGACTTAAGTTTGTCAATTTAAAATAGGACAGCAGTTTACGTGGGGTGATAAGCAACGGTGCCAGTGGGGAAAAATAAATAGCGGTCTTGATTTTCCATCCCAATTGATAAATCCAATGTAGCGATCGATCCCCTGAATACACGCTTTAATTGAAAAATATGCATTGCGTATTCTCTTTTTCCTATCTCAAAAGTAAAAATAAAAACCGAGAATTCGATCGACTGAAAGTATAAACCTACCTTCCCATAAAACTAAATAGTTGATTCTCTCTCTTATAAATAAAATTAGGAAGCAGAAATAGATTTGAGAGATAGAGAAAAAGCTTTAATCCAAGAACCAACTTCCGCTAAATCTTTTTTTCCATGTTCTCTCAATCATTTTCCACTAAAAAACCAATAAAATTATGCATTATGTAGTCTCCTTTTCCCATCTCAAAAGTGAAAATCAAAACCGAGAATTTGATCGACAGAAAATATAAACCTACCTCCCATAAAACTAAACAGTTGATTCTCGAGAAGGAGAAATAGATCGTAGAGAAAGAAAAAAAACTTAATTCAAGAACCTACTTCCGCTCAATGTTTTTTCCATGTTCTCTCAATCTTTTCCCACTAAAACACACATCTTTAACCAATAAAACTACTACGAGGTAACAATTTTTGAGAGAACCCCCTGTTTTATGTTGCTTCATTTATGAATTTTAGGGGTTCTATCAATTTTTTGAATTTCATTTGTTGTATTTAACTGTAAGTATAAATTTCCAAAATATATCCTAATTGCAATAATCTCATAGTTCAACTTTAGGGGAGTTCGTACTTTTTCAATAGCCCGATTACGAAAATTTGGCTATCGCAGGGCCTTGGAATTTGGGTTTCAGTGTATTTTTGTCCAGAAAGGTGAGATTTCTCGAATACCAATTTTTTCTTTCTATTTGTTTATATTTTAGTGGAAATACCATTTTGGTCTCATCTCGATAGAGACATTTAGCGATAGGCTTAAAAGGTTATTAAGATTACACACTATAATTTGGCAATTGGTTGGTATTTAAGATCATAAGTCTATCCAAGTATTATTACAAAATGACATTATCTAAATCATGGAGCACTTTTCTTACGTCACTACAAATGTGTACAACTGAGTAGATGCACATTAGATCGTTTAGTCAGTATTAGCTACAAATATTTATATGTGTTAGTTTCTTATATACACACTAATACATTCCTTACACCATTATATAAAAACTCCAGTGATCGAAATTTAGTAAATCTAAATCATATAGATTTGGATCTGGTGACATGCTCGACGAAAAATTGAAAAGAAATATAGTCCTCTTATTTAACGTTTTTATATTTTATATTCTTGCACTAGATTATCGAGTTGGATCATTTTACTTTTGGACAAGATTGGTACGAGTCTTATCTCTAGGAGAATGAGAAGTAGGCATACACCTGCTACATATGATGTCCTCTTTGGTTTGTAGTTCCATGCTTGAAATATCATGTAAGTAGGTCGATGTTCCACTGTGTTGCATACATTTTTTCGCAGTTGCTCTTACTGCTATTCTAGAAGAAAAAAACATAATCAATTGCAGATAAAATTCAATGCGTTCTTTCACTTTTTAGTTGCTTCTTGAGCGTTTTAAGCACTTTGTTTGTTTTGTTATTATTTTATTCTATTATATATATATATATTGAAAACTTTTTTAGCATATTTGTGTATTATTTTTTGGGTATTTAGTGCTACAGCATTGTGTTTAAGAAGGATAACTAAATCAACTTTTCCAATTAAACAAATTTTATTGGTTTCGTAGGAGGTTGGGAATACTCCGATGGAATTGATGTGGCTCCAAATGTCAATCATTTTCTTTGTCTTCTTAATAACTTCAACGATCTTTTTAGGATCAACGCATCCTGTTATTGTCACCTTTTATTTAGGAAGTCAGTGTGTGTCGCATAGGCCTTCCCAAATTTTTGAAATGACTTTTCAATTATGTCAACTAAGGAAAACCCAAAAAATAAGAATGAAAAGTAAAGTAATAACATTCAGAGTAATTCTCATGGCATCCAGTGAATGGTTAGGACAGAGAGCATAGGAAAAAATGGGAAAGGATTTGAAGACGATATTAGGCGTGATTAGGGTGATGAAGATGGAGAAGTAGTGATGGTAAGTGGTGGTGGTAGAAAAAATAGTGATAATGAGTGGTTCAGGTGGTGATGGTGGTTGTTTGTTAGTGTGGTAGTAAGCAATGTTTATTCCGTGTCATTATAACACACATAATATTATGGGAGTCAGGCTGATCTTCTATAGTGTTAAAATAAAATTTGTTACATTGTTAAAGAAAACATGACGAAGATAAATAATTATCATCTTATATAGTAACAACAAACGAATGACACACGCCAAAACTAATAGGAAAAAAGAATCACTTATCTTGGAGGCCGTGCCGTTACGGCACGGGTTAAGCTCTAGTTCTTTTAATATATTAGAGCATGTCCAATAGTGGGTGCTAAAAATCCTATGTGGAGGACCGTTTTTAGACCTTTATTTCAAGGGTTTTGTGTATGTGGCAAAAACAAGAATGTTTTGCTCATGAACCATCTCTAATAGTATGGGGTCTTATTTTTAGGATTTGATTTGAAGATAAAAAGTAAAAGTAGTTTTTCTTTCCCTATTAGTTTAGAAAAATTTATTTATAAATAATAATTAGAAAAATAGTTTTAAAAAATGACATAAAGGTCATTCTGAAGGTCTAGATAAGACTTTCTTTAAGACCTTTGTATTTATTTTGGCACCCTTCCTATTTTATGGGACCAATTATTGGAGATGAATTTAATTTAAATAAGGGTCTAAAATCTTACGTGTTATGAGAAAATAAAATGTTAACCTACAAATGCTCTTTTAACCTTTTTTACCGCACAAAAAAAATAATAATACAAAAATAAAACATGCTTGGTATTTCATGAAACCTTTTTTTATCTTCGCATTTGGTATATTAAATCGCAAATCATGTAAAAGCAGTTGGTACATTATTTATTAAATCCTATAAAAGCATATATAGTACATTATTTTCTTTCTGATTTAACCGGTCCTTTCATTCTTGTATTAGGTCGTTTCTCAGAATTTTTTGTCTTTCCCTTATTGAAACTGTCATTTGTATCCAGCCATGCAAGCTATGAAGAAGAAGGTAGCTTGAATTGTATAGTAAGTAAAGGAATAGAGGCTGAAATGCCGCCTACCATTTATTTCTCCTTTAAACGATTATCCACTTCTTAGAAGGCACTGCGGACGATGCCTCTCTTCCATCTTCCCTAGGGTCGTTCTAATAGAAAAGGATTGCTCTTGGTACTCTAACCAACGGACAGATTCATAAATTCGTAATTATAGATAGAACCTAAAAGACAGAAATCCTACCAAGGTCTCATTTTTCGATGTCTCAATGGGGTGTGGAAACATATAAGAACTCTTGAAAAACGCGCTTCAAATCTAATAGTCTTATTGATCATTTCAGTTAAGAATGAATTCATCGTAACATATGGACTTAGTAGCACTCTTCGTGATCGTCTGGATTCATCATTAGTAGGAGAAGTGTGAGACATGTTCGGTAGTAGGGCTTTATCCCAATGTTACTACCAAACCCCTACCCTATCTTGATATATGGAAACCGAGGTGCAAAGTCTCGATATCTTCATTCGGGCAACTTGTTGGCAAGGCCTTCAACAAGAATTAAAATCTTTCCTAGGAACCTCTTCTATAATAATATGTAGGAGATTGGGGATTAAGAGATTGGATACATGCAGAATTCAGCCCATCTGGTCTTTCAGTTACATCAGGTGGGTCAGCTTGCATAAAGAACATAACCAATAAGGGGAACAAGGGAATACCGAATCATATCTGTTTTTGCGTCATTTCTATGCTTGAATGATATGAGATTCGAGAACCTGAAATCAAAAAGGACGATGCAAGCTCTTCTGTCGTTCAAAAGCGAGTGAGAAGTTAAATATTGTTAGCGGGTACCTATTCTAGACTTGGGATTGGTCTTCTTGCCTACCCTCTTGTTATCCATATCTCGTAACGAAAGTTAAATTAAGATATATGGGATTGCCCACCTAAGACTCTTTCTGAACCTTTAGGATTTGATCATCGTTGGTAATTCTTTCATTTTAGATTTTGCTTGTGGGATGTTGATGAATTTTTTAGTTGTAGTGGTAAAAAGATTCGTTGCTCGAACTTGTGAAGGATAACTTTAGACTTAACTTTTAAAACTAAAATATAAAAAATCACTAATATTTAAAACAAACACTGACAAAGTTGATATCAATATTAACTGAACACTGAGGCTAAGATTCCACTATTTTTCCAAGTTCAAAGTGATTTAATCTAGTATTTATATTTATGCAATTTTCTCGTTCAATTTGATCTAAACTATTGCAACATGTAGATTTTCAAAATAACAAGTGTAAATCCAAAGTATAAAGCATCAAAAACCTATGGCTAAGCATGCTCTATCAAAAGAAATAACAATTGCTTAACGAAAATCATTCAAACAATTATAAATCAAGGCAAATAATCATAAAAATAATTGAAATAAAATAGAATATACCACTTTTTGTTGGAAAAATAGCTTCCTCTATCGCCTCAGCAATGGGGTTTAGCTCCTCATATTAATCATAATCTCAAAATACATGTTTATGGCTCAAAAGTTGATTAAAAGGGAGAAAAGTGTTAAAACAACGGATTCTGCAGTTGCTGAAGATCTAAAACAGAAGTCGGAATTGTTGCTGAAAGGCTTCGGTGACTGCAGGAAGATGCGACCGTACCTCGTTGTCACTGAAAATAAGTCTGCCTCTGCAACTGACTCTGAGGGTCTAATGTTCTTCGTGTTCTTCTTCGCAGCAGCAGCAGAAAAGTTTCTGTATCGACTCCAGTTGATTTTTTTACGCTTCTCTAAGGCTCTAAACTTCTCCAAACTCTCCCAAATTGTTCGTACTACTTTTTATGACTCGAATCAACCTATATATAGCCACCAGACCCAAAATCTTTCGATTTAATCCAAATATTCTCGTTTTTTTCTTATCAGCACGTTACGGGATTTTTCTTCCCTGTTTAATCTTTTTTTACGCGTCAACTTGGTTTCCAAACTCTCATAAACTCTCTCAAGACTGAATAAGGACTCCATACACTCCAATCTTGTCGTAGAATCTTCACAAACTTCTTTTACAAACCTTGAAACTATAAATACTCCCTGTTTTGCTCCAACACGGATATACAGCCCAATTTAGTCGAATAAAAACACCATACCAGGTCTGTTTAGCTTAATCACGTTCATCCCAATTGTTTCCTGCGATTAAATCTCCTTCAAAATCGCTCAAAATCTAAATCTCAAATGCTGCAGGCGTGGAACAAAGTTTCCCGCCTTTTTTCATTTTCAAACTTTGAGAAGAAATGTGACCTCCCCCTATCCAGTCCCGGTCTGTGCTTAGCAGCTGCTTGGAAATGGGTTACCCCTTATCCAAAATGAGAGTCCGAATAGCAAATGTCCTCCCAGGAGCCTTTAGCAACTTTTTGAGCCAGTTTTGCCGCAAAAGCCTATTCCTCCAAAAACACCTACAAAGGGATAAAATACCAAAATTAGTACAAAAATGGGTACTAACAATATACACAAAAGAGATGAAAATAGACACATAAATGCGTCTATCAAATACCCCCAAACTTATTATTTGCTAGTCCCGAGCAAATTAAAACTACAAAATAGAATCCTAACTCAATGTCGCAGGCATCTTCGATTGCACTTAGCATGTGCAACAAGCATTTAAACCCTTAGGTGGCCCTAGCGGCCGAGTTATAGTCTCGGGAGGGTTTACCAGAGGTGTACCCACAAAACCTTTACTCCAGACCCTAGCTATCTACGCAGAACCTTGGAATGCACTAAAGAACCTCCTTGGTTGGCATACTTATTGATTACGGGAGGAAGTACCCTGATGCGAAATTCCAATTGTTGTATATGAGTTTGCACTCAAGTATACTAAAATTCATATATAAGTGACAGAGCTCTACTCAGATAGTCGCACTATGGACATCAATATCCGGAATCAAACAAATCACATGAATAGATTAAGAAGATGGATATAGAAGTAGATGGTTGCGAATGGACTTCTATGCCAAGATGAACCTATGACCTAGTGGATTGAGATACTGGTCTGGACTAATATCGCACAACTGGCATATACAAGGGAACCAGTGGTCAACAATCTTAAGTCTACATCAACACAGCTGGCATATACAAGGGAACCAGTGGTCGACTTTATAGTAAACCTCTTTTTTTTTTTTTTAACGACATGATTAGATCTATTGGATCCAAGCGCATGCTTCTTTTCAGCAGATTACATGGTAATTCCCGTGGATCCTGCATTCCACGCTTGTTTAGGCGACGGAGACAGGGAGAACACATACATATTGCTATCCAAGTGTTATTTATTCCGATTGGTCTAATTGGTCTGGTCTTTTTTTTTTTTTTAGTAACTCAATCACTCTATTTCAACCCAGCAGACATCAACATAAAAATTTGCAAAAACAAAAACAGAAGTAATAAGATGATTCCGAGATACGGTGAAACTATCAGGTTATTTCTAACACCTGAGCTCCGTGCTTTTATGAATAGACTCTTATAGACGTTTCCATCTAATCAGATTGGTTCCTCAACTCCTAAACCAAAATGCTTCCATCCACTTAGATTAATTAGTGCACTCCTTAATAGGCATAAATTTCTAGATTCTGGAGATTATTTTTTACGACAAAAAAGTTTCTACCCCACCCCCAAACTTAAATCTAACATTGTCCTCAATGTTTCTAATTAAAGAACAGTACCAAAAGTATAAATAACATGAGGAATCAGTAAAGAGAGAAGTTGGAAAGATAGTACCTGGGTGAAGTGGAATCAAAAACCTACAAAAATAATATACAACATACAAATCGTCTCGATGGTCAATCAAGGTAAACAGGGTCCTCCAGAGGGACCTCCTCAACATCACCTGTAGGAAAAGGCTCTAAAAAGGGCTTCAATCTCTGATCGTTAACCTTTGAAGAACTACTACCATCTGGTGTCTCAATCTCAATAGCGCCATGAGGAAAAACAGTATGGACCACAAAAGGACCGGTCCACCGAGAACGCAACTTCCCGGGGAATAGATGCAAACGAGTGTCATACAAAAGAACTTTTTGACCTGGAGAAAATGACTTTCGTAAAATATTCTTATCATGCACAAGTTTCATTTTGTTCTTATACTCCATAGCACTATCGTACGCATCTCTACGAATCTCGTCCAACTTATTGAGCTGGAGCTTTCTGTGAGCTCCTGCCTTGTCAAGTGAAAAGTTTAGCTGCTTAATAGCCCAGTAGAATCTATGCTCTAACTCAACAGGTAGGTGACATGCCTTTCCAAAAACTAAACGATAGGGTGACATTCCAATGGGTGTCTTAAACGCAGTACGATAAGCCCATAAGGCATCAGTAAGCCTCGACGACCAGTCTTTCCTATTAGGACTAACTGTTTTTTTCTAGAATACGCTTAATTTCCCTATTGGAGACCTCTACCTGACAACTAGTCTGTGGGTGATATGGGGTAGCTACTTTATGGGTAATACCATATTGTTTCATTAAAATAGCAAACGGTCTATTACAAAAGTGTGCACCTCCATCACTAATGATAGCTCGCGGCGTACCGAAACGTGTAAGTATATTCTCTTTCAAAAACTGGACTACGACCCTGTGGTCATTTGTTCTACACGGAACCGCCTCAACCCACTTAGACACATAGTCTACAGCGACAAGTATGTAAAGATAACCAAAAGAATTAGGAAATGGACCCATAAAATAAATGCCCCACACATCAAAAACCTCAATCACTAAAATAGGGTTCAAAGGCATCATATTTCTACGGGAAATGGTTCCTAACCTCTGGCAACGCTCACAAGAAACACAATGACTATGGGAGTCTTTAAACAACGAAGGCCAGTAAAATCCACACTGCAATATCTTAGCAGCAGTCTTCTTAGCACTAAAATGACCCCCACATGCATGTTCATGACAAAAGGAAATAATACTGGACTGGTCACTCTCAGGTATACATCTCCTAATAATCTGGTCTGGACAATACTTAAACAGATAAGGATCGTCCCAAAAGAAATGCTTAACCTCGGCTAAAAACCTAGAACGATCTTGTTTACCCCAATGTTGAGGCATTCGACCAGTAACAAGATAATTCACTATATGTGCGTACCAAGGTGATTGGGAAACAAAGAACAATTGTTCATCAGGAAAGCTATCCCTTATAGGAAGAGAATCATTAGAATGATCAACAACTAGCCTAGACAAGTGATCTGCTACTACATTTTCTGCGCCCTTTTTGTCTCTAATGTCTAGAGAAAATTCTTGCAACAAGAGGATCCATCTAATCAATCTAGGTTTCGTATCCTTCTTAGACAAAAGGTATTTCAAAGCAGCATGATCGGTATAGATTACAACCTTAGAACCTAGTAGATAGGATCTAAACTTATCCAAGGCAAACACAATGGCTAACAGTTCCTTCTCGGTAGTTGTATAGTTCAGTTGGGCATCATTCAGAGTTTTGCTAGCATAGTAAATCACATGAAGTAAATTTTTTTCTCGCTGTCCTAACACAACGCCCATAGAATAATCTGAAGCATCACACATAATATCAAAGGGTAGGTTCCAGTTAGGTGCCTGGACTATGGGGGTGGTAGTGAGTAAACTCTTAAGCTTCTCAAAAGCCTCTAAACACGCATCATCAAAGACAAACTTAACATCTTTTGCAAGCAAATTGCAAAGAGGTCTAGAAATCAAGCTAAAATCCTTAATGAATCGACGATAAAATCCTGCATGCCCTAAGAATGACCTAATAAATTTTACGGTTTTTGGGACCTGTAAAGTCTTAATAAGATCAAATTTGGCTTTGTCTACCTCTATACCCTTAGAGGATACGATGTGCCCTAACACAATTCCTGATCTAACCATAAAATGGCATTTTTCCCAATTAAGCACTAAATTCTTTTCCTTACACCTAGTCAACACTAATGTCAAATGATGCAAGCACTCATCAAAAGATGAACCAAACACTGAAAAATCATCCATAAAGACCTCTAAAAACCGTTCTACCATATCAGAAAATATGCTCATCATGCAACGCAGAAAGGTCGCAGGGGCATTACATAGCCCGAAAGGCATGCGTCTATACGCAAAGGTACCAAAGGGATAGGTAAAAGTGGTTTTCTCTTGGTCTTCTAGGGAAATAACGATCTGATTATATCCGGAGTAGCCATCTAAGAAGCAATAATGACTATGTCCAGCTAATCGCTCTAGCATTTGGTCGATGAAAGGAAGGGGGAAGTGGTCCTTCCTTGTGACCTTGTTCAATTTCCTATAGTCAATACAGACACGCCATCCCGTGGTCAATCGAGTTGGGATTAACTCGTTATTATCATTCTGGACTACAGTGATACCTGATTTCTTGGGGACAACCTGAATGGGGCTGACCCACTTACTGTCCGAAATTGGGTAAATAATACCAGCATCTAACAACTTAAGCACCTCTTTTCGAACTACCTCTTTCATGTTAGGGTTCAGTCGACGTTGCATCTCCCTAGAAGGTTTGGAATCTTCCTCTAAATGAATCTGATGCATACACACAGTAGGACTTATACCCTTAATGTCTGCTATAGTCCACCTTAAAGCTTACTTATTATCTTGAAGTACATTCACTAGCCTACTTTCCTGATCACTATCCAAATCGGAAGCTACAATCACAGGTAAAGTCTCAGATGGGCCTAAAAACACATACTTAAGAGTGTCGGGTAGTGGTTTAAGGTCCAACTTAGGAGGCTCTTCTAAGGAAGGAATTAAAGTAGTCTCAGAAACTGGTAATTGTTCGAACCTAGCTTTCCATCTATTAGTGTCTAACACAGGGGTAGAATCTAATAGGGCATTTACTTCTTCAATAGTGCTATCGTCGTCAAAATCTAAACCAAAATGGGATAGATAACTTTCTAATGGGTCTTCAGACAAAATGTTTGGTAATGACTCCTGAATTAAGGCTTCTATCATGTTCACCTCTTCAACACATGTGTCATCTAGCTCATAAGGTAGCTTACTGACATTGAAAATATTCATCTCCATAGTCATATTACCAAAAGACAAATTCATCACACCATTTCGACAGTTAATGATCGCATTAGACGTAGCTAAAAATGGGCGACCTAAAATCACAAGTATATGGTTCTCTGGGTCGGGGACAGGTTGGGTATCTAGCACAACAAAATCCACTGGATAAATAAACTTGTCGACCTCAATGAGAACATCCTCGATAACACCTCGAGGAATTTTAACGGACCTATCAGCTAACTGCAGTGTCATCTGAGTAGGTTTCATTTCACCAAGTCCTAGCTGTAAATACACATGGTACGGAAGTAAGTTCACACTGTCTCGTAAGTCAAGTAAAGCTTTTTCTACCCGGAATTTACCTATTGTACAAGCAATGGTAGGGGAACCTGGGTCTTTGTACTTTGGAGTTGTGGTGTTCTGAATGATTGAACTTACGTGACTAGCTAAAAAGGATTTCTTATGGATGCTAAGTTTTCGCTTTCGCGTACACATATCCTTAAGGAACTTGGCATAAGCAGGAATTTGCCTAATTGCATCTAATAAAGGAAGGTTTATGGTAACTTGCTTAAAAACCTCCAATATGTCATTAAAGTTCGATTCCTTCTTTGTTGGTACTAATAGCTGGGGAAATGGGGCTCTAGGCACAGAATCAGACATCTCAGGGACTGAATTGACATCATCAGAAACTTTATCGGTCTCCTCAACTATGGGTGGTCCTGAGGGGTGAACTACAGTATGTCCACTATCAGGCATGGTTACTCCATTGTCTACAATTCTACCACTCCTAAGGGTTCTAATAACATTCAATTGATTCGATGATTTTGTACCTACTTCATGAACTCCTCTAGGGTTGGGTTGTGTTTGACTAGAAAACCTACCCTTTTCTCTCAAAGACTCATTTATCAGACCTACCTGGGTTTTTAACTCGGAAATAGCCAGACTATTTTCTTGTCCTATCTTGTTACTAGATTGTAGACTTTTTTCTACTGATTGCTGAAATTTTGCAGTTTGCTGAGTTAACAACACGAGAGACTCCTCTAGGATTAGGATTTTCTTATCTGACTGATTCTGAAATTGAGCCTGTCCCGAAGGATTCTTAGCATAACTAAAGCCTGAGGGAGCATTAGAATTACTAAACTGACCTTGATTCTGGCCCTTAGACCATGAAAGGTTCGGATGGTTTCTCCACCCCGGATTATAGGTTTCTGAATATGGGTCAAATTTCTGACGATTATCGAGTCTAGTTTTATTATAAAGAGCATTGGCTTGCTCTTCATTATTCTGGCCTTCCCAAAAAGGCTCCAATCTACCACTAGTGTGACCCACTTCTAGAGCTTCTAACCTTTTAGTTATCGCTGCAATCTTGGCATCTGATTCATAGCCTCTTTCTACCCTATTAGCGTTTCCTCTGCTTAGAAGAATTGTTTTCTGGGGTTCCCTACTATTTTCCCATTGTTGGGTCTTTTCGGCGATTTCATTCAAAAATGTCATCGCCGCATCAACAGTTTGGTTCTCAAACCCACCTGGACACAGAGCTTCAACCGTGGATATTGTGGAATAATCTAAACCCTCATAAAGGATCTGAACTAGCCTAACCTTTTCTAAACCATGGTGAGGACATTGTGTTAACAAACCATTGAACCTTTCCAAATACCTATACAAAGATTCTCCCTCTTGTTGTGAAAATGTGCAGATTTGCGTCCTAATAGACGATGTTTTATGCCTAGGGAAAAACTTATTGAAAAAAAGCAGATGTAAGTTATTCATATGTTTCGATTGACTCAGAAGTCAAACTATACAGCCACGATTTGGCTTTATCTTTCAGGGAAAAGGGAAATAACCTAAGTTTCAAAGCATCATCATCTAAGCCTCTAATTCTTAAGGTACTGCAAATTTCTTCAAAATCCCTAACATGGAAATAAGGGTTTTCATTTTCTTTCCCTAAAAAGATTGGGAGCATCTGTATGGTCCCAGGTCTAAGCTCATAATTGGCTTCTGTGTCAGCTAACTTAATACACGAGGGACGAGTAGTCCTAGTCGGATTCAACAAAGCTTTCAAAGTAGCCATTTCTGGTGCTATCGGAGTATTGGGGATTCTCTCTTCAGTAAAAGGAGTACGTTCAAAACAGGACTCTCCGAAAATCGGACCTTCTAGGTCAAGGTAATCGAGACGCTTTGAACTGCTAGGTTTTTATTTAACAAATCTACCTAGGGTGTCTCTCTTACGTTCAGGCATACACACGAATTTCCTAAATTGGAAGGGTAAGCAATCGCAAAACAAGGACGACTCAACCAAATCAACCCTATTGATTTCTAGCAAACAAAAAACATGATGGCTCCACTTAGATTGTTTCTAGACCAGCTTCTACTCTTCCAAGAGGCAACTGGGTACAATTTTAGCAAACCTCGTAGGACGATCCGAATAAAGTAAGTCGAAGAGAAGTAGGAGAAGCTCAGAGGAGCTTTGATACTCCCACCTCTTTGGCAACGTTTCCCTGGGTTACAAGGCGGCTCTAATCGACTTACAGTAATCTTCCTGAACTTTGAGTTAGGCTAACAAGATACCCAATACGATCCTTTTGAACGACTTTCCTATAAGCTCGTTACCCTATCGGTCTCGTTCTAGTCAATATTTTAAGCTTAGGTTCGCGTTCGGTATCGTTTTCCTAAGGCGGGAAAGAAGAGAACGGTGATGAAATCCGAACCCTTATCTTGTATGGCCAGGCCTTGCCCTTTACTAGGAAAATAAATGTCCGTATTCAATTCCTCAGCATATATGCACCTTAAGGAAGACAGTAAACCTGCTGACAGGGGATTCGCGGGTGTTTAAAAGTTTACCTCCCGTACCAGACGGGCGAAGAACCACTGTAGTCGACTCGGGCCACTGACTCCTGTGTCAATGTGCGAACCCGAGGGGCCGAGACGATATCGTAATCGTCGTCCTTCCCTGCAAACAGTTTATATATTTAAGGATACCCTTCCGTAGGGTATATAAAAAAAAATATGTCCCAAAGTTCACAGTCCAAAGTCCAAAAATAAAGTGCAAAAAAAAAAAAAAATACAAAAAAAAAAGATATCCTAATACAATTTCTAAAAAGAAAATCTAAAGAAATAAAAACTAAAATAAAAATAAAATCTAAAAAATAAAATAAAATTTCTTTGTCTTTCTTTTGCTTTTCTTTTAGCTTTTATCCCTGGCTCAAATTCTTTACGTTCCAAAACCTGTAGACAAAAGACAAATACCCAAAAACGTAAAATAATAAATAATAAAAAATAAAAATAAATAAATCTAAAACCCTAAAATCAAATCCGCGTCGGCGGGTTACCCCTTATCCAGTCCCGGTCTGTGCTTAGCAGCTGCTTGGAAATGGGTTACCCCTTATCCAAAATGAGAGTCCGAATAGCAAATGTCCTCCCAGGAGCCTTTAGCAACTTTTCGAGCCAGTTTTGCCGCAAAAGCCTATTCCTCCAAAAACACCTACAAAGGGATAAAATACCAAAATTAGTACAAAAATGGGTACTAACAATATACACAAAAGAGATGAAAATAGACACATAAATGCGTCTATCAGATGTCCTCGCATTAGTTTGAGTTCTTTGCCCACATAAGGGTGATTCTTCTTGATGACGAATTCCACAAATTTTGAATCTTGATGTACGCCGTATCTATGTACTTTAGATTTGCCATCAATGAATTTGCAGAAGTTTTATATATCAAAATAAATAAATAGGAAAGTGTTCATGGTATTTTATAAATACTTATTAGACATCTCATTTTTGTCCTCTAAGAAAAAGGACTTACCAATAAGTGGAGTAATGCTCTGTTTATGAATAAACTTGTTATTTTCTTTCTACCCTATGATCGTTAAAATTGTGCAAAAAGATACAACAAAACCTTTATATAAGAACTTTACAAACGAATAAGCTCTTTAAAACATTCTAGTCCCAATTCCCAACTTGGCTTATGTTACATGTAAAAGATACCTTTATATAAGAATGTTTTTATGTGGCCCCAAGGGTTTCTCGTACAAACGTTCTGATATAAAAGTCTCATCCTTGAAAGACGGTTAGGATAAACAGCGTCAGTTTTATATATATATATAAGAAAACGGAAGGAACGAACCTTACAAGGTGATTTCAGAGTTAACCATTGTAGAGCCAGGGCTGGCATCATCCAAAGTGGTTGAGTTTATATCATTACCATTCGATAAAAGACTGAAAAGAGAACTAAGTTTGAACTTTTCCGGTGGGAATTTCTCTTGTTGTTAGATCTATAAAAAATTGAAGTAAGTTTGGGCATTAGGTTTGTGTTCCCTTTGAACAACTTTTAAGTTTCCAAGTACAAAAGTAATATCATTAATCCCTTCAAAGGCAAGATGATTAATATTTTTTTAAAATTCAGATTGAATCTTCCCTAAACCTCCCTTCTTAGCATTCTCTAAGATCGAGACACCCTCACCTTTAAAATCCACATTAGTTTTTTAAACCTCTTTTGTCCTATTGAGAGCTAACTCCGCGCATTCCTTTTCTTCACCTCCACTGCTTCTGCAGGAAGGGAAACCTCTGGCTTCAATGCAATTTCCTAGGAAGGACAAGGAAATTTGACCAATGTTAGTTGCATTTCTAAGATACCAGTATTCGGCATCAAAAGAATACTTATTTTAATGTGAAATTTCTCTTTGTGTATAACATTGATCATTTCAGTAAACCTTTAGGGTGTCTTTTAAAGTGGTGGTTGTTCAAATTGTGATCCAGATTATGGATCACTCTGTTGTCTTATGCTGTTACCAGTGTTTATAGAATTTTGAGCAGACTTTTTGAAAATATAGTCACATCTTACTTTTAAACGAACCAACAAGTTATAGCATATATATTGGTGCCTAGTTGTTAGCAATGTAACCGTTCTGAACCAATAATTTGGCCCCTCATGAAAGGTCTTTGAGGTACCAAAGAACTTGTTGTTGACTCCAAGAAGCATACGTACGCCATACAGACATAACAAAAGGACATTTCATCAAGAGGTGGGTGACTGTTCTTCTCCACAGCTATAAGTTTTGTATATATGATCAATATAGTTCATACTACCGGCGGTTTTAGCATTTATAGGAAGAATGCCATGAGAATACTTCCAAAGGAACATGCGAATAACATGAGTGGTCTTCATCCTCTAGATTCTTTCCTAATCAGTGTTATAAGCCTCAATTTTGTATTTTTTTTTGTTGGTATAGAGATTTGACCGCGAAATTTCCTTGGGAAATGAGTTCCCAAATCACCTTCTCCGATCTTCCTCCTGCAGGTTGTAAGGAGTGTTTAGAATAGAACTGTACTCTTGGATGTTGAAACCATTCTCCAGTTTCTATGTGTCTAAAGTTCCAACATCATTGGATAGCATATAGACCATATTCAGGTATGTTTATGAGGTGTAGAAAAATTAATATTATCTCATCTTATCCATTTATCATCTCAGATATTAACCTTCTTACATTTACCAATTTTCCATGGATTGTTCTCTTAAATGTTAGATATTCCTTCCAAGATTTCTTTCCAGATCCAGGACTCAATGCCCTTGGGAGTTGCTTTTATCTTGAAAAGGCGTTTCTCGTTAACATATTTTATCTCTCATGATAGTAGATTTGGGGAAGTCTTTGTTCAAGATCAAACCTATATTTGTTATCATTGAACTACTAACAAATTCCGTATTCATAAAACCACCGATCTCAATGTTAACACTACAAAAGGTTCACAAAAACTAATAAGGGAAATCTATTCACACTTTTATTCTCACAGTATCTCACAATTTGGACAATATTTCTTTTTGTGAAAACCCAAACAGTAAGAGATAATATGTTCATATAACAGAGCTCTACATATCTACCAAAATGAAATGCATTCCGAAATACCAACCTTAACCATTTACCAATCTTATTTCAATGGTTGATTATTTGTGTTTTTTTTTCCTTGAATGTTGATTTTGAAATAGCTGGGGCTTAGTCAGGATTCAACAAATGGGTGGGCAAGTTACCAATTAACGCACATTTTAGGAGGTGCAAAAGGGTTAAAATGACTAAAAATTTGATACATTAGTTCAAATTGGGCTTGGGAGCTCACATTTGAGGGGGTGCAATTGCACACCCACCTCTCAATGTGGCTCCGCCCCTGATAGATAGTGACGTTATACTTTTCGGAATGTACTTTTTTGTGTATACATATAAACTATTTTTAAGACAATCATATTCATTTCCGTTACCGTTTGATTTTATGAAAAAAGAAAGAGCGGAGATCCTCCCTATACATAAACGGGAAATCCTCGGAAAGACGGGTAATTCATATCAATCTATCACCAGGGTGTTTAGAACTTGGTCCCTATCAAATGTATCTTGACCTCAACTTCTCTTGACCTCTTTCAGGTCCAGGGGGGTCTTTGTTTTTCCTTAATCAATTTAGATTTTCACACATAATCCAAAACAGAGAAACAATTAAAATGATGGCAACATTGGACGTAATTGATAGTTGGTGTTTGCCCTACAACCCACGCACCTCACACATGGGCTAGGTTTTTGCCAACTCAACACATCAAAATCAGTAACCACGTAGACCCCACAATTGCATCTTATCTCGATGATCCTACATAGGACAAACCGGCATCAGTACCATGTATGATACATCTATGTTGTCCAAAATCAACGGTACAGAATGATAACTATGGTGGGTCCAACCATAATAATCCTATGATGATGATGATGATATTATAATCCTAAGACATCTGTCGTCACTTGCAAACATACAGAGTTTAGTACTTTGTCGTTTTCTTCTTTAAGAAAGAAAATCTTGTCGTTTGTTAATGGGAAGAGAGATAAAGAGTGGAAACAAAAGACAAACAAAAATACAAGTTGTGACCGAGTGACGGCAGCAGTTTTGGATGGTAGTGAAAGTTAGTGAGAGAAGGAGGCTCGTTGTCCTTTGTGTTGGCGGCTTGGTCCCCGTTGTGTGTTGGATTTTTCGGCCTTCACAGACAATCACACGCGCACGTGGGTGTGCACCACGTCCTCCCAAGTGGGCTCTGTACCCTACACGGGTATTTGTCTCTTGTCTTCTTCCCTGAGTCGCATACTATGATACTGATAACAAGACCTGAAAGCACTAGTCATTCACTGCTCACCGGTACTACCTCCCAAATAGTTATCCAAAT
>JAJJMB010004055.1:454522-504782 GCA_023531105.1 Papaver atlanticum
AGTCATTCACTGCTCACCGGTACTACCTCCCAAATAGTTATCCAAATGACTAACGCAAGTCTAGATGCAGATGTGTGCACAGAAGATGTGATTAATGGTGACACTGACCATATTACGAGCACTAATGTACTTGTAACTTCCCATTTGTGTAATGTGTCATTGTAATATAGCTGTAAAATCATAAAAAGATGATATCGATGATCTGAATTCGAAACTAGTTAACATCAAATTCTCTACCGATCAAAGAAAAAAGAAGAATTTTTCCTTTTTGCTAGGACCAGCACTGCCATGTAGTAGACTTTTTCTCCTCGTTGGTGTAAAATTTTAGTGTTGTCAACTTTTTAGTGTTGTCAACTTAGCAAAATTCAACCTGCACTATACAGCAAATGATGTAGAATAATACCCAGTACTAGAAACGGGATACCCATGTTTTTTATGTCTACAAACTAATGACCGATGAGTTCCCTAATAAACACGCCATTTTCTGTGATTGATTTTATTTTGTACAATCCAACTGTTAAGATTAAAGTACATGCAACTGTTAAGATTAAGAGTTTCATAACATTACTCTTAAAGATTTCATGCTTAATTGGAACAAGGAACAAGGTGGTCTTCGAACCACCTTGAAGAAATTCTGATCAGTTTTATAGATACATTTCCGTCGTTGTAATCGCCATAGTTATTTGTCTGGTTCATCTTCAGCTAGTTTGTTTATTGAGTGGATACTTTGTCCTTCCGTAGTCGAGTTCTGTAATATGTTTTCTTTGGGGAGCTTTCCTGTCCTTCTTCAATAAATTTCATTTTACTGATAAAAAAAAAAAAAAAAAAATTAAGTACATGCACTAAAAGCAATACTTGATTTGTTGTTTTCCCTTGACTTTTTGACGACCTTCTTGGTATCTTTAATATTGACTGTTTTTATCCAAACGAGGAACAAAATGGAGAAAAATATGTTTTAGCTATTTTTCTTTTGGTTAACCAATCTATGATACGATACCAAAGGTGTCAAATGCCACCTGAAAAGAATGATAATGATGTTCTCATAGTCATAGATGATGATTCGAAAACGGATCTCTGTTTTGTTATTTTTCATGTTTCTAATTCTTACAGATGTTTCAAGCTGAAGTACGAGTAACTATCAAATACAAAACCAAGATCTAAGCAAGCATATTACTCCAGTTATAATATCCCTAAATCCTTAAATATCCTTAAATCCTTTTTATAATCCAGGTATGGACACTTAAGATATGTAATCATGATAAAATCATTTGCTTTGTAGTACATGATGATTACAATGAATAATTTGATTGGTATATAGTTGATGATTCATCATTGTGTACACGCCCGTACATATACGTAGTGTATGTTTCCGAAAGAAAAAAATAGATTTTTTTTTAATTAATTTATAAGTGCTTTTATTTTAGGTCCGGGGAGTGTTCATCTCTAATACGTTAACTATATCATCTGAAAGAATGTCCCAGCAATTGAGGACAAACATAACGACAACTTGTATCTTAAACTATCCATACATTATTTTTTATAATCTCCAAACTCGATTTTGTACTTACATAAATACATTATATTTTTTATGTTTGTTTTATTTGGTTTTGTCCGTTTTGTATGCATTCAGTTCTATCATCTTCAGTGGGGCCCAACAAAAATTCACGGTCATTCCACGTGTCAAGTCTGAACAATCGACCTCTATGATGTGTCATCTGCTTTCTTCTGAAAACCAACCCAAAATTTTGGCCACACTAGTGTGAATTATTAAGAATTAGTAATTATATACTCTTTAATCAGAGGATGTGTTGGTGATTTATACTTTGATTTGTTTTACTTGAAGACTATTGGACGAGTTGTTAGTTGAGATTTATACTTAAAATATGATTGTTTAGAAGTTTAAAAAAATATTTGTTTTTTGGATTAAACATTTAATTTGATAACGCCAATGGGATTTTGGGACCAGTTAGTGTGACAAAGACAAATTTATTAAAACCAAATTATGGTAATCACATAAATTATGACAATGATATGCTCAACTTGTAACAGGAAGGAGCAGAGGAATGCAACAGTAAAGCGGGAAGATATTGAGGCTAGTAGATGGATGATATTAGCGTCACCTTGGCTCATGGATTACTTTTCCAATTTGACTTATTTTTAGGTTTAAATTTTATTTTTTGTAGTAATTCTTTTCAAAAGCGGAAGGAATATTATAACTACTAACATTATTGCTATAAATATATAACTGCATGTAACCTCTTGTACTTCCAGAATGCGTCGTTTTTTAGTATTAGGCTTGTATACCTAATACACTAATTATAGGCAGTGATTAAATACAATCCATATTTAATTTAAATACAACCCTTTTCATATATTATTAACCCTATCACAGTGGGTAAGCGAGACCTTAGTTTAAATTTCATCACCATCACCTTTAATTTATTGAAGAACTGAGTTAGGCATTACGTTCCATACTTCCATCAAATTACCATGTAAATAATTGAAATCTAATTTTTAAAGTTTCAAACGACTCGATAGTTCATAAAACCCTCAACTTACTTATGATCGTGATTGATGCATAGTTTTTTCTTGGAGAAGAAAATAAGAATATTTCTTAAATATTTAGTTAGGGTTTGGTGAGATCGACTTTATTTGGGTTAGATTTTAAATGAAGAAGATGGATTCATACAAGAAAAAAAACTAGACTTTAGATTGTAAACCTTTAACAAATTAATTACAGTGACAATGTTCTTCTACTGTAATAAACGGACCCAATTGAAACATCAAAATTAATTGGAAATTAGGTATAGTGATTAGATTGATTAAGAGTATGGAAGATGATCAAATTCCGCATTATCAAAAGCTAGGTTAAAACTAGAACAGAGTGAAAAAAAAAGAGAAAATGATATAGGTGAGTTTTGTCCGCTAATATTTAATAGGTGTATAATATTCTGAGAGGATTGTATTTAAACTAGGTGTGGGTTGTATTTAGTCACTGCCCTAATTATATTATAATGTAAAACTAACAAATAAATTATCCAACCTAGTACAGAGGCTACAGACCCATAACATGTGCATATCATGTAGGAAATCTGTTGTACTCTGTCTGAGGAGGATGTTGTAGCTAAAGAACAAGCAAAATTGCAACATGCTTCAATCTCTCTTAATTTAGCAAGAAAAACTTCTCAAAGAGCTAAAGAAAAATGGATAAAAGATGGTGAAAATAATTCTTCTTATCTGCATTAAATTGCTTCTTTCAAATACAAGGTAAGTAGTGTCAAACTATCTTACAATTGGTGACTCTTTGTGTTATGATAATATAAACAGATTGCTGATGAAGCTAAGTCTTTTTATTCTAATATGCTCACTGAATCTCACAAAATAAGACCTGGCTTTGATCACTTAGCCATTTTTGCTCAAGAAAGTATTGAGTTGAAGAAACCTTTTACTGAAGATGAAGTTGTGATTAAGCATTTTGGCAACAATAAAAGTCCAAGGTTTGATGGTTTTACTATGGAATTTTGTAAAGATGCCTGAGAAGTTATTAAGAAAGATTTAATGTTGGCGGTCAAGGAATTTGAAGCTATTAGTTTCTTAGACTGGAGGATTAATTGTACAAACATCATTCTTATTCCTAAATGTCAAGGTGTAGTTTGTCTTCATAACTTTAGACCAATTTGTCTGATTGGTAGTGCTTACAAGATCATTTCTAAACTTTTGGCCGAGAATGAAGTTAGTTCTTCCTTCTGTTATCTCAGATTTCCAAGGTGCTTTTGTGCATGGCAGACAAATTTATGATGGTATTGTAATTGCTTCTGAATTAAGAGTTTAAGAAACTGGTAGTCTTCTTTGCAAGGTGGATTTTCAAAAATCTTTTGACAACATCAACTGGATCTGTATTGATATTGTTTTGGCTAACTTTGGTTTGGAACTAGATGGAGAAGCTGGATAAAATGGTGCATTTCTTCTCCTAGATTTGTTGTTTTGTTCAAGAGTGAAGCTACAGATCTTTTTAAAAGTCAAAAAGGGATTAGGCGAGGGGATCCAATATCTCCCTTTCTTTTTATTCTAGTAGCAAAATTCCTGTCTTTAATGATTAAGAAAGCAGATGATGATGGTTTGATAGCTGGATTCAAAATCACACAAAATGGTTATGATCACACACTTGCAGTTTGCTGGTATTTTTGAAAGATGAAGAGGAACAAATGCATAATTTAAAGCATATCTTGTTGGCTTTTGAAATTATCTCTGGGCTAAAGGTGAACTTCAGAAAGAGCTCTATTGTGGGGCTTTGGTCAGTTGCATAATGATGAAGCTTGTGCTGAGATTTTTGGTTGTAATGCTTATTTTCTTCCAATGAATTACTTAGGCATCCCCCTTGGGAGTAAATCCAAAAGTAAAATTGTTTGGAATGATATTCTTCAAAAATTTCAGCAAAAGTTATCGACTTGGAAGAGAACTTATTTGTCAAAAGGTGGTAGATTGATTATGATCCAGAGTGTGCTTTCTAGCTTTCCCATTTATTATCTCTCCATGTTTCAACTTATAGTTTATGTGGCTAAGGAAATGGAGAGAATAATGAGAAATTTTCTATGGGTTCATCTGCAACTGTGAAATAAAGAAGTTGGGTTGCTTGCGCTAGAGTTGCTCTGCCAAAATCAAGAGGTGGAGTGGTTATCAAGAAGTTATAGTTGATGAACAAAGCTTTGTACTCTAAATGGATTTGGAGATATGATGTAGAGAAAAATGCATTATGGAGAAGAATTGTAAATAAAAAATTTGGTGGTTCCGTGGATGCAATTTTTCCCACCGAGTCTAAAACTTATGTTTGTTATAGCCTCTGGATTGGTATCTTGAAAGCAAGTGATTTTGTTATTTATTTATGGGAAGACCTGTGGACTGGTAATGTGGCTATAAAAAACTTGTTTCCTGCTATCTACAAGCTTTCAAGAAGAAAAAAGTGATGGTGAGAGATACGGTGACTTCTGCGGGTGCATGGGATTTTGTTTTCACCAGATATTTTAATGAGAATGAAGTCTTGAAAGTAGCTCAGCTGCTGCGTCTATTTGATGATCCAAAAACTCTATTATCTGATGTTGAGGATGAGAAGAAATGGAGACTTGGAGATGATTTTTCTGTAGCACAAGCTTATACTAATTTGGAGGATGGAGGATTTTTGAGCTTTCCTGACAAGCAAATTTGGAATTCCAAGGTACCTCTTAAAGTATATTTTTTTAGCTTAGTCTTTATTTTATAGGGGAACACCTACTCTGGATTATCTTTACATAACTGGTAAAGTTCAGAACGATGTTTGTTTGCTTTCTGGAGTCCATAATGAATCCAATGAACATTTATTTCTTCAATGTGAGTTTACTTTTAAAGTTTGGACTTACTATCTAGACAGTTTTGGTGTTAAATGCACTTTCTTGTAACAATAAGCATTCTTTTATAAAATTTATCATTTGCTTGTCAAAATAAAATAAAAATTCTCCTCTCTAGATGGGTTCAAAATTCATAGTAGTTAAATAAAAAGTTATTTTTTTCTTTTTTTTAAGATAAAAAATAAAACTCGGTAAAAAAGCATAAACTTAAATTTTAGCGAAGCAAAACTACCAATGGAATGCGCGTAATTAATTTATCGACGAAGACAGCATCATTACCCCGGAGAAATGAAGCAGTACTAGAAATGGTTAAGATGTTAACATTCCATTACCAGATAGTGCCATATTGAAAAGTTCCAATAGTGGATTCCAAATGCAGAACACTCCAAAAGCTATGAAAGCTACCCCATCTTGTTTCTTAGCATTCACAAAATGTTACATGTATTTTCAAAATGATTAGATTAGATTAGAAAATCCCTATTTTAACCATATCTGCTTCCATACACTTGTTTTAAATTTTAAAATAACAAGTAAAAGACAAAATGAAAATTAATAAAATAAAATACAAACAAATGGACGTTGAAGTAACAACATTAGAGGAGCTCAATGAAGCCATTTATTGATTGAATTTGTATGTGCTTTTGGGGCTTTTCCTTCATTGACATAAAAATTAACTAAAAATCTCATTAGCTTCTTCTACTAAGCTCTAGCACCTAATTACTAATAAAAGCTTCTATGTATATCATATATTTCTATAATTAATATTCCATTTTCCTAAATTGCCCCTCCTCCCATACACTTTTGACAAATACAGTCCCAAGGACAAACATTGAGATTGAGAGGGAGAGATAGACACAGAAAGATTTAGCAGTTGGTTTTCTGTTGAATCCAGTTGGTGAAAGCATCAAGGGTTTTCTCATCAGATCTGTAGTGTTTCTGAGTAAATTCAAGAAACGTTTCCCAAGTGAAATCAGGGTACATTCTTGGACTTTCCTTGTTGATCAGTTCTTTTGGTGGTACCACCAATTTTTGTTTGTCAGGGCATAGAAAAAAGGCCAGTGATTTTCTTGGTGTTTCACTGTTTACAACTGCTCTGTGTAGACAACTCTTGTATCTCCCATTTGATAAAGCCTGTTGCATCCAAAATACAGAAAATAGTTAATACCCATTACATTTAAAAAATATACATGAATTTAAACTGTCAACAACAAATACTGTATGTGGTACGTTTAAGGGTGAAGTGCATACCATGAAGGTGTCTCCGATATTGACAACAAATGCTTGAGTATTAGGAGTGATAGACCGCCATTGATTATCAACAAAAACTTGCAAGCCGCCAACATCATCTTGATGAAGAATAGTTAAAGAAGTTGGATCACAATGAGGACCAGTTCCTAAAGTAAGTTCAGGTTTCTGACAAATTGGATAGTAATTAAGTCTCATTATGGAGTCATTTCCTTGAAAGAATTCCTTGTAGTAATTTTTACCGACTCCAAGACTGATTCCTAATAACTCCATTATCCCTAGTGACAGCTTATTCATTGAATCACAATAATCTTGATAAACATTCCTGTAAATTATTAGCAAAAATCAGAAAAAATCAGTTAAGTAATCAAATTAAATTTTAATAATGGTGTCATTAAAGTACTAATGATTGAATTTGCTTGCGGAAAAATGAAAAACTTTTCTTACCCGAAATCGAAAAAACTATCACCCATTTTCTGAAGTATGTAATCTTGAACCATCTTATGATCATTCTCTAGTTCTCGAGGAGTAAAGCGCATTGAGAGAGTTTCTTTCCATGGGAGTTTAGTAGAGAATCTACCGGTGAAACTACTTGAATAACCACAGTGTTCACCTGGGTTTCTTTGAGCTTTTTGTTTCTCAATTAATGGTAAATCAAAGAAACTATTCATCAAAACATGAGCATCCTGAATGAGTTTGAAATCAATTCCATGATTAACAACAAGAAAAAACCCATGTTTTTCACAAGCTTCGCCGACTAATTTCGAAGCTTCTATTGCAGCTTTAGGATCTCCTGATAAAAACCCACCAATATCAATCAAAGGAACAGGAAGTTCTGGTGCATTTGGACATGGTTTCTCATTGTCTGGCCATAAAAATTGTGTGGGTATGTTTTTTTCTTTTTGGAGCACTGATGCATCAAACACTAATGGTGATTTTTTCTCATCTAGTGATCCTATTTGCGATGCTTTAGCAATGCAATCAATCGCCATTGTTTCCAAACAGAGTACACAAAACAGAGTGAAGGTATAAAGTATGAAAGCTTGAAGAGAAGCAGAGAAGTGTCCAGAGAGTGGTAAGACTAGGGATTGCTTGTGTTTTGGTAATGGAATGAAGAGAGATTCAAATAAGTAAGAAATGAGTAGTGAGAAGAGAAAATCCAAGGATGTTCATTGGTGAAGTCGGTGAACAAAACTTGATCTCTTATGCGATTCACTCTCTAGTGTGTTTTTGTGCCGTGCTATATCTTTTTCCTCTGTTCTAGCGAGTCTTAGAAATCCCTCTATATATAATGGTTGGCCCCTGTGGGTCTGCCGTGTGGGTGGGTCTATACTCTATAGACACATTAGTTGTGTATTAAATTTCGAAGATGATGTAAAACACACCCGAAATTCATTTGTTACTTGCCGCTTTGGATATATCCTTCTGTTCTAAAACTTCAAATTTTAAACACGATATATCCATGTCAGCACGCAAATAACTGTAGTTTATCTCTTGCACACAAGAGGAATTCTAACACAACAATGTGTTTATAATCTATCGTTGAATCAAGCATGATGTTTTTTGGGAAGAGACTTTCCCTGTCGGGTGGATCACTTTCATATAACATCATGAATTTCTAAAATTTGTAACCGTATCATTTGGCAGATCATTAATCTCCTCAATCTTCTGGATTTCAACTGGTGCCACTAGAACAATCCAAATTTGCCAAACTGAAGTCCATAAGCTTGGAATAGTAGCCACACAGCTAGCCTTACGGGTGCACCATAATCTGATGGTCCACCTACTGGGCAAACTAGGGGAATAAATTACTCGTATTTAAAAATAAGTAGTTGGTAATATCATGTAGGAAAATTGTTCATACCGTTATACTCTGGAGTAAAATCTAGACTTGATTAATAGAACAGTGGTTCTGGACCGACCGTCCATTTGAACCTTTGAAAAGCCGCTTAGACACAAAAATTAGGTGAGTCCTGTCAACCTGGGGAAAAACAAGGGGCCGCTTTTGGTGTGTTGTTGAGTCAATGTGGTTTTTTCTTAATTTAAAAAGCCGGTTCAAATAGAATTTTTGTTAATGGAATTGGATATATTAAACAACTTATTAGTAGAAGATTATGCACATAGACTATTTATTCGTCAAAATTAACACTATTCTATAAAAGTGATCTCCAGTTGGATAAGAAATGAAATTAACCTCAATATTACATGGGTGCTAATGGCAGTTTGTTTGGGGTGTACCAATCAATTACCAATGGTTGTTTTGTATTATATGGATTTGATATACCCTTACACAAATTAGTACCCCTATTAGCAGCATTGCAGAATTATGCATTTCTTTCCTTATTTTCAATTTTCGTGTATCGGGTGCATTAGGGGTGGGAGTGTAGTATGATGTATGTTTTAATTAGTTTTTCCAGCCAATGTTTTATCATATTTGCAAAATATATATGATAACTTTTGGAGCTATTAAAGTTTGATTACAGTGGTTTCTCCTCAAAAAAAATTGAATTCATGACATCAACAGTGGGGGAGTTGGAAATCTTGTTATGGTCGGGTAAACTCTTGTTATGGGTGAGCAATTAAGAACAAATGGATTTTGGGGGACGATTTATCAAAAAATATTATGCATGGGGAGCCAGAATAATTAGAAAAACATCATGTTGGAAATAGTAAACCAAAACTATGGTTTTTGGAGCAACTAGTACAAGTTGACTCTGATTCGGTGAGCTACTAGTTGAAGTTGACACGGTTTGTCATATTTGGAAGTTGAGTTATCTTGAGACACAAGTTTTATCTGCATTTAGAATTTAGTGATTTTTTAGAAGAATTCTATGTTTTGAGTTTGATCTTTATTAAGAAAGTGTTTTTACTTAGTCGTCAAGTTTGTTAAACTATATATAAGCTGTTGAGCCATGAGAATCGATACACCAAGATTATTATCAATGTAGTCTTTTTTGCTTCCGCGTTTGTTCTCTCCTCTCTTTTGTCTGATCCTACATTTGGTATCAGAGCCAGGTTAGAACGAGAGAGGAGAGGGAGAGAAAATCATAGAATTCATGGTGTTCTTAGTTTTTGATTTAAGGGTCTATTTAGTTAAAGAAAAAATCGTTTAAAAAAAGGTCCAGTTTAGGTTGTTGCTTTTTAACCATGGTTCGGTGACAGTGAAGACGTGGTGTTGCTCTCAAAGATTTTTTGGGTTCATACCAAGGGATATGATGAGTATTTGAAACAAACAAGGAGAAGAAAAAATGGTAAAGTTACGGTGGTTTTGACTGATTTTGTAGGCGCAAGAAACTACAGGTTCAAATTCGAGTATGGTTTGATTTAAATTCGATATTAAAAAAATCAGCAACAAAACAGGGTAAGGGAAGTGGTTCTATTTTTGTTTAATTGAAAACGAAGAATAGGATCAGGAGCTCGTTCTTGAGCTGATGAGATGGACAAAGGAGTTATTCCAAGTCGTCGAGAAGGTAAGAAAAATGTAAACAGGTTTAGGTTGTGTTCTCGGAAGCTTGAGACGAGATTTGGAAACCAACAGGGACGAGGAAAATAGGGTATTAATCTCTTACAGAGGTGAAATACCAGATGAAGTTGAGATTTCTGAAGACACTAGAGATATGGGTATCTTAGGAGGCTGTACTTTGAGTTGTTCTCAGATTTCAAATCCAAGAAGGCAGAGAAACAAGAAGTTGGGTGCTTCTATGGGTGTTTCGAGAAAAAGATTGTTACTATCGTGGTTTGTTCTATTGGTTTCCAAGATTAATAGTTTGCTTTAGAGGTTCAGACAAACAAGGGATTTGAGAAGAGAACCGAGATGAGTTAGCTGCGGAGTTTTGAGGTGATGGTAACAAACACATGAGGAGGATTACTGTATTCATGGTTTGACAATAGTGAAGCAAATTAAGGATCAGTTTGTCGTAGGTTGAGCTTAAGGGAGGCTGATATCATGTTGGAGTTTAAGCTCAAACAAGAAAAGGTCCGTCCAAGTTTGTGTTTGAAGAGTTATGGTCGCTAGTTTATCATGGGTTCAGTGGGTCTCATGAAGATGAGGTGATGCCGTGGTGGTTTATGGTCAGTGAAGATCGATGAAGTATTTGAAGTTTGGTTAAGAACTAGGTGAAGAAGGAGAAGCCTGCTGCTGTTTGAATTCAAGATTGAAATCGAGTTTAGTGCATGATATTTCACTAAGAAAACATGGCAGATGAGATATTGTTACTGGTGACGAGGAAGAAGTTTTGGGTCGGACTTTGGAAGTGATTTCACTGGTGGAAAAAAAAAGGGTTAGCTGATGTGATTCGTATGGAGTGTTGCTGTATGATCACGGAATGAATGGTTTGGTCTTGAACACATGTTAATTATGTTACTTTGACTGACGTTGAGTTGGGCAGAATTGGTTGCCGAGAAAAGCTCAAGATGTGATTTGGTGGTCGGCGTAAGAGATAAAAGTGGGTTAGAAAAATTAGTGAACAAGGGTTGCTGTGGCAAGCATTGAAGGATTTTAAAAGAGATATAAGTTTTGGGTGAGTGGTTGATTCAAAGGATTAGGTTATGAATTCGAAGTCAAAAAAATTAGTATCAAAGTTGGTATTTCAGTCGAGAGAGGGACTTGTAGATTTTGATGGAGTTGATTTCGAATTCAAAGACTTAGAAGGTTAAGGGGAGAAAGGTTTTTTGGCTAGGGAAACAGAAGTGTGACAATTTTGTCACAACATGGCAAATCTGTCACATATTTAGAAGTGTGGCAAATTTGTAACAGTAGTATAACAAAAGAACAGTTAGAGCTTGTGGCAGAAGCGTGACGAAAAGATTGTGAGAGAATCTTTAAAAAAAAAAGTGTGAAGGTTTCGCAACAAAAGCGTGACTGGAACAGAGAAGAAGAGTAGAAAAAACAACAACAAGGTTGTGAAGAAAGAGGAGGTTAGAAAACCTATAAATTGTAGAGTGAAGATCAACAAGAGGTAGGTACGCGAGCCTATGAGTTATGGAGGAGACGTCACAACAACGAACAGTTGTGATCTTGAAGATATGGCAACATGTGTACTTGAGAAGAGAAGAAAGGTTTGTGAACTGTGAAAAGATCAGTTATAGCAGACATCACAACAATGGGTTGTGACTCTTATTGACGTAACATGTGAAGAAAAATAAGAATAAAAGATGATCTACAATGCTCGGTAATGAGTTACAAATTACAAGTGAAGTAAGTAAGTAGGTGAAAAGGGAGGAAAGGATTTGGTTTCGTGTTTGGTTAGCAAGTTGATAGAGCTGAACAATAGTGTTTCTAGCTTGTTAAGGAGTCTTGGTTTAAGGGAGAATGTTGGAAATAGTAAACCAAGACTATGGTTTTTGGAGCAACTAGTACAAGTTGACTATGATTCGGTGAAGCAGCTAGTTGAAGTTGACACAGTGTGTCATATTTGGAAGTCGAGTTATCTTGAGACACAAGTTTTGTCTGCGCTTAGAATTTAGTGTTATTTTTAGAAGAGTTCTATATTTTGAGTTTGATCTTTATTAGGAAAGTGTTTTTACTTAGTCGTCAAGTTTGTTAAACTATATATAGGTTGTTGAGCCATGAGAATCGATACACCAAGATTATTATCAATGTAGTATTTTTTTACTTCCGTGTTTGTTCTCTCCTTTCTCTTGTCTGATCCTACACATCCGCCTCCAGTTAACAATTGCACCACTGAGTAACACAATTTATTGAATTTTTGCCCTGGAAAACATCGACCTCGGATTAAAATGAGCTAGGAGACCGAAACTACGAAGCCCTTCAAAAAGAGATGTAAGCTCATTGCTACCCGATCAAAAACTGTGAAAAGTGTAAGCTTGATTCCTATTTTGTCTTTCCAAACAGGAAAGTTGAGTTCAAAATCTTTTATCTTCATGTGTATCTTATAATTGTTGTGGCCACTATTAGATTTGGGTCATCATCTAAAGTAGTCACTTTGATATGGGCCAAGAATATCTATAATAAAGAAACTACATGTAAAACACCAAATCCTATGACAGGAAAGCACATTACTATAACTGATTAAGCCTACGATTATGTGAATCTAGAAGCTAATTGCTAACTTAATTAGCTGCATTAGGTTTAGTCGTACGTACAAAAAAAAAATGAAGTCAAATGGTGTTTTTCTTTCTATTTCTGTGTGTGGACATGGCAAACCTTACCTAAGCTGTGGTACCCGTTTACTTTATATGTGGAGACATTCACTCAGTTGGCTCTCCATTAGGTTGGTATGTCAAATCCCTCAATAACTTGTTTTCTTTTCGTGGACCAACATAATCTATGCATGAGATTTACATTACTTTTTTCATGATTAGTTTCGAGAAAGTTGAGAATATTCGGTCAGATTGCAAATGGTAGCAGCTTAAAATTGGTACATGGACTGATTGAGCAAGGTGCAAATTTTGCCAATTTTACTCCAGCAAGACTGCATTTATCGCCAGTGGCTGAGCCACACGAATTTAAAGAAATATATGAAAATCTACATAGACATAGCGTTAGGAGACAGTTGGCAACTGCTTGGCAATAACTAACTCGGTCTTCATCTAAACTATAGCTGAACTCCCAAGCAGATACAGTGGTCCTCCTTTAGTCTCCGTGGCTCTCATATGAGCTAATTTCTGGTTTATCAAAGTGGTTTGAGATAAACACTAACTTGTGGCAATCTGAAACAACTTGATATAAACAGGTAATTACACGCCTAGTAGGGTCACATTCTGCTGTATTTATCGTGGAAACTAAAAGTGCGACCATAGGGGTGGTGAGTTGATGGTAACATGGCATCTAGACACCATAGATTTCCATTTTAAGTACAAAGTCTAGGATGTAGAAAAAATATTCCCAAAGAAGCTACGAACTGTTCGAGTACAATCTGCATCTATTTAGAGGGGACCTAACCAAAACAACCTACGCGGCTGTGCCATAGGAAATAGTAGTGACTGAACCTTTTGTTTTTGAAGTGATGGTCATTTTCGTCCTTCAATAGAGAGTACATCATCATGCATGGTGGTTGCAGTCTTGCAGATTAATTCTTAAACTTAAATTAGTTGCAGTTATTATAGGACCAGTGGAATCCAAGGCAAATAGAGAGTAACTTGGTGCCTTTTTCCTTCAAAAGAAAAGAGAGTAACTTGGCGCGCGCATCATTTTGAACTACCTTCAGCAATGCCTTAGCTTTTTATTTATGATCTTGGGGAATCTATCATGTCGTACCCGTCGCTTCAGGGCAGCTCTTTGCTTTCCGTTTTTTGATTGGTGGTTGTTGGTTTGGGGTTCATCTTGCATGTACTTTAAATTTCATCCAATGAACGTTAGATTTCCTACGGGACATGGACCATATGTCCATATGATTTTAACTTTTTTTTTTTTTTTTTTTTTTTTTTTTTTTTTAGGTTGCCACTGTCAAGTTTCCATGTTCTAGAACTCGAGATGGACAAACTAAACCTGTGAGTCGGTGACCCACGAGATAAACTGACCATGCAATTTTGCTATTTTTGGAAAAATACTAGAATCTGTGGGTGGAAGCGCCCTACTTGGGAGTTCCAAAAATAGAGAGACCCTGTATTTCTTGGGGTTGTTTTTTCCCATTTGAGGTACACAAAGAAGCCACCTTTGTTTGCATCCTGGTGTTGGGGCATGGTCAAAGCATGCACGATAGAAATTTGCTGGTAACAAAGTATATTGAGCTAGGGAGTGAGCAACGTCTTTTCCCTGTCGCTTGATAAAATAGAAATCTAGGGAGGTGAGTCAGGTGACTGTTGGAATTCGCTAAACCATTCTCACTTATGTTAAAGTTTAATTACTATCACAAAGGATTAGCTCCAAGTACATTGTCATTTGAAGGGAAAAAAACAAAAACAAAAACACAACAGGGATGGCAAATAACACCGAATACAAATTGGACAGCAATGGAGAAAAAAATCAAAAAGGCAACGTACCAAAAGAGTAAGATAAAGCTGGGTTGATCATAGTGTTGCAACAACTTGATCTTGTGAACAAGTGGGTGTACCCTCTGTTGAGGACCTTGACATGACTTACTGCACGTAATGCTCCATTGAAATGGTTGGCATAATTCATGCAAAGTCCCTTTTAATCTGACTTACCTAAAAGAAGAAGCAAAGCAAGCTAGATATAGCTAGCTTGGTACTTGATCTTCGCAAACAAACAAGAAAATGAACTTTGAAACTGAATCTCATCATGGCCGTATGAAACCATCTAGATCTGGTCATCGCACCCAGCCTTTAAGCCAAATCAATCATCAATATACGAATATTCATCATGTTGCCATCTTGACCCAACAACAGTTGGCACCAAAATAAAACAATTGTCATAATAACGCAAACAGGTAATATCCACAGTACTGTTAAATTTTTCTGTTACTGCGTTGCCCGAGTTTGAGTTTGGCTCATATTTTGACGAGTTTTGAATTCAGATCATTAGTATTGGTACCATCGACGACTTTACCGGTCTACCAAAGAGTTATCCGTTAGAGACATTTATTGAACGAGAGTACCAAGAGTACCCCAATCCAATGCTTGCAACCGAGCAAAATTGAATTCACAAAATTGGTTAAATAGACCAAAAGCAATAATTTCTGGGTGAAATAGACATGTAAATTTTTATACTGTTTAAATGGACAGGAATCAAAAAAATACTTTTCAATTATCCATTTTGGATATTCCACCCAAAAAAAAAATTATTTTTTTTACCTAAAATACCCCTTTACCTTTTAAACCCTTTTGTTTAAACAGATTTTTTTCTTTCCTCAGAGAGGCATCAAACGCATATTTTCTTTCCTCTCCGGCGAGCTTCTTTTCTTTTTTTCAGAGCGATTTTCGTTTCCTTTTCACATATGGTAGCTCAATCATGGTGATTAACGATTGTGGAATCGAAGTTTAGAATATTCTATATCAAAAATCATCTCATATCAGCAAATCAGTAAGTTTTAAGTTTCAATTTCACCAAGCATTGTAGATGATTATGTTTCATTGATCCAATTTTGATTTTGGTTTTGGTCTAATTGTTGTAACGCGTTTCTGTCTTTGATGAATTTTCACTAGCAATTTCTTGATGGGATTTTTGTTAATTTTTGGGTTTAGTTGGTGATTATCCAGGGTTTTACTAATAGTCAACTTTTGTGCTTCAAAACGTGATGATACTATTTGTTCTGTCTCGAACCATGTTTTCTAAGGTTTAGTGATAATCTTATTTTCAATTCAATCGATTGATTGTTGATCAAAGTGATTTTAGTTTTTCATTGTTTGGATGTGAACTGAATTTGTATAATATCATCATGTTATGATGTTCTTGTATTCAGTTTGATCAACCTGGGATGTATTGTTGTGTTTGTAAACTGTTTTTGGTGAATTGATCGTTTGTTGTAGGCTAGTTGATTTATTTTCCAGTTTTTTAAAGCAGGATGAAACTAGCTTCATCCTGTATTTTTAGTCATCCTGTTTGTTTAATTTGGTTTTGTCTTTGTTTTTATTTTCAATTGAATACATCCACATTCATTTATGTTGCTTTAATATTCCTTGTAGATGGATCTTCAAATTCTTTGTGTGGTTATCCGGGATACCGATACATGTCCATACCACGTTAATATGAAGTCAACAGTTGATGAGTTGAATTTGCATGTTTGTTCTTATTGGAAAAATATTTCATCAGCCTCAATTCAGTTTGTATTTGATAGTGAGGGAGAAAGAATGGTTGTAGACAGTAATTTCAAGCTTCAGTTTGTCATATCATTGAGTTATGTTAAGCAGTTGAGTTTCTTGGAGCTTCGTCTATTTGAAAGTTTTCGTGTTCCTGATTTTGTTCGTGAACCTACAATGAGGGAGTTGCGTTTAGCTCCAGACCATAGCACAGATCAGGTGGTTATTCCTTGTCATCTTCTGAACAGTAAAGTTACTCGTGAACCTATAATGACGGAGTTGCTTTTCGCTAAAGAAAATAGCTCAGATCAGTTGCTTATTCCTTCCTCTCAAGATCTTGCTTCATCTCAAGATATGCCTTTGTCTCAAGAACGTGCATTTAATGGAAAGATCTCAGCTAAAAAATCTTGCAAGGCAGATGAATGGGAGTTTATTATAAAAGGTGTTGGTCAAGATTTTTTTGGATGACGAGATGAAGCTCGTCTTGTTGTTGAAAAATATAATCATTTTTTTCGTCGCAAGGTCATAGTTGTCAAGAGTGATCCAGAACGATATACTGTGGAGTGCTTTTACAAGGACAAATTAAAATGCAACTGGAGGTTCCATGCAGCTTTGAAGACTTCTAATGTGAAGAATCATTTAATCCCTAAAAGCTATAATGGGGAACATACATGTTGTGTTGGTTATAGTGACGGAACAAAGAATGATCCAGTTACGCGCGAACTTGTCAAGAGCTTGATATTTGACCAGATCAAACAGAATCCCAACAAGAAATCCGGGGATATTGTTGATGATTTCAAAAGTGATTATGGGTTAACATTGAGCAATGATCAGGCGCATGCCGGTAAAGAATTATGTCTGAAGGAATTGTATGGCGAGGACACTAAATCATACACTGACTTGGTTTGGTGGAGTGAAGCCATCAAGAAACACGATCCAGGAAGTCGAGCTGATTTAGTTATTGAAGGGGACATGTTTAAGAGTTTGTTCTTAGCCTTCGATGCTTGCATCTCAGGTTTCGAATATTGTCGCCCGGTATTGTTCTTGGATGCAACTTTCCTAATTGGAAAATTTAGGGGCTGTCTTATGGAGGCTACCAAGAAGAATGCGAACAACGGTATGTCTTTTATTTTAGATACATTTGAAAGAAATTCAGAATATTTTTGATGTCAGATTATAGATGAAACCAGTTTCATGCTTAATTGGTGAAGTCGGATTAGAGAATGAAACTGGTTTCATTCTTTACAATAGGAGGTTCAGTCAGTTTTTTTTTTACATTTTGGTATTTTCCCACTTAATGATGTTTTTTGTGTGTTTGTTTTGTTTCTGTAGGAATATTTCCTGTGGCATACGGTATCGTTTCTAAAGAAACTGTTGACAATTGGCGTTGGTTCTTGGATAAACTAGAATCTATCTTAAGTCCTCGGGTACTAACTTTTATTTCGGATCGCCATGAAGGTTTGATCCAAGGGATTCGTGATGTTTTTCCAACTTTCCATCATGGTTTTTGTTACCAGCATTTGAAGAACAATGTCCGCAGTAAGATTAAAAAGAAAAAGAGAGAGTATGGTGCTGCATTGGATTGATTCAAACAATGTTTCTATTCATCAACGCATGAAGGCTTTCATGAAGGTATGGAAAAGTTGAATGAAATGGGATGCGATGGTCTTCACAAATTCTTGAGTGAACTTCCAGTGGAATGTTGGTCCAATGCACATTGTATGGGTTGTCGTTATGGCGAAATGTGTTCAAACGTTGCAGAGTCATTCAACGCTTGGATTAGGTTGGCGAAAGATATGCATATTGCAATATTAGTTAACTGGATTAGAGTTAAGATAATGAATCAAATGAGTAAAAGCAAGTTGAAGGGGGCGAAGTATTCAAGATTCATTTGTCCCAGGATAGAAAGAAAAGTTCAGGATTTGATTCGTGCTGGTACTCATTGGAGAATAACCAAGTCTGGTGACATGGAGTTTGAAGTACAGGCCGAGCATACGCATGCTGTTAATATTGAGAAGTTTTACTGCAGCTGTAGGGTTTGGTTTATGGAGCAGTTCCTTTGTGCTCACGCTATTGCGTGTATGGTTTCAACTAACATCAATGTTTACGAGTACATTAATCTGTATTTCAGCATTTCCAGCTTCCGTGCTTCGTATGATCGTCCTATCAAGCCCATTCCCGATCACAACAAGCCTATTGATGTTGCTACTGAAAAGCTCGTGCACCCACCATCTGTCAAAGGAAAAAAACCTGGTAGGCCGAAGACGAAGAGGATTCCTAACACTGGTAGCTCGAGTTTCAAGAGACCAATTACGTGTGGTAACTTCCATACTCAGGTACGTCATAACAAGAAGACGTGTCCTCATCCTCCCGCAAAAAAGCAACGTTGAGAACCTGCTTAAGAACATCTTCTTCTTCTGTGCAGCGTCGTACTATGATTTCTTTATTAGTTTATTCTACTCTGCAGCCTCTTTTTGCCAATTTAAGACTCATTTACCTGGAATTATTTTTTTGCAACTAGTATTTACCTGGAATTATTTTTTTGTTCATAAAAATATATCTTGTGGAATTATTTTTTCTAGTGGGAGTTCTGAAAGTTCTTTTCATTTTGATAGTTTATATCTTATTGTCTTTTGTTGGTTTTTTAATTGTAGATTCCCTTCAGTTTTCACTGTAAAACTTGAATGCACTCAGGTATAACACATATTAGACTAGGATGTAACCAGTTTCATCCTGCATATTCTGGAGAAAAAAATTAGATTTTTGTCCAGGGTGAAATTGGTTTCATCCTTCATATTCTGACAAAAAAAATATATATTCAACCTACACACTCTGAAAATAGTTTTATACAGGATGAAACCAGTTTCATCTAGTATATTCTGACAAAAAAAAATGTAATCATTCTGGTTTCATCCTACATATTCCATCACAGCATTACATGAAACTATCAACAAATCGAAGTATAGGCAATTTTCAGTAAATTTTTTTATATTTAATTAACATGCAATTAAGATATAGACGAATCTCGGATCATAAATGTATGCGAAGACAGAGTTCAACAAAAAAAAAGTACTTAAGTTTAAACTACATCAATATATTTTTTATAGCGACCTATTTTGCTAAACAACCTATATACATCCAACGTTTTAGTTCTAGTTCAACTTCCAGCAACTACATTCATCACTGAGGATTTCATATGCGAGATTTATTCGTCCTGTGCTGATCTTCTCTCTTAGAGTTTCTTTGCCTTGAAAGGAGTAACCATTTGTCATCGCCCACTCCATGAAGTAGATAACATACATTGCAGAGTCAGGACTGCAAAACAAATGATTATGTAATTTCAGTTCATACTTCGTTTCAGTTTGTATGTTATAAACGGGAAAAAAAATAAGCACAATAACAAATGTCAAAGAGTTAATGGCCTACCTTTATCCCTGTTGTGGACAATCTGTTTTCATGATGACTTTAATATCATCCATACTACTACTTTCAAGGCGACAGCTAAGAACCTGATTTACTCTTTGCGCCATCATTTTAGCATCCTCTAAACAGTCTGTAGAACCTATGAGAGAATTTTAGTGTGTCCAAGATCTGTCTGGGATGTCAAAGTGAAGAAATGTGAAATGTCTTTCTCGTTCAGCATCGGGGTGAACAAGTGATGCGTATTGACATCAATATTCTCCAGTTCAGCATCTATCATCTTTGCCGCCTTCGTCTCATCTCCCGCAATGACATCACACTAAAAACAAAATGCACAACTTAGTTTATTCATTCTACCAAAAACAAAAAGGAAACAAAAAAATGGATTCAAATGTTTAAATTACTCATGCAAGCGCGCTGAGAAAGATCGACTTTAAGTATCCATTGGTATCACTGCCACATTGAAACATTTGTCTCCATTTTGTCATTTTGAACTCTAAAATAGTGTTCACCAATGGCTGATTGAAAATAAGTTGCTGGATATGTTCTCCAATAATACATAAGTTGAAGTCACCTCTCATGCATTTCCAAACGTAGTCGCTGCATTTAAACAAGTTCATCTAATTTCAGACAAGCACATAGGTTTCATTTTTTAACAGGATGAAACCAGATACATCCTAGTTTAAACTAAGCAGTTCTTTTACAAAAACACTTGTGGTAGAATGAAAAATAAAATAACAAAAGGATGCGTGTAATTTTCCAGATCCAAAGTACTCATTTATTAACTTTTCTTCAGTTTCTCTTTCTCCGCCACTCAAGTAATTTTTCCACAACTTGTTATTCTTTGTTAACTTCTTCAATTTATCTCCCCTTTTCTTTTTCTCTGCACGCTCATCCTCAGCTGTTAAAAACTCCGGACAAAAATTCTTTCTAGTCCTTTTATATTTATGCTTCACGTTTTTCTCAATTGATCCAAGTTGATTCATAACTGCCAGAGGTTCTGCTGCGACAATTTCTTCTTCGATAATTTCGGCTAGAGGTTTTACTGCTAGAGGTTCTGCTTCGGGAATCTCATCAGCCTCGTCAATGTTTGCATGAAAAACATCCTCATCATATGGATTTACGACTTCAGTAGTTTCATCTGCCACGCGAGCGTCATCAGGAATATCACTCCCCACAACTTTGTTCATCTCTTGAGTGATTTTAAGATTGAAAAAATTGGTCGGTGTATGAAAAACAACCTGAAGAGGTGAAGCTTGCGGAGTTTTCGGTTGAGGCTTGAGTTACGCTTTCAACACTTCCACTTGACTTTGCAAGTCCGAGATTGCCTTATCCTTTGCTTCCAAGTCAACATCCTTTGCTTCCAACTCAGTATCCATTGCTCCTAACTTAGCATTCAAGTGACAAATAATCTTGTCTTTCTCTTCTAGTTCATTCTTCAACTTGAAAATTTCATCTTCATCTTTGTCATTTTCTGCCCCAGCAAACAAGCATCATTTTTTCTCCTCTTCACTCCAGCTACCAACAAAATCAACAACCTACAAAAACGTAATAATAGATTTTCCATTTCAGTTAGCACAGGATGTAACTGATTTCATCCAATGATAACACATGATGTAACTTGGTTTTCTGCTTTTCATCCAGTGATAACAAAGGATGCAACTGGTTTCATCCAGTGAGAAAAGGGATAGATTTTTACCTGATTGTTTGAAAGATTTTCAAGCTTCGACTCGATATCGCAAGATACTTGATACAAGTCACATCTAGTAAACCTTGGACACCAATCACTGTCGGCTTTCCTATTAATGCCTTTCATATGTTCAAACATCCATAACTGTAACAACAATAGATAGAAGATGAAACTCACTACATGATTCATTGGTCCAATTAATGTAAAAAAAGTATATTCAAAAGATAGAAGAAACTCACCAGAAAATAGAAGCTGCAACCATTGATAGAGTAAGGTGCCTTGTGTACGAATGCGACACTTTGCATTAGATGGTCATGGATAAGATCCGTCCATAAGACTCTATTAATGGTATCGATAGACTTTAGGCAGTTCAAATACTTGTAGTTGATATACATACCTCCGGTGTTTATGAAGAAGATTGTACAGAACATGAGAAGTAACAAAAGTATCACCAACTCTTCTTCTTCTCCTTCTTCTTCTATAATAGCCTTTATTCCTTCAACGATGTACATCTTATCCAATTTGTCTCCAGTATTCTTCTCTTTGTATGTCCTTTTCTTCTCTGTGGCTCTAGCTTTCTTCTTTTCACATTCCTTTTTCTTCTTTTCATCATCCCTTCTCTTTGGCTCCAAAAAGTACTTTGTGTAAAATGCAGAAGTTTTCAAACTAAGTTCTTCCTTTAGCCCATAAAGTTCTCTATCTTCTTTACTTATATATATTCTCAGCATTTTGAAAATAACAGCAAGATGGTTTGGATCAGTCTTCAAAACTTGATCACCAATCTTGAATGCTAACTCGTTCGGGTCAAAACTTCGTATGATGCACTCTAACGCCTTTGGAGCTTTGCTACATTCGCCTTTGCCAACCTTTCCTTCTTTGATCGCTTCAATAAAGTTTCAGAATTTAGTCTACCTTAATACAACCTCTTGTCTTTCTGTGAATACCAGTGAACGCAGCAACTCAACTGTTGGTTTTATATTTGAGCGGAACGTTTTCTTCCCTTCCCTTTTCTCCAACTTTTCTTCATCCATTTCGCCATCCACATCCACATCATCCATATTCTTTTTGCTTGATTCACCACCCACGTTCACATCATGCCTATTCTTGGTTCTCCTTTCAGCACCAACACTCTTGTTGCTATTGCTTCCTACAACAATTTAAATCAAAACCAGTTAAATCCTATTTTAAATCTAAATGAAAATAAGTTACATCTTCTCTTTAAAACTAGATGAAAACCAATTTCTGCAGATATCAGATGAAACCCAGTTACATCCTATATATTAGAGCTAGATGAAACCTAGTTTCTGCATCTCATCTTTGATGACACAACAATAATGGCATTAGCCGCTCACATAAACAATCACATATTAACATGGTTGGAAGAAACAAAGTCGTGACTCAGATACAAGATGAATGAATTTATGCCGATATCTAGCATAGACAAGGAGATTCATACAAACTAGTTTTAGTATAACAATCCAAACATTATAATAACGAATTTAAGCCCCTGCATTAACATACACTATAAGATTCCACATCATTGCAAGGCCATAGAAACTCAGTCACATTCCAAGTCCAAGCAAAGTTGCTACTCGTTGTAGATGAAGTTATATGTGCATAACCTAGCTATAGAGATGCTATATGGATCACATTTAGCGAACAATAATATGATGCTATTAGTCTCATATTCGTTAAAATTAGGACCAACAAGAGATGCAAACAAGTTACATATATCCTAACTTAAGGTTGAAACTGTAGATGTATACATTTTACAGAAAAGTAACAACGAAGTAAACTGAAATGTTTAGTTCAGTTTCATCGTGTTTACCCAGTAACAAAGAACTATACAGATTCCATCGTGTTTACGCAGTTACATCATAACTTAAACTGAGATTGGTTTAGTTCAGTTTTTCCAAAATGAATCAACTGAAATTGTCTACATCCTAACTATACAGATTTCATCCATCATCTGAAATTAGTCTACATCCTAAATACACCAACAATATGATGTTAGTAGTCCCATAATCATTAAAATTAAGACCACCAACAGATGAAAACCAGTTACATCCTATCTGGTTTAGCCGTAGAAATGCTATATGGCATAGAATCTCACTTGGGTAATCTTACAAACACCTGTTGAGCATGACTTCGATTATGTGTATTCTGTAACCAGATGCAAACCAATTTCATGCAATCAATCTAAAACATAACCAGGTGCAAACCAATTTCATCCATAACATACAATTCATACAACAACCAAATAAAATCCAGTTACATTCACACATCCACTGAAATGAAAATAAAATCAACCAATTCAACAAATCAATCATGCAATTCTGAAAATAAATTCAATAATAGAGTTAGGGTTTGAAAACTTACGAGTTCTATGAGACATTTTGTGGAACTGATCGATTGAAACCCTAATTCTTAGAAGAAACTGAACTGATCGATTGAAACCCTAAAAACCTTTCATGCTGTAGTGGTGTTGGTGTTTGCAGACGGTGGATGAAACCAATTTCAACTAATTGATGGCGAAGAGACGGTGGATGAAACCAATTTCTGATACTGTTGATGGCGAAGAGACGGTGGATATGAAACCAATTTCTGATACTGTTGATGGTGAAGAGACGGTGGATGGAACAAATTTTCTGACAGTGTTAATGGTGAAGAGACGGTGGAGAAAGTTATGGAGATGGTGGAGAGAGAGCAGATGAAGAAAGTTATGGAGATGGTGGAGAGCAGTTGAAGAACGTTGTGGGGATGGTGGAGAGAGGGAGATCGATATTCTCTAGGTAGTTTCCTTTTGAGAAGAACGTTAAGGGTAATTCAGTCTGTTTCAAATAAAAAAGAGTTTTGTCCATTTGACCCAGGGGGAAAATTTATCCATCCATTTGAACCGGGAAAAGTACCCTTTTGGGCAAATAGCCCATTTTCTGAATTGAATTCAACACCTAAGACAAAATCAAGGAGGCCTAAGAAAATTGGACTCCCGAAGAACTACTAACATAATTTCAGCTAAACTAATCATTCTTACCCATGATATTTCTGACTCACCAAAAGCTTATCCGTTTGATTGTTAGAGACACAATTAGTGGAGTTCGATGTCTGAGGGGGGAAGTTCAAATTTGCTTCTTGAGTTGGATACAATTAGTGGAGTTCGATGTCTGAGGGGAAGGTCAAATTTGCTTCTTGAGTTGGATACATAGTAAGTTGCGGCTAAATTTGAAATACAGTACAAAAAGTACAAACAGACAGCTTTGCCTGAAACCGTTGCCTCCCAAGTACATAGGTGTATTTGTGGTCATACTGCTCGTATTCGACATGCGGTCTAATCGAGCAACATTATCTGTTAATTTGAGAATAATGGAATTGCACAATTAGTAGTCATGAGTCTTATGAGTCATGTACCAAAGAATCTAGGTGTTGCCACTTGCCACTGAGGAGGTACTGTAGTACAAAGAAGCTAAAAGTCATATACCCACTTCATCTTGTTGCGATTGAGCAAACAATGCACGTCTTGTTGCTGCGTATACATACTACGTGCGTATACATATATATATATATGTCGTTCTGTACCACTTCAATGCTTACAGACAAGACCCAACATTTGGCCATCTACCATACATTTAGCACTCCACTGTTGGTTGCAAACGCATTCACAATGTTGCTTTGACATATACTGGAAAAACGAAATTCACAAAAACAGTGCGAAGATGCTTGTCCTACCAAAACAAGATTGATGTTTTGATGTAGTATCATTCATAGGTCGAAACGTGTCCTTAACAAACTTTACAATATAGAAGCTTAGTTACTTTTTATGTGCAAAAATGAGTCATGAGAATGATTAACTTTTAGCAGTACTTCTCAGAAGTGACACTCCACGGACAAAATCTAGGGTCCATGGCTTCCACGGAGACAAAGAGATGAGATTTCTTTGTTACAAAATCTAGCTAAATGTTGTCTAACATGCACGTGCACAACACACAAAGATAATGATCCTTCAAACACTAAACCCCACCCTTCTTTTGGCGATTACAGTTTGGATGAATGAGTGCATGGATATTGATCTCCATACCAACAGCAAGTAACATGGTGAGTGGCCTGGAGTGGGGCTGTGGGCATGGCTGCTGTGGCCATGGCCAGGGTTTAAATATGAGTTGATCCAGGAGTTTATGCTAACAAAAGGTGGAGCATATGTTAAGTTGTCCCCCTTAGCCAAACAAGTTCGGACACACTGTATATCTTTTTCTTCTCCATAATTTGTTTTTGATAGTCATGTGCACTTATAAATTTTGAACAGGATACACTCAATAATCACATAATTTCGCCCTCGGCGATTCGATTTCTGATACTTACAACCGGGGACTAGCTGTGAAATGTGATAAAGTTTTGTAAACTTTCCTCATCACTTTAACTTGTACTATCCCATATTAGAAACCTATCAAGTTGCGTTTTTTTTTTGTTTTTTTTTTTTTTGGTGTCGTTTACCAGTGACGATGTTGGTGGGCCGGAATGATAGATGATAATGGGGAACAGAAATAATCCGAGCTTGATCTTGTGTTTTCTTTTTCTTCTCCAATAATTGTTTTCTTTTTCTTCTCCAATAATTTTTTTGGAGAGGAAAAAAAAAAAAAAAGACCACTTGAATATTCCTCTCTCTTCTCTAGTTTCTTCTCAAAACCAAAAAAACTTTCTCCTCCATTAAAGCTTGCTGCTCAGATCTAATCTATTTTGGGCTAGATCTGAGCAGATTTTTTTTTTTTGATACAAAGAACCTTTTCATTAATGGGAGTTCAAGGTTACAATGGGTTTAAAATCAAAATTAAGAAAATACAAATAGACATACCGTACAAGTTTACCAAAAAATCCGACAAGAGAAAGAGAAGGATTACCGGTGTAGAACAAATACAAGCATGAATAAGAACCGATCAAGTCGGAGGAAGAATGGTTTTTCTCGGAAGTGTATTCCAACCATTTTGTTTGTTTTTCTTCTTCATAAAGATGTGCTCCAAAAGTTGGAGTGATTTGCTCAAATTTCTTAAAACTTGTGATGGAGATTTCGTCGTCAAAAGCATCATTCATGAAGATTCCGTCGCCGAAGCTAACAATGTTGAAGTTTTCGTCGTTGAAAAAAATCCCAAGTGATCTTAAAACCCATGAAACACAAGAACGGCCATTAAAACCGAGATAAACCTCTCTAATAGAGGAGATAAAAACACCATAAGGGTGTACAAAACTTACCAATAAGTAAGAGAAAACCATGATAGAAACTAACTAATAACAAAGATCTAACCTAAGACAAGAAAAGGGAAAGAAAATCCCGCCCAGATCCGGCCCCAAAAGGACCAGATCTGAGCCGGAGATGGTTGCCGGTGAAGAAAACATTTTCTTTCTGTTGAACTAGTGAGAGAGGAGAGAGGGTCATAACTTTTTCTAGTTTTCATAGATAGTTAGTAGTCTAGGATAAGTTTATTTAAGTTTTTGTTTATATCTCAATTGCTTTTAGGAGATTTTTATGGTGTTTTTGGGAGTGTGTTACCCTCTTTGTTTATGTCTTCTCCTTTATGAAGATTCTTTATGCTCTCTCATGGAGTTTCTTTGTAATCTCAATGGAGATTTTAAGTGGAAGTTCAAGTGTGGAAATCAAGATTCAAGACTTTGGGCATATTACTCTCATATTTTTATGAGAGGATTTTCTTTTCTAGAAGAAAAAACCCTTTCAAAATGGTATAATCCCAAAACCATTCTCTTAATCTTAGGATTGTTTGGTACTCTTGTTGGTAGTTTGTTACTTCTATTCACAAATTACTCTTGGTTAGTACCTTTGAATTTTAATTTGATCTTTGATCTTGATGTACTTGAAATCCATGTAATCTCTATTTTATCATAAATGAAATTTACGAGATTTATCCAAAAAAAAAAAAAAAAAAAAAAATATTGCATCAAAAATGTGGGTAAAATCACTCGATCTAATCTGAACCTAAAGTGAGGATGAATGGCTTTGAATGTGTTTTACAGCATGGCACTCGGAATCTTCGTCGAACTTTCAGTCCTTTTCTGTTCACTATGGTCCTTTTATCTCATTGCGGAAATAAAGGAAATGTTGCTTTGTTTAACTTGTCTATGTAATTGGTCAGATTTTGGAGGAACACCAACCCCTTATCAATTTCCTCATTTCAATTGGTTTTTTTTTTTTTATAGTGATACATCACAATGATCTTAACAACTAAAGTTCCATTGCTTCATTTTTGTTTGTTTGTAGGCTTCTAGCTTCTTCACTCAGTTATAGAACTCTCACCAAAAAGAAGATTCTTTTTTGTGCCAAGGGTTCAATTAAGAAATTATAGTTTAGAAAATGAGAATTACAACCTATTGAGACTCGAGAATTGTTGTGCATCTTCATCTTTGAATTATCCGGCGACGGAATCTTCTTTAAAGTTGATTTTAGCGATGGAATATTCATCACTAGGTATAAGAGATTTGAGTAAATCACTCCTACACATCTTTTTAGAGAAGAAAAACAAATTAAATGGTTGGAATTCAATTTCGAGAAAAACCATCTCAATTCCGATTTTATCGGGTCTTATTCATACTTGTATTTGTCTAACTCTGGTAATCATTCTTTTTCTCCTGTCGGATTTCTTCGCGATGTACTTTTACGGTATGTTCTTGTTGCTATGTATTTTCTTATTTTCAATGTAACCTCGAATTTCCATTAATGAAAAGATTCCTTGTTTAAAAAAAAGAAGAAGTTGTTGTGCCAATTAAAATGAAGCTTTTTTGGACGACTAAAATGAGGCTTTTTTGTTACGAGAAATTGTAATAAGCCAATGATTTTTTTTTATCCTAATATGCGTTTTTGGGGAATTTTAAATTTATCCATGATTAATCACATACCTTTCAAAATTTTAAAAACATGGAAAAGGATTATAATCATATAAATACCAAATAAACAAGTCAGATTGATATAACCGTTCAGACAGCTTTCTCAAAAGAACCTTAGATACCCATGGACAAGTTGTGTAACATGCCTACTTTGTGTTACTCAATTAGAAGTTTTATGTATTAGACCCAAAGTACGTGTGGAAAAACGTTGAAATAATCTCATAATTTCTAAATTTCCTAAAATTTTGCAATCAATTGACCTTGAATGACTACATATTTATAAAAGTCATACCCTATTTATAAATTCCTAAAATTCATACCCTTTTTATCTAAAAAAAAAACTATATCATTTATAAGTCGATCTTCAATTTAATAACTCTTGTTAGACTAAACAATATTTTACAAAGTGTTAGAGTATCACTGGGTCAATCTCACAGGTTTATGTATGTCAAGCTTGTTGTCACTTTTAGTTGATTAAAACTGTGTCTTGACTTATAATCTACTAAAGTCAGTCTAAAACTATGAATAGAACGTGGTAGTTGAGTATCAGAATTCACCAATCGACCTTGAAGACGACATCAACAAAAACTTCATCAACATAGGTATATGAAGATTGACTATCCTATTTACTCATATTATTTACCATTTTATCTACTAAGACAAGTTGCACACATCAACATAGGTATGTGACGTATACTCCATTTATGCTTGGCGATTCCAGGACCACTTAACCGTAACTCTCTAGAAAACCAATTGGTGCATTACGTATAATTACGGTTGCACACATTTTATTTTTCATTCAAAGCAAACTTCTCTTATACTTTCATACACATTCTATATGGAGAAGTTTAATTGTTTGAATACAAAGCAATTCGTAACATGGAAATTAGTTCATCAATATAAATAGGGGACTCCCTACACACCATAATCTCAATTCTAGCACTTATGGATCCCAGTTGTGGCGAAAGTCCTCCTCTAAAAGCTATATTTCCTATGATGAAACTTTATTGAGTTACGAAATTTGAAAGACTTTACTAAGGGATTCGTGAAGCCCGTCCAGACTATATTTTACATGATAGTTCTTGTTATCTAGATCTTGTTCTTGTTATTTGTGTAGATTATTCTTGTGAGGTAAACTTAAGGGATATTTAACGTTTGGTACCCAACAAATGTCCAACACCTAGCTTTGGTACCCAATATTTAAAATATTAATCGTTGGTACCTTGACCAACATCTGACTGTTAAATACTCTGTTTGACCAAGCTCTTTTTATTTTTTTGATTTTTAATTAGAAATTAAAATTGGTTTGACAAGTTTACCCCTAAAACAACCATCTTCCCTACCCTTCTTCTGTTTCTAAGCCAAAATAAGATCACCGGCTTCCAGAGCCTATACATGGAAAGTGTAGGAATTGATCTGGAAACTGAACCGATGTTGTCGGCACAACCTTTGCCCCATTATCCCAAAACTTCTCAATTTGGAATACCAAATATTTTTTGCAACATCATTTCTATGGCTATATATTTATAATCAACTTTAGAAATTTCCACAGAACTTTAGAAATCACCACTGCCAGAACATTGACTAATTAATCTTTTTGTCTACAACATTATATAACAAAACCAGGAAAAACTCATTACAAGCAACACCACCATTCGACCCTCTCATATTTTCTTCCCCAATTTTATTCAATCAAACCACAAATGATCACCACCAATACTATTTCATCATCAACACTCGAACAATCACCACCACAAGCTGCCACTACTATAAACACCATTAGAACGACACCCACTTTTCAGAAATGCTCCAATTGAGAGATCAAATAAACCACAACTCTTAACCTAAAAAATAAAATCAATCATACAGAAATGAAGTGAATTTGTGAAAAAAACATGATACTTGAGGAGTTATTAGACCATGATGAAACATAAATTGTTTTTGTTCATAAAAACTTCACATCAATTGCTGCTGTTCATCTTCTTTAGAACTTGGGGATTTCTTTTTTTTAGAATTTCAGAAAAACAGGAAGGGGAGAACGAAAAGAAGATGATTAAGATTAGAAGAGGAGAGTTCGATAATTGTAGATTATTTTTTTTATTTTTTTGTTGTTGTTGTTGTAATTGAAGTCATCAACGTTTCCGATAAGTTACAGAAGATGAAATGAGGAAGAGGATGAAATGAGAAAAGCGGAAGAGAAGAAGAAGAAGAAGAAGAAGAAGAAGAAGAAGAAGGGGGCGGACTTGTGAATACTTTAGTTAACACTTAACGGTGAGAAGCAAAGGGTTCATCTAGGATATTTCTTCAGGGCCGTCGGATGAAAGGGTGAGTTTGGGATTTAAAATAGTATTTTTATAATTAAAATTAATGATTTCATTTATCAAGTCAACAGTTTAACTTGACAGTCTTCTTCGAGTCAAGGTACCAACCCTTAATATTTCAAATGTTGGGTACCAAAGTTAGGTGTTGGACATTTGCTGGGTACCAAACATTAAATATCCCTAAACTTAATTAGGCATCTCTATAAATTTTGAAGAGAATAAGTTCAACATGATCTTGAGTTTGATTGATATCTTGTTTTCTTGAAGATTCCTCATCTCATATAAATTTTCATACCTTGATTGAATATCTTTCTGAAGGAAAGCAAATAGGCTTTCTGTTAGAGGCAGAATAGTCACAATAGTATTCACATTAATAGAAGAAAATCTTAGGACTTTAAAGGACGTTAGCTGGGGGAATCATGTTTCGTAGGGTCTTGCGAGATCCAAGAGACGTAAGGAGCACAAATGAAGTTGAATTGCTCATAGGGTCGATTCGGTCTCAACTACATTCCAGTCCGAAGTCTGATAGTAGGCTAGTGTTTCTAGTGGCTTAATATACAGTGTGGTGTTCAAGTTTTGGGCTAGGTCCCGAAGTTTTTCTTCTTTACATTTTTCTTCGTTAACAAAATTTCTGGTGTTTTGTGTTGTTTTATTTTCCGCATTATATTGTTTATCTTTATAATAGCAATATCACAAATATTACGTTAAATAACCTATACATGTTTTAAGCCTAAAATACTGTATAAAACATACAAGATTTATTCTTGAGAATTCGTAGCTTGAAAAAATATTGTAAGAGTTGTTCTTTTTGGAATTTGTTTATGTAACAGTTTGGGTACATGCTAGGTTATTACTAGGATTTTTGATTTCTAAGAACGTCTAAGTTAAACTTGTCTTCATATCAGGTATTTGTTTGTCCATACGATTTTCCGAATTGAAATTTGGTAGTTGCTGATGGGTAAAAACGATTCACTAGATTAATATGAAAATTTAGCAAGACCGAACAATAAATATTTAATTAAAATATTTATAACTGGATTAATATGAAAATTATTGATGCTCAGATTTGATCAGAATCATCAAACCCTAATTTTAGAAATCCCTAAATCCAGGAGATGTAGGAATGTCCAATATGGGTAAAGAAACCAACCGACCAATGGGTATTAGGACCGGTTATTGCTGGTGGAGAGACCGACTGGGCGGTGTATGAAGGATTTTCCAATTGATGTAAGGAGGACTAATCAGATGGAAGATTAATCAAATGGATGGTAAATTAAATAAGTAATTAATTAATGAATATGAAAACGACTGGCCATGGTGGCCGAGTGACCGGCTAGGATCAACATGGTTCATTTTAGTGCAAAACTTTTTAAAGTTAGTTTGTTTCATGACTTGGTAATCATTGATTAAGCATTGCTTAATTGTTACACATTAGAGTCATTATCATAAATCAACTACTAAAAATTGTGATTAGCAAGCTAATTAGCTGATCATCTCGTTCTTTTGGATAGAAGGATTTTGAGATATAAACGAATCTAGTATTTATATTGACTGATATTAACAACTATCATGTGTTTCATGCTTATTCTATTCAAAAGAGTTTCTCATCAAAGATTTTGCTGGTGAATACCTAAGAATAATTGAATTCTATGATTTAAATGACTTGTAAACATGCAATTCTAGATTTGAGTAAATCATACATCATACCATCATGCTATAGTCAGATTTAAGTTTATGTGCCTGAAGATGCTTATTCATTAATATAATTGTATTTTGGTTTCATCAAAACATATGTATTATCTGGATATGAGATTTATGCTCTTAAAAGATCACGAAGCAAGTAAGGTTTCGAACAAGAAAACATTAGGAATATGAAAGATTTTAGATTTTAGATCTAGAGTTAGAATTAGAATTTTCTTTCCAACTATTTTTTTTTACTACTGATCAATAGGTCTGATCATGGTGGATATGTTTATGAGATTTAAATCTTCAAAATCAATATTTAAAAGTTCGGTCTCATTCAGAATCATCATATTATGAACTAATAAACACACAAATCATTAAGAGTATGATGCTTATTATACTGAATCATGCATCAATTAGATTTGTGATCTATATAGGGACGGAGCTATATGTATCTTCCCGCCACCCCTAAATTTTTGCAAATCTGCATTAGTTGTAGTCAATTTCGTTAGCTTTAGGGGGGAAATCTAGCATCAACCCCCCCTAAAATATGATTTAATATATAGATGACTCAGAGAAATTTTTACCAAATTTGTTAAAATCTTCACAACGTGGAGGAATGGGAGAAGGATTAATTACCATTTTTCTTAATCTCGTGGAAGAGTAGGAGAATGATTAGTTAGCACTTTTCTTAAAACACGTTTTAGGGTTATGGTTTATTAAACATGTTTTTCTTTTTATTTGCTTTTGGCTTTGGTATTAATCTGTTTTGCATGAATAGAGAAAAAGAAATAGAAAGATAACAACAGAATGAGTTTTGCATGAATAGAGAAAAGTAAATAGAAAGATAACAATAGAATGAGTACTCATAGGAGAATAATACATAAACCTTTACCATTTTTTCAATCTTTATTATGAGATCAAAAAAAGGGAACGTTTGATTTTAGGTATTTTTTTTAACTTTATTTATTTTACTTTTTAGATAATTGAATTGCAAAGTAAATTTTACATGGTTATCTAGATTTTTTTTCTTTCATATTTGAAACCTAGGATTTGTTCATTTATTAATTGATTGATTGGTTTCTTGATTGATTTTTTTATTTTTTAGAAACAATTTCTTGATTCATAGTTATTGTCTTACATATATTTGATAGTTAAAATTTTCTTAATTCTGCAAAAAAAAAAAAAATTGTAGTAGTAATACATCAAGTTTTGTCATGCTTAATTTTTTTAGGCTTAGTCAAAACAATGAGGGAAGTAAAATGCACACGGCTGAATTGTTGTGTGAGAGAGTATTTGGATTTTGAATAGTGGTTGTGATTCTTACAAGGCCTCTCCATGTATAGTAGAATACATAATACATGAATTGCAAAGACCGGCAAATGAAACTTGCTTTTAACTAGACGAAACTGTGTTATTTTAAATGCTAGAAAGTGTTATCAACCATTGAAGTGTAATGGTAGGCGATATGAAGTTGAATAGTTTTAGTTTCACTTTTTTTTTCTTACGATGGTTTGTGGTAAAAAATTTTTTTGCTAAGCCCTCTTGTGGAAAAATTCTAGCTTCATCCCTGGATCTATATTATGTGTAACTTCATGAAGTTCTAAAAACCTAGTCGGCGACGATGAAGATACGTCCTTTTAACAATCACACAAACCTTCACAAATTCTGATCACCATCCTTAATCTTGGGATAAATCTCGATTATCACTTTGTTCTTTGATCTTTGATCAGGTCTCCGGTGACGTGAAGTTAAGGTTTACTGATTGTCTTCTAAGTCGGTTGTGGTTTAATGCTGGTTTATTTTCTCTTTCATATTTTGGTGACTTTTCCATATGCTCGTTTGTCCATGCTTTTGGGTGCTTGTTTGAGTATTATTATTAAATACACCCGTACCATTTTCTCGGGGCTTACTCGGTGGTGCCCCATATGTCTGAAAGGTAAATATTCATTACTAATCCATGGGATTCAGCCGGGAAAAACCGTGAATTTATGTAATAAAATATCATGGTAAAAGTAGAATATTTTCAAGGAATTCAATCGATGAATGTAACACTAGAATTATTCAATTAGTCGCTCTATACTAACATGCAATCTGTCTATGAGCATTTTATTTATTCGAGAACGGGGTGCATGATGGCAGTAGTATCGTACCGGTTCTGAATATTTATTCTGCATAGTCAGGGAACACCGGTGACATCCTGAAGACGTTATCACCTATACTAGCCGTCTATCCATCTAGGAGTCATCCAATCATTAAGATTCTATACTGAACTGAATACTGAATCGGACAATATATAAAAATATATGGAATATTTAGAATTCAGCCGTGGAGGTACCAATATTACTATCATATATTTGTATTTTGGAGAAGGTTATATGATCAGTCGGAGATCATCGTAACACGAGCTTTCATGTCTAAATTATAAAATTTGAATTTCATATATTCTTCTGAAGACGGGTCAGAAATATACAAAACTATAATTTTATAATTTCATCCCTTGTCGAAAATCTACCATCAACATTAAGTCCGCTTCTTAGTGACTGATAGTCATGTCTTGCAGTAAGCACTGGATGGATTATAAACGAAATAAGTAATTGAACTTAGTCGTCAGAACCTGTGCTCCAAAGATTTCGTGTAGTTGTGTGACGAGCAATGACTGGAATGGTAATCCTGGTAATATGACAGAGCATCATACGGAGAGCATAAATTGATGAAGCACGGATGATTTGGGTGGTGGAATGATCAACTTGGTGTGTCTAGCACTCGTGGGCCTGCTGCTCAAAAGAAGAATACTTCTTCCACCAAATGGTTGGTCATCGAAGCACCAAATTATGTATTATAATTGTAGGGGAATTGCTTTCGTTGTTGCTCTAACTCCCCAAATGATTTGCGGAAGACCCATATAAGTTTTAATCCTGCATCATCTTCATAGATACATGAACTTGTCACTCGATTGTTGAATGGACGTAAATCCATGTGGATGAATGAGGAATTTTGTCATCAAAAAATTCAAGAATTAGGTTTTTGTTAAAAATGTCATAGAATCTTCAAAACATGTCCGTTTTTGATGATATACCCCAAGTTTTTGATTCTCAGGAGATATGCTATATGGATCAAAGAATATTATTTATTTATTTTTTTAGTTTTAAGCTTATTTAGGGCCTTAAACTGATGAAACAGTAAACTTCCTGAAGATTTCAGGAATTTTTCAGCAGTGATGATGCCCGATGTTTGGTATACGTTGATAGACGTATTTATGTGTCTATTTTCATCTCTATTGTGTATATTTTTAGTACCCATTTTTGTACTAATGATGGTATTTTGTCCCTTTGTAGGTATTTTTGGGGAATAAACATTTTTGGGAAAATCGGCTCGAAAAGTTGTCTAAATGCACCCCAAGGGACAAGTGTTATACGGACGCCAGCAGCGGATAAGGGTCACCCATGGCTATGTGTAGCCCAAATTCATCTTTAGCACCCATCTTCAACATTTGAAAACAGATTTTGCGGGAAATTCTTTTCTTTACTGGAAGATTGATTGATCGAATTTTGGATGATTTTTAAGGCGATTCAAGGGCTGATTTTCGTTGGGTTAACCCTGTTAAGGATAAACAAGTATGGTATGAGCTGTAGAATCGATTAAACAGGGATAGAAATCCGTGTTGGAGCAAAACAGGGAGAATTCACGATTTGAGTTGTTTTCGGTTTACAAAAGAATTTGTGAAGAGTTTACGGCAAGATTGGAGTGTATGGAGTCCTTATTCAGTCCTGAGAGAGTTTGAGAGAGTTTGGAAACCAAGTTAACGCGTAAAAAGAAGATTAAAATCCCGTAACGTGTGGTGAAGAAAAAACGAAAAGATTTGGATTAACTCGAGTAATTTTGGGGTTTGGTGAATATATATAGGTTGATTCGAGTCATATTGAGAAGCAACAAAGTTTAGGGGAAAGTTTAGAGCCTTAGAGAAGCCAGAAAAATCATTGGAAGAGAACGAATTTCTGCTGGTGCAGCTGTGGCCGGAGAAGACGAAGAACACGAAACAGCATTAAAAGAAAGTCGCAGAAACTGTGACCGTAGCTTTCAAACTCTATACCCTTTGTAACAATTTTTCCAACAGTTAGCTTCAGTTCGCAACAGTTCTCTGTATGAATAGGTTCTGTAACAATTATATTTGTTACAGAATCCGCTGCTTAGCACTTTTCACTCTTTTAATCTACTTTTGAACACCAAATATGTATTTTGAGCAAGTGGTTAATATGAGGAGCTAAACCCCTTAGCCGAGGAAACGGAGGAAGCCATTGTTCCATGAAAAGTGGTATAGTTCTATTTTAATTATTTATTGCAATTATTTTACATGATTATTTGCATAGAACTTAAAAGAAAAATTGGTTTTTATTGAGTAGTTGTGAAGTGTTTTGATGGGACATGCTTAGTTTTAATACTTTTGATGTTTCATGCTTCGTGCTTACAATTATTACTTCAAAAATCTATTAGAGGCAAATATTAGAATCACTTTAAAGAAGAATATTGCATGAATATTGATTAGAGTTTATCAATTAATTGGTCAATGGTGGAATCCAGAGTCTCGGTATTTTCTCATTATTATTGAAACAATTTTATTTAATTTTCAAAAATCCTTCACAAGTTCGAGCAACGAACCTTTTTACCACTACAACTACAAAACACATCATACGTCTCTTAGCTCGTTCATCCGATTAATGTGAATTTTTAGAAGACATCCATATGATGAAATTAGGATATGATCTGTCCTTTGATTCTTCACCAATTTCTCCCATCTAGTTGTCTTGTACATGACAGTGTAGAATCATTTCTGATGGACTTGTTGCAAAATGCTTTTGTAGTTGATGAAGGACTTTGATATTATTTGTTCACTTGTACTATGAATTTCATGATTGATTCTTAAATTTCATGTTTGGAGCACTCTAACTCATAAAATTGTCGTATTAGGTCCAAAATGGGAAAATAGAGGAGAACTGAGCTAAGATCACCTCTTGAATATGTTTTGCGATTGATGAAGCTTTGAGGAGTTGAAGATGCAATGACCATGATTGAAAATTTTGACATGGTGATATCTTGACATAGTCTAAAGAGGATAGCCCCGATTGATAAGATGACCGGTCAAGTAGCCTTGAGTCATGCTCTTTAGAATTTCTTTCTTGTTTTGCTAGCATTAGCATAGATGGTCATTGGACCATCAATACCCAGTATTTGTGAGCTATTCTCTCCATTCATTCTCTTTATTCTTTCTTATTTCTAGAAATGTATAGATATCGAGGTTGAAACACTTGGTGGAAAGACCTAAGTGGATTTCGATCGAATGTGAGCTTTATGAACCCCGTCTAGAAATTTCTGCTTGCACGTTGCCCACTTGCCGTTGAAACATCATACGATGTCGAAATTTGGTGATTGACCCCAACTTTTGAAGCTAAGAGACTGAGCTATTGATAGACATATTTTTGTGTCTGATTTGATCTCAATTGTTTGTTAGTACATATTTTTGTACTTATTTTGCTATTTTGTGTATATTTGTAGGTGTTTATGGAGAAATAAACTCATGGGGAAAAATTGGTTCGAAAAGTGATATTTTGCACCCCCCCGGAAAAAATTACTAAAGGCATCCCAAAAAAGTGTTAAAGGCACCCATAAAATGTGTTTGAGGCACCCCATAAAAGTTATAAAGCCACCCGAAGAAATTGTTAAAAGCACCCATAAAATTACTAAAGTCACCCTTCCCATGGCAACTGCTAAAGGGACCTCAACTCTGGATAGGGGGGCTCCTCTTTCTTCCCTAGAATTTAGCGGGAAATTCAGATTCAATTTTTCTGCACCTGTGTAATGTTTTAGCTAGGATTCGAACATGTCTTTGTTGTACTTTCTCATGGTTTTGGGTTGGTTTGGGTCTGTTTAGATAAAACAAGGTTGGTAAAGGATTTGTTGACAAAGACGAAATGGGGTTAGAGTATATATATCAGGTTGTTGTTAGTTATTTTTGGAAATTGGTGTGTGTTTGAATCTGTCTGGAATGAGTAATCAACATGTTTAAAGGGTGTAAGTCACCAGTTGACGAGTGAAGAAGAGAGGAAATCTCGTTCTTGGAAGAGAATAAAGAAAATAATCTGGAGAAAATTATCATCACTGTAAGAAGATTTTAGAGTTAATGTCGTGATATTTTGACACTTATGAGTATATAAAGGGAGTTGGATGTGATTAGAAGGGGTATCGAGAGTCCAGGAGACCTAACAAAGGCTAGAGAGTCGAGAAGAAGAAGTTGCAGAGAATATTTTATGCTGGTGCAGAAGAGAAGAAGAAGAACAACAACATTTAGCTCCCGAAGTCTGTCGCAAAGAACTGTCGTTTTTCAACAATACTCATAGCAGACTTTTTACAACGCTTATTTTCAGTTTGCAACACTTGCTCTGTAATAGCGATTCTGTAACAACAATACAACGTTGCAGATTCGCCGTTTTAATTATTTTTCTTCTCTTCTTCTTTGTAAACACCATTTGAGCAATGAAAATTTATTTTGAGAGAGTTTTCACTATGTGGACTAAACCCTATCACTGGGACAATGAAGGGAGCCAAATTTCATCAATGTGGTAAATCTAATTAATTTTTTTTACGAATTTTCGCATTTAATTTAATTGGATTATGATTTATCTTAATTATTTGTGATTTAATGGCGTAAGCTTTGTCTTAGGTACTTTTGATGTATCGTGCTTATAATTTACATCTAATCTCTTAAAAATCTACCTTGACAAAGAATAACAGTCAATATTTGTTATTATATGAGCCATAATTGTCTAGAATTAACAATAGAACCATGAGTAGGAAGTTTGGTGAAATGGAGAGTCCCGGTAGGAAGTTTGGTGAAATCTCTCGAACGATGTTAATTAATATCATGTACAAATTTGTTAGTTTAATTTAGAATTAAGTCTAGAATTAAAATCTCAACAAGTCTGAGTAACAAACTTTTCTTACTACTATCAAAATTACATCATCTATCATACAAGAATCACTCAATTCGGAGTTTTCTAGGTCAGACAACTATGCGTACACATTCGTATTCTATAATCCCGTACAAAATTTTCAGATTCCATAAACTTGAGTTTATATGCCATATCTCTCAGCTCATATGTCCCATTGACACACCCTTTTGGTATGTTGTAGCAGAGACATAGACGAATATCTTTTGTTAAGGAAACGTTGTCCCATTCCTCACACATTGACATGTTTTTCTGAATCAATGTCATGAAGTGCGTTGTATCTCATCTATAGAGCTCCTGAGAACATCTTGTAGAAGACTTTGACTTATGACCGTCCGTCGTGGAAGCTTTGAGAAAAGTTTCATGTCCACTCGTATTGATATGAATCCTTAGTACTTGGAAAATTCTTATCATCGAGTAACACTTTTCAGATTGAGGCTATAGAGAATGGACAGTTAATGAAGTCGGTCATGAGGATGTTGCTCCTAAAACCGTTGTTGATACTGAGACAGCGGCTGGAGTTGTTCCAGTTTCCAAAAGAGCTGAAACTATGAAAACCAATGGTCTTTGATCCTCCATCCAATGATCCCTTTTCACCACGAACTAGTTAGTGGATTCATCATCCCTATTGGATACGCCATCTCGTATAATAAGATACGGCAAAAGTATAGTCATGTTGCCATTACTAAGAAATCCGAGCATGCTTATTTTCTGGCAAGGCGAGTAGAAATAGCGTCGTGTGTCGTCAATGATATGTGTACTGAATCTAGAGGCGTCATTACTGAAGGTGTATTCTTTGAGTGGGAGTACAACTTGAATACTGCTGAACAATATGACTTCAAAATGAAGTGGTTTTGTCAGAGAAATCAGAATTCGAGCAGAAAGTGTGACTCCTTCCAGTGATGTTGTTGTGGAAATAGAAGCAAAGATTACAAGGCTGGCCAAAAAATTCGAGTTGGAGAAGAATGTTCTTCTGAGCATGAAGATAGCACTTTAGACTTTGAGAGACGAGGTTTTTATTTGGTTTCGACTTTTGATGGATTTTGAACAGGTAAGTGATTGACAATTGTTATTGAAAATTTTTTTTTTTTTAATTTGAAATTGATGAAATTGAGAATTTTATGACTAAGGGAGAATCCTATTACTGAATGCAAATGTATTGCATATGTTTGGAAGAATTTTATGACTAAAGGAGAAACTTCAGATAAATTAAAAAAATAAAAAATCAGATGCTTTGAGCTTTAATTGTCAAATGCCTTGAGACTCCAATGCATTAAACGTCGAGTGACTCGAGCATCCAATACGTTAAGTGTCAAATATCTGGAGCCACTTCTCTTGTATTGCTTCCTCTACTGTCTTTCCGTCACAGCAACCAATTTGTAGTCAATCAGAGTTCGTCATAGAGTGGTGATTGCGCCTTGCTGCTTTCATGACTAAATCTCCTATATGAAATTCGTTAGACTGGTTCTCCTTGGATCTGAATACCTTCTGTTGGTTCGATTTTCCCTTCATCGGGCATTCCATCATTAGTGACATCCCATGCTCATGCAGGCATTGTCGTCTTTCCATAATTTTGTGGTACATGTGACATTCATGTAATGTAATTGGAAAATATCCAAGATGTTCCTTTCCGTGATTGGACATTATCTTAGGAATGAGTGTGTTCCAGTGTGATGCTTGATGTGGAGAGAAACAAGATTCAATCAATTGGTAAAATATCGTAGTGGCGAAGCTACCCATACAAAACGTCTTGCAATAACTGAGGTTTTTCAATAAGCAAAGTTGAGTCCCCATGCTAGGAGAACTTGTGGGAAACTCAATGTTAGAGATGCCGGTGGAATGATACTTGCCTGAGTGCGGAAACTCTTGAGGTATGGCATTACATCTTCCACAGTTTTTTTTTTCTTTAACTGCATCAGAGTTTGAAATTCCTCCAAATACCATGGTGAAGGAACGTCCACCAGGTCTTATGGATTAGGATCTTCTTCAGAGAGATATGCTGCTGGAGGTGCCTTGTCAGCGTGTTTCCATGATCGTCCGAGGATCATGTCATATCCTGGATCTTCCCTGATTATGTAAAACTTGGTTTATGTCCAGGTAGAACTCATCTTCAAAGTGATGTGGCATCCATGGATATTCCTTTTTGGTCCCTTATCGATATAGGAGCATAATTAGCTTCTTGTTGATTGATCCCTGTAGCTTTGGGGGTCTTCAGTGGAACGATATGACGGTAGTAAGCATAGATCAATATTATCCCAAATTCATTTCCTGTGAGATTGACTGCAGTAAGCAGTCCCCATTCATAAATTTCTTTGTTTGTGAGTGGAGGTACTTCCGGGAAAGATAGGCGCCTTCCTGACACGACGTGGTTGGGAGCGGCGTAGATATCTTTTCTTTACATGTTTGATAGGTAGAGCAACTCACACCAATGATCCGTCACAGATTGAACTGCTTCAGTGACTAGTTCTTCACAAAAAGTAAATTTCCTGAATGGACAAGGGTCTTTGTGCATTCCTTCAGTCCCCAAATGAAATTCTCCTGATTCAACCTTTTCTTTGAAGATACACTCAAAAAAGTGAGTCAACACATAAAAATCAGGCTTGACTATTACCACGTAGTTGTTATTAATAGCAAATCCAAAATATTTGATATGGTATTCAACACTTTAATAGCTATACGTGTGTGTTCTCACTATCTCCGTCACCTAAACAAGCATAAAATGAGGATCCATGTGAACTGTCGTGTAATATGCCGATAAGAAGCATGCGCTTAGATTCACAAAATCTAATCATATTTTCGATAAATTGAGTGAAACCATATCAGTATTATATAACAAACCCAAGAGGTTTGATGTGGGTATCGATACTTGGGAGGCGATATGTATATGTGTTCTCCCTGTCCCCGTTGCTTAAACAAGCGTGGAACGCATGATCCATGAGAACTAGCTTGGATCCAAAAGATATGATAATTTTGTCGATAAATGGGTGCTGGTCTCAACTGTTGCGCTATATCTAAATAATCCTTTGGCAACTCATACAAATATTTTAGGTAACATCTTTCACCTTAGTCAACATCTGCAAACTTCACTTTGTCATCTCCATTCTCTTATCCATGTGATTCTTGTATCTTACACATTTTATGTGTATTTTTTACGCGAGTATTATGCGTGATATTGAAAAATTGCATCAAGTATATATCAATGACTATCTGAGTAGAGTTTGCTTACTTATATGAATGACACACACAAGAAATTGCTTATTTGTGAAGATTAGAATTCATATGGGATATTGATTCTTATAGCTAAAGAACTTATTTAGGTTATTTATTTAGCTTGCTCGGTGTCTGTCCTAATGTTGCTTTCTAAGCTACAAATTCGAGTAGGTTTTGTTGGTATACCTCTTGTAAACCCTCACGAGACTATAACTCGTCCACTAGGATCACCAAGGAGTTTAAAGTCTTGTTGCACATGCTAAGTGTAACCGCGATTCCAGTGAAATTATATTAGGATTTAGTTTAGGTTGGGTGGTTTGTTCGAGGACTAGCAAAAGCTAAGTGTGGGGGAATTTGATAAGTGCATAATTTACTATACTTTTTTTATCAATGTATTTGCTATGTTTCCTTCATATTACCTTGTATTACTCTTTTTTTTCTTTGTTTGTCTTATTTAGGTAGAATCATCCAAAATGAGTGAAAAGAGTGCTAAAATGGACATAGAAGTGAGCGTGGACTAAGGACCAAGAGGAACTCGACCAAATTCAGGAGTATTCAACTCTATGTTGTATAGAATGAAGAAACAAAAAGAAATCAAAAAGAATGAGGTCATTTCGAGTTCTTATGCCAAAGTTATGGGAAAAACAGTTCGGGGATCAAGTAGGAACCGATCCCTACCTATTTACGGAACTAGGGTAGGACCGGTCCCTACCTCCAAAATGTGACGAAAATACTTGCCAAATATGGAAAACTTAGCTCTGAAGTATTCCCAAACCCAAATATTCTTAAGGATATTTAAGGAGACTTCATAAGAGTTTCCAGACAAGTTTTGTTTAGGGTTTTATCACGGAAAGTTAGAGGAGAGGCTAGATCTTACATGTTTATTCTAGGGTTTACCCCTTTCGTGGGAAACCATGAGATATGTTCTTCTTCTTCTTTCTCTGTATCATGAGTAGCTAATCTTTTGTTGATTATGGATGAATTCAATGTTCTAAACAAGAAGCTTTGTTAGTTATATACAAGTTTATTCAGAGTTTTAATCATCTTATCGTTTGTCTTCACTTTATGAAATAATTTATTTTTAGATTGTTCAAGTGTACAATTGAATTGGTATATTGATCATTTTATTGCTAATAGAGAGTTTTGAGATGTGTGTAATAGTCAAATAACAATCTACATAAGTACAAATCGTGAGACCTTGCAGAGGGATTCTGAGGAGCAATTGCGAATGAAGAAAACATCAGCAAATTGACCTTGATCTAAGAGTTTAACTACTGAGATCAACCTAAATTCACAAAACCTAAAGAGTTCGATTGGATTACACCTTGAGTGATTTATTACTTGGTGGTTCAGACGAATAGAATCTGGTAGGCGGGAATTTCCGTATCCAGTGATAGAAGGAGTTTTAGGGATAACACTGATCTAGTTGTTATTCTACGATTGGTGACATATGATTCTAACGAAAGGTAAACAGGTATGTTAATTGAGTTATTGTTTGGTAACAACGAAGGATTCCTTAATCATCTCTTTCTTCTTATTACTTTAATCAATCAATCTATTACCCCCCTTTTTTGTATTTAATTACTTTATTTTAGTTTGCTAATCCAAATAACCTATAAATTGCACAGCTCTCTTTGGGAACAATCCTTACTACCGCTATATTATTAGTTAATTAGTGGGAAATATCTTGATTAATTTGTTGTGCCTACGATAGTCCGTCAGTCATGGCAGTGAATAAATGGAGACCCTATTTATTGGGAAGTCACTTTAAAATCTTCACTGATCACTAGAGCATAAAATTATTCATGGAGCATAGATTGAATTCTGCACTTCAAGAAAAATGGTTGGCCAAATTACTTGGCTATGAACATGATCTTTGTTACGAAAGGGAGTAGATAATAGATTTGTATATGCTTTCTCTAGATTGGGACATGAAACACTTTCTCAGTGTAACACTCTCACCCAAATACAACATGCTTGGATAGATGAAGTTATTAAAAGATGCACCTCAGATTCATTAGCTCGAGAATTGTTTCTTAAACTCATATTCTCAAGGTGTGATCTGGTTCAAGAACAGAATCTACGTTGGTGGGGAATGAGACTTAAGGCAACAAGTGTTGGAAGATGTACCCTCATCTGCAGTGGGAGGACATTCAGGCAAACAAACTAGATATCAGAGAGCTAAAACATTTTTCTATTGGTCGGGAATGGAAAAAGATTTAGTCAAATACATTCAAGAGTACCTTACCATCGGGACTACTTCAACCATTGCATGTACCAAATCAAGCATGGAAACATATCAACATGGACTTTATCAATGGATTACCAAAGTCAGAGGGAAGAGAGGTCATTTTGGTATTCGTGGACAGATTCATGAAATATAACCATTTTCTTCCAATCAATCGCCCATACACAACCTCTTCCATAGCTAAGGTATTCTTAAACACCATCTACAAACTTCATGGACTTCATACTTCTATAGTTTCATATAGAGAGAACATTTCTTGAGTAGTTCTGGCAAGAGCTATTTTCCAAATTGGGCACTGCTCTGCATACGAGTATAGATTATCATCAACAATCTTATGGGCAAACAGAAAGGGTAAATGCTTGTTTAGAAACATATCTCAGATGCATGACTAGTTACAGACCAACCAAATGGGTGAGTTTTCTACCAATTGTTGAATGGTGGTTCAACACCACTTATCATACTAGTTTCAAGCTTACTTCATTTCAAGCTCTCTACGGCTATGCTCCTCCCCGGTATGGCCTCCACTATTCCCCATCCATCAATCCTTCAGTGGAAGACTATTTACAGAAAAGACAAGTAGTTGGAATTGTTCTGAAATCTACCTTAGAGGAAGCTCAACACGGAATCAAACAGCAAGATAATAAAAAAGAGTTGAGAGGGAATTTCAGGTGGATGATTGGGTTTATTTGGGGATGCAACTGTATCATCAAATTCTATTCAACTCAGGAGAAATCTTAAGCTAGCTGAATTTTTTTTTGGTCCTATCAAGTACTAGAAAGGATTGGGAAGGTTGCTTATAGACTTCAACTCCCTTCTTCTTCAAGAATACATCTGGTTTTTCTCGTCTTTCATCTCAAACTTAAACTTAGATCAGGATTACTTCTTAAAACTACACTTTCGACATTGGATTCAAATGGTTGCATGAAGGTGATACCCCAATAAGTGTTGGACTCTCGTCTGATAATGAAGAACAAACAGTCAGTGGTTCATGTTCTCGTTCATTTGGCTCATTCTACACCAACAGAGGCGACATGGGAAGACTCTGTGTTCATGGAACAACATTTTACTAAGATAATTCTTGAGGACAAGAATCATTTCGTGTGGACGAAGTTGTCATAGACTAGACATTACTCTAGTTGTTATGGGCACCCATCTTTATAACTGACCGGGTGACCCATATCCTATTTTACAGTTGATTTAGTTGTTCGATCACATACTTCACGTGAGTTTTAGATATATTATTTTGCTCTTAGCCTTGACATTCATGAATTATTTATAATCTTATCCTTTTTTTCTCCGCATCTTCTTATTCTTTTCCTTTTGTAGCCTTTTCTTCTTCATCTTATCTCCTCTAAATCCTTCTTCTTCTAACCCTAATTACTTCCTTAATTTTGTTGTTAACTAAATGAATTTGTAGTGATATCACCACAGATTTATAGCTATAATGCTTTAAAGCAGAGATGATAGATTTTATAGTATGCAATTTGAAAATACTGGGGGTACCAAAATACACCACCAACTTTTTCATAGGAAATCTGTATGGACAAACTTAACACAACTCCGAGAGTTAAAACCCAGAAGTATCTAGAGTTATATCTCTATCTCTCTTGCGATTAGAACGTTTATAGAATTGAATCCATGAACCTAATTACAAAGAGAGTTCTTGGACGGTACCAATGTCCAAGGATCAATCAATTCGTATCCAACAAACTAGGTCAGACATATATACTCTGATTGATCAACGCACAACCTGTGGTATTTCAATTATAAAGATAAACAATATAATGCGGAAAAATAAATAACATAGATACCGGAAATTTTATTAAAGAGGAAACCACAAATGCAGAAAAACATCGGGACCAAGTCCAGATTGAACACCAAACTGTATTAAGCCACTACAGATACTAGCCTACTACCAATTAACTTCGTCTTGGAATGCAGTTGATCCCGAACTCAGTCTCCCACTAATTCAGGTACAATCGCGCTCCTTACGCCTCTTGGATCCCAGCAAGACTCCGCGCAATTGATTCCGTTAGATAACGTCACACTAGCTAAGAGTTGCTTCAACTCAATAAAAGACTTTAAACCAAATCTGCCTCCCACAGATTAAGCCTATATAATTGATTTCCTGATTACGATGGAAACAGAAGATCAAATCAAACGTAAGATCAAGGTGATAGAAATCGATAGCAATTTGACAAAAGTCTAGCTATCCTCAAAATCCGGATTTATGCAACCCGAAGTGCAGCCTAGATTATTATTCACCTCACAAGTATAAAACTTTTGGAATCACAAAGTTGAGACGAAGAGAACTTTGTATCTATCTTTTTCAAGTAATAAATCAACAATCGAACAAGATCAGGATACTCAAGTTATCAAGATAAAAGATAATTAGGCCTGGATTCACGAATCCCAATGAAGTCTTTTATAGTCGCTAAACCCTAAAAGGGTTTCTGGAGAAGACGACTCTAGATACAACTAGGACACACCAAAAAGTAGTGTCAGGATTCAAAGATCCCAGTTGCCAAGAGTTCCCCTTATATAGAAATTCAAAGCATAAGTTTCTTTAGGTTTAAGCTGAGATAGCTTTGAAACCAAGCAATCAATATTCACCGTTAGATGAAAACTTTGAATCTCATTCACATAAAGAAGATATACACTCTGGTTAGGGAAACCGTAACCGAACCATGTACAAAGACTATGTTCAACATGGTTAGCCGAAACTAGCTGGTTTGAACTTAAAAGCTTAACACTCATTTTCATGAACACAAAGACATTGATCTTGAGTCACAATCATGTGATCAAATAAGTCTAGTGTTTTATAGAGAATTCACCAAATGCAAATCATCTCATAGAAATAATTTAATTGCAATTGAATCATAATCGACATAGTTGGTAAATACACAAAGTACAAATACACGAGTCTTTCGTGAATCAGCTGAGTCTTGGTATGCGGACCGGTTTGCAAACTTATGAGCAAAACCGAGTTTCAGTTGACATAAATTTTTCAGTTCACGTACCGGTTTGCATACTTAGGTGAAAAACTGAGTTCCGGAGTTGAGGGAACTTTTTCAGTTTTCGAACCGGTTTGGAAACCTTAAGACTTTACCGGTTCCGGAGTTCAAAGAACCTTACCAGTTTGCGTACGGGTTTGGGTACTAAACTGGTTCAGGAACATAGAACTGTATTGGTTAGCATATCGGTTTGAATACTTAAACCCGGTTCCCTTACCACGGTTCCAAAATGGTTGCATAAGAATATGAATACCTATCCGGATCACGAATCAAACAGATTTTCCCATGATGTGCATACGAATATGCGTATCACACAAATTTGTAAGTAGATATATAGCTACTCCGCTACATGTACGAGTACATGTAGTGCGGCTTCAGATGTATAACATTTATCTCAGTTCGTAAGACTGATAACACTGTCTTGTATTCCAAATACAATAGTTCTATATTTTTTTCTAAATCATTTCGAAACATTCCCAAATAACATCAATGACACATATCACTGTTCCAGGCTATTTTCGAATGATAAACTCGAATCAAGATTTTTGGTTCTGAACAATAAATTTTTATCCACCGAAATTGATCAAGTATGAAAAAAATGTTCATTAAGCTTAGTCATTATATTTCGAGAAATTTGTAAACTAAATGATTAATTCTCGACTCGAAATTCTTGTCTATGCAAGCTAGTCTAATTAGTTATGACAAACGTCTCAAGGATCGAAAAGTGAACATAACTTGAAAAATAGGTGGTTCAGTCTTCACTTACCTTTTGTTGATGTTGTTCTCCAAAAGCTTCGGTTGATCTTTGCCTTCAAACGGTCGAATGCAAATGATGACTGTTTCGTTTCTCAACTACCTATATTCTAGACCGAGACTTAACTAATTGTAGACTAGAAATCAGATATAGTTTTGACAACTAATTTGACAATAAGCTTGAGATATCAACACTTATGAGTTCGACCGAGCAATGCTCTAACAATCTCGCCCTTGTCAATTGTGGTGACAAAACTATTAATACATATGGATAACAAAATTAAAGCTTCGAAAAACTCCTCGATCCATCATGCCTTGATTTCCTTGGTTTCTTCAACTCACCTTGAACTCTTCGTTATTTCTAGTTGCAATGATTCTAAATGTGTATAACTCAGCATCGTTGTTGTTGAAGATCCGTAGCTATAACAACATTCGTCGTTATACAGAAATATAATATTATTATCCTCTCTCCAAAGTTCAATTGTATCTCAACTCTGAAGCAATACTATGGTGATATTTTTCTACCCCTTAATCAATACTTACATTTGTTGTATAATAGGTGAAACCTATTGCTTAAAGATTCACTCCCCCTTACATAATGATCATGTTGATGGTGTATTTTCGACAAAGGCTAAAATCGTAAAATCATGATACTGCATGTTTCTGATCTTGCTTCAGGAATGTATGTGACAATTCATATTTTATGATCCGTGACCCATTTCACGACCTATGACTGGGTGAGTATCCCTCTCGGAGCTATGATGAATATGTCCCTCGAAAAGCCTCTCAGCTGAGCTTTCGACACTTTGCACATTTCATCATCACCTCTACATAGAATCAAAATGATAGGGAGGCTCCTAGACATATTGCATGCTAGTATAGAGCCTAACGCCTTCAGGATGTCACGTTATTAGTTGTTCCCTGACTATGTAGAGAGAATGTGTATAGAATCTCCTAATGATTGGGTGTCTTATAGACATATTGCATGCTAGTATAGAGCCTAACGCCTTCAGGACGTCACGCTATTCGTTGTTCCCTGACTATACACCCCCTCAGAACGAGTATGATGCTTCCATTATCTCATATCTCGATTCTGCAACTCAAAGGTTAGTTCTAACGTGTCATTCATCAATTGAATTCCTAAAAAATAACCTAATTATCTAATTACTCTATTCCATGACTGATCCTCAGATGAATTCTATGGATCAGTAATAGATAGTCATTTTATTACCCCGTTTCATGATTGATTCTCAACTGAATTTCATGAATTAGTAACAAATATTCACTGATCGGGCATCTGGGCCACCACCGATTAAGCCCCGAGAAAATGGTGTGAGTGTACTTAGCAATAATGCACGAATGACCACCCGAGCGCACGAACGAGCACTCAAAAATATGGACAAACGAGGAAACCTATGCAAAATAAGGAAGAAAAATAATATTAATAAAATAATAAAACGGCGCCCAGGGAGACTGGGACCACCGGCCGTCCGGTCATGTCGTCATGGCCGGTCCTATGCCTCTCCATTTTATTTTTCCTTATTTTATTATTTTTACTAATCTCATGAAAACTCCCTCGTTTGAGCAAAACTCTCAGTTTCTCCATATTTTCCTTCCGATGAAAAAATATTTAGAAATAGGGAAAGGTGTCACGGGACCGGGCCTACTAGCCGGACGGCCATGCCCTAACCGTAGCCGATCCCACACCTTATGATCCCTTATTTTATCATTATTATTATTTCCTTC
>JAJJMB010004055.1:504792-583184 GCA_023531105.1 Papaver atlanticum
CAGTTCATATTGGGTTCAAACTCTTTCCAACCAACTTGGAACTTCTTTAATCGACCCATATGGTCCCACTACCATCAAGGCCCAGTTTAATACCCCTTGGTCAGTCCCTCATCTCTCCATAATTAGGTTTTATTGCCTAATGCTCAGACGAGCACTATTTCAATAAATGATTAAACCAACATTTGATCATCATTTCACCAACTAGTCTACAAAGGACTTTGGTGCATGCTCACTTGAGCACATGGGTATTACATGGTCGGCTATCATCCCATGTAGCCAGTCCCTCATTCACTCAGTGATTGATTTTCAGTAAATCATCAATTGATCAGTAATCGATCAAAATAAGGATTTCGGACTAAATGCTCTGCAAATCCTAATTCTGAACAAGTTTAACGCTAATAATTTTATGTTGATCTAGCAATCAACATCTTGATTAATCATATAATATTCGGTCCAGCTACCAATATTTTAATTAATATTTTATTTTGTCATGCTACCAATAATTGTTCAAACGAGCAATATTTGCCCAGACTATCAATATTGGTTCAACTATCAATATTCAGTAATCCATCAAATGAGATATATTTGCTCAGGAGAGATTAGTAATATTATTCCATTATTAACGTATGATACTTCATTAATCGAGCAATATTTGCTCAGGTTATCAATATTCATCATGTAGATCCAAGTATACATATGTCCCAACAAACATGTTCAATCCATGTATCATGGAGCATTCATCAATCATGCTCGATTCAATAAAACTTAGACTCATCGTCTAGTCAAGTCAACATCTGACTAACTGAATACACGTCTGCCATGCAGACTCCACGTTCATGAGACATCAATCACGTCACATGGGGGATATTAATTAGGGTTTTTGTCTGGCGGCCTACGGCATGTGTGTTCATCCACGATAAAAAATGTGAGTAAGTCGTGCAAGCAGTTGAGGGAGTTATCAAAGTAGTGGGTGGACAATCAACCAAGTCTCCTCAGGACCTGGAACTGGTTAAACCACGATTTCCCACTTTCCCACTCTTTCACTCGAGCAACCGTCACACTTACTGGAGATCAATGTGTTTACATTCCGGCAATATAAATAAGTCTCTGAGTTCACTATTGAAGGAAAATCCAATAATCTATCAACACACAGATATACAGGAATTTTCAAAAGAATTCTCATCTGAACAATCACTTTCAATTGAGCAGAATTCAAACTTATTCGAACCCAGTTATTTGCAGAAACCTACAACACATTCACAATCCTTGATCACCATTGATCTCACATAATTCTCAGTTTCCCTCCTAAAGATCGACTCTCTTCCCTCTTTATGACCGAATTGACTCTGGAATGGCCATTGTCTTGGTTTAGGCCGGATTCCTACAGATTGATCTCTCGAACTCAAAGCACTCCCTTGTAGTGCATCTGTTTGATGTTAAGCAATTTGCTCGGTTGAGGAGTCTTGTCCGCACGTTCGTCTCTTCACTTTCCTAAAAAACCAGTAAATCATTTTTCCCCATCAACAGATCCGTAAACCATATGTATGTAGTATTAAATTACTAAATAATTCTCTCCCCTTTTGTCAATAAAATTAACAAAGGTACGAAAATCGCGGGATCATAATGAATACGACCAAAAGATATCTCAAGTTTTAAGGAAGATAGAGATACTACATAATAACATAGTTAAAATGTAACTCCTCATATCAACTTATTTAGATGATATCACATAGTAATAAATACTTAGCGCTCATCCTAGGTTATTTAAAACATACAAGCATCCCCTTTAAAATTCCACAGCCACACTCCCCACAAAGATATAGCAATTAAGCACAAGTTCATTTAAGAACTCCTCCCCCATTAAAATGTCATTCACAAGAGAACAACATGAGTGACCTTGCTTTTGTGAGTAATAAGGATTTTGGCGAGCATTAACAGATCACAAGGATTTGTATCCAAAGTATCGACATAAATTGATCTCAAGGCCAGTTACGAACAAAGAGACAATTTTACTCGATTTTACTCAACATAAGAAAATCTTACGAAGTGTGTCAAGCAGCAAAAACACAAAAGTGTGATCACAAGTAGATCAATACTGTGAAAAAAAATCTCAAAGTGTTTATTCAATTTTCCGTTTATAAATACATAATAGATTTAACTTCTGAGCATATGTAAAATATTAGCTCGATTCACGAAAACGTAAAGGCACAAATATTTCATAAGACTTTTGCAATAATTAAACCAATAATGATTACATACTGCAAGTTCATCTTCCAACAACTCTAGAATTTAAATAAATAAATCTAAAAACATGCAAGATGAAAAACGTTGGAAATAGCTATGTGTAATCACAATCTTTTCTATACCAAACCCTAGTTATCCTTCTCAGGAATAAATTCTCAAAAGAAGTTTCCTAGATAAAATAGAAGAAAACAAAATAAAATCGATTTTTCCAGACTGTTCATCAGTATTAAAACCCTTGAATTTGTCATCAATTGTATCTACGAGCTCTTCAGAGAAAATATCCTCATTGAGAAGTTCACGAACATGAGATTTCATGAGAAAAAGTTCTGCAAAAACCTTTTTCAATTCAGTATTTAACATGTCTAAACTCTTTAGTGTTTCAACAAGTTCTATTTTTGTTTCTTCAAATTGTTTAAGGAAATCATAAACAACATCAGCAGAGATCATCTCTTCTCGTTCAACATCTTGATGATCATAAGCAAAGTAGCAATTCACATCAGACGAAATTTCGGATGAATCAATAGCTTCTTTATCAACCAGAGTTCTCTTCTTTCCTCTTGTTTCAATACCATCGCGATTATGAGCTTTCTCCATGCATTCGAGGATTCGTGACACATGAGACATGCTTGGTTGCGGAACCTTGGATGAGAATTTCTCAATCACAAGTCAAGGTATTTAAAAGAGTTTGTTTAGAGAATGTTTCTGGGATGCCGGTGGGTTCGTGACCTATCTAAACATTAGGGTTTTCGTACGGTCATGAATAAGTACGTGAACTTTCTCAAGGTACGGGACCGGACGTTATTATATTTATGGACACATTTTATGAGTATAGAAAACAATTTCAGAGAGCACATAATAAAAAAAAATACTGCAATTTTTCTCCTTTTTCTATGACAAATATTCTTCTTGGAATACTAATGCATTCTTAGCTCAACAAACATGAGTTTAGAGCAAAAGAGAATTAATATTCATACAAAGATTTTTATCAGAGAATGTTTTTCCTCATTGGAGCTTGGCTCTTACAAGAATTATTACTCGTGTCTGATTAAGATTGTCATAAAGAATATGAAGAGGCTGCAATATGAAAAAGATTATAGCTCATCAAATCTACGTACTACTTAGAGTAAATAGTACACCTCTCAAGCAGTAATCCGGCAGGATTTTTCCTGGATAAGGTCCCGAAACTTGTGCCTAGTTTGCACAAGGGTGAGCCATACACTCTCCACAGGAATTATGCTGTCGTTTGCTTTTGTTTTTACCTTTTTTTTTTTAAGAATACCCTTTTGGAACGCGACAAATGATCATAGAAGTTACTGTCATCAACATAAGAGATACGATTATAACCCTTACCTGAGATTACTTGTCTTGAAGAAAAAAACAGTTTTTCAATAAGATCCTTATAACCTGTAATGATCAAATTCAAGTTAGCTTGTTGAGCTGTTTTATCAACAAAAGCATCCGCCATTTTAGGAGGTGTATACGAATCCTTTCGAACCCATGTTTGTGATGGTTTCACCAAGTTCTTCTTAAACAGATTTTGTATACTACCTTTTTGGTTTGTTCGAATATTCGTGGACCATGAAGTACTGACATTCCTAGAAGCATATTTGCTTGAATGTGGTCTCATATCAAGAGGTTTAGAATCCGAATATCAGTAACACCTTTCAGAATTAAATCCAAGGTGTTTTGAAGACGGGAAAATTGATAGTTTTCCAACCTCAGTTTACACTTTCTTTAAACATGCCCTTTAGTGTTGCAATAGAAGCACACTCTCTGAGTTTCAATGAAATCAGAACATGTAGTTTTAATAGCTCCGTTTTGTAAAGAATTTCAACTGATCATCACTTATCAAAGCAATAGTACTTTCTTTATTTGTTTCTGACGTTTATTTTGTTTATATATCATGAACAGAATTTACTCTTACTTTTTCTAACCCATCACCTTGTTCAGAAACTGTTATCATGGTAGTTTCTTAAAATTCACTATCGCAACGTAGAGCAGTGTTCTTACTCGTTGGTTGAACGATCTCCAAGGCATCATCTACAGGAGACATCCTTGTTTTGGAATCATATTTAGAAATAATACCAATGAGAGTATTGAATTTGTGTCTCAGCCGGATGAACTCTGAAGTCTGAAATTCTATTCGCTTGAAAATTTCAGAGCTTTCCATGGATGCTTCCCGTTCTACTTCTGAGTCAGACTCATCTGTAAAACAACAGGAATGACACTAATCAATATCCAATTGTTTTATGGAAACACATTGTTCGTCTCTAAGAGAGTTTGAAAAACAGACTCTTCTACATGATCCATAGAATCAGTTTCCTTTAAACCGGTTCAGCGTTTATCAGAGATTTTACTTATGTACATATAGTCAGACTGCTTCAAACACAGACTTATTAGGCCTTAACGTGTTTGCCTGCTCTGATACCAATTGAAAACACTATGGGTACCAAAATACACCACATACTTTTTCGTAGGCAATCTGTATGGACAAACTTAGCACAATTCCGAGAGTTAAAATTGTAAGGCCCGTCCCAATTTTTAAGGGTATTTGTGTCATTTTACTCTTGAGGGTAAAATAGTCTTTTACTATGAAAGGTATTTTTGTAATTTTCGTAGGATTTGTTTTGGTGTCTCATTTTGACATAGTGTGCCTATATATAAGAAGTATACATAGAATATTTAAATATATATGTATATACATACATATATATATATATATAAAAGAAGTATAGTCTATATGGGTAATTAGTTTTAATGGTCTAATGTGGACACTGGTCCAAAAATTATTGGTGAGAAAAAGAATATAATAAGTAATTAGTAAATGAAAGGGAAACTAGTGTGATATAATTCTGATTATTTTTTTATTCTTGACATGCAAAAACGTGTTTAAGGTATTTATCATCTGATAACATGGCACATTATGATTGGTTGACTTTTATCAGCCTGTTGCGTGTCATGTTTTCATTGGGTCTTGTCTAAATTGAATTGTCACCGAGTGAATTTTTGATTAAGTTGAAAACAGAAATCCCCATGACAGCATGCGGACTGTTTGGAAGGGTAAGGTTGACTAGAATATATTTTATTGGACCTGTAGGGTTAGTAATCGGTGATTCTTTTCTCACGTAAATATAAAGAAAGAGATAACAATAAAGAACAGGTTTTCAACACAGAAATTAAGTTTTGCTTGCGGCGGAGAGCAGTTCCGTCTAGAAATCCTTATTGTCACACGAATCTGAGATCATAAAAGGAAAAGAAAAAGTGTTAATTGACGTGAAAAGCTTGGGTTTCTTTGGATCGGTGTCTGGCATCATTTTCTTTAGGATTATTTGCTAGCGTTTGAGGTAAGCGCAACACTAATTAACACTAATTAAATCTTGTTTTTATTCGATTTAAAATTATTTAAATTCATATTTATTGGGTTTTAATTATTATGTTGATGTGCGATTGATAGTATTTTATCTAATGATTTCATGATGATATTGAAGTTGTGTGATGTATGTATATGTTTGATAAATTTTGGTTATTGGAAATTGATGGTTGCTTCCCAAAAGACTTTTGAGTTGAAGGTTGCCTCCCTAAAACAACATGGGGGTCATTAGGAGTTGATGGTTGCCTCCTATTTGATTGCTAAACCCATGGGCTCCCTGGGGCGAGCGGATTGATTGAATTTGTTGTTGTTTATGGATGTGGTGTTTCCATGTGTTTGTGGTATTGTTAATCATGCTAGTTGTTTTTAAAAGGAATTGAAAAATGTTGCATAAAATGTTTTGTTGCTTCTTTTCCTACTGGGTGTCACAACTCACGTCGTTTCATGACAAAAAATTCCGGATTTTATGACACCACAAGGAGCTAATGGCGGAAAAGCATAGAGATCGGTTTTGGTGCTTTAATTAGTAGTTTGCATAGGATTTATGGTTGAAAAATTGTAATAAAATATCATCAAACTCTTTTAAATGATTTAATGAGTATTTATTGATTATTAATACTTTAGAGATTATTGGGTTAATGTATAATCAATGAAACAATGCTTTGTTTAGAAATTATATTTGATTGAACAATGAAAATTTCCGAGTCATGTTGGTTTGACTGTTAATGATAATTATTCTATAATATATTATAGTTTCATTCTATTTTTAATCTATGTAAAACTCCTTCAGAATGCATAGATAAATTTTTCGGAATTTTATGAGTTCTAAAATTATTTTTAAAACAATTCTTTATCACTGTATTAAAACAAGAAATTTTCTGACAGATTCAACTATATTGAAGTTTTCATGTTTAAAAGTAATTCTATGTCATCTTTTATGGGTTGGTGTCTTCTGTAAACTTTAAGAACTTTCTTTTACATTTTTAAAATGGTAAACTAATCCCGATTTAGAGTTGTGTGTGATTTGATATGATTTTTGTAAAATGGACTACCACTGTTTTACTTTTCTGCAGTACTGGTCAACTACGCGTTTGACTGTGGTCAAAAATTCCTTAAGATAAAATATTAAATATAAGAAATTTTTGACTGAACTTATACTCAGTTAGGATTTACAATGTATAATCATAATAATTTTTGGAGCTGAAATGTGTTCAGTAAAATTCTTGGAGTGAACTGATGTTTGTTTCTGTTTTACGTTTGTTTCTCAAAAACGCGACTCTTTTGGAGTGAATCGGGAACTTTTAACAGTGAAATTAATTTTTATACTTAACTAGAGTTTTCTAGGTTTCAAAATTTAAAAGAATTTTTATGTATCCGCTGCGACAGAATTTCAAAATTTAACCTAAATAAAGATTAGACAAACAAATGGTCGTTTGGGCTTGTGCCAAGAGTGTAAATTGGGCTTGATATTAAATGTAGCATTTCGGATTTTGAGTTTGGATTTGGGTTGGAATCCATGCCTGAAATTTGGGGTGTTACAAAAACTCAATCAAGGAAAGTGTCTAGAGTTATATCTCTATCTCTCTTGCGATTAGAACATTTACAGAATTGAATCCGTGAACCTAATTACAAAGAGAGTTCTTGGACGGTACCAAAGACCAATGTCCAAGGATCAATCAAGTCATATCCAGCAAACTAGGTCGGGCGTATCTACTTTGATTGATCAACGCACAACCTGTGATATTTTAATTATAAAGATAAACAATATAATGCGAAAAAAGAAATAACACAGACACCAGAAATTTTGTTAACGAGAAAACTGCAAATGCAGAAAAATCCTGGGACCTAGTCCATATTGAACAAATGTATTAAGCCGCTACAGACACTAGCCTACTACCAATTAACTTCGGTCTGGAATGTGGTTGAGCCCGAACTCAATCTCCCACTGATTCAGGTACAGTCGCGCTCCTTACACTTCTTGAATCCCAGCAGGACTCCGTGAAATTGATTCCCTTAGATGACGACACACCAACTAAGTGTTGTTTCAAATCAATTGAAGACTTTAAGCCAAATCTTCCTCCCAAAGATTAAGCATATATAATTGATTTCCTAATTACGATCGAAACGGATGATCAAATCAAACGTATGATCAAGGTGACGGAAATCGATAGCAATTTTACAAAAGTCTAGCTATCCTCAAAATCCGGATTTATGCAACCCGAAGTGCAGCCTAGGGTAGTTGCATCTTTTTTTATGACTACACCCAAGTAGATCTAACGACTATAAAGCTACTAACATTCAAGATTCAAAGTTAAACAAGATGTAAAGAACATAAAAGTAAAGATGAACACAAGCATGTAACGTGTTCGGCCTTTGAGACCTACATCCACGGGAAAGAAACTATCTCTTTATTAATTAAGGTCTTACCCTTGAAAGAATTACAAATATCACTTAAACTTCTCACCTTTCCTTCTCTAAATCTCTCTCTAGAATTCTCCGTAAAAAGACCATCTAAGATTACATAACATGTCCATTTTCTTCTACATGGACTGATATTTATAGACAATCTGGACTCGGGAAGGTGTGACCCGATATCGCTGAGCCAGTGACGCTTTCGTACATCTTATCATTAATTCGGACGAACTCTTCCCTATTCTCCCTTGTAGTATCTTGCTCGATTCTCTTCTGAGTTATCTCGCCTTGCTTACTATCGTACTGCTCCTCCTTGGAGGGCATCGTACTGCACCTTCTTCGGGATGTATTGTTGATCGTCCTTCATCCGAGCTTCTAATACGATGTACTTTCGTCTACAGCTGTATCGCACCCCTTCTGATCCTTCATTAAATGCATTGCATTCTTTTTAGACTTGACCGTCTGTGTGATTAGACCACTCCTCAAACGCGTCATTTATGTAGCCATTTAGCAGACGCTTCGATTCAGATGCAATCATCTTTTGGAGTGCGATTTGGTACATCTTTCTTACTATTTTATCATGAGATCATGTCTTGAGATGTCGACACGTGACGATCGGCTATTTTTCCCTCACAATTTGCTCTTTTTCTTTTCATCTCGCCGAGGACATTATATGAAGAAAACATGTAACCTTCCCGTCTTTGTCACCACCTCCCGAGATTTTTTCCACGTCTTCGCTTTTAATGTACTTTTACCTGTTGGACTTGAGGCGCCGGTTGATTGTACAACGGTTTGTATAAAATCTCTTTGGAATAAAGAATTATGTTTTTATTTCCCTTTTTAGAGTTCAGAACTTTTTTGTTCTCTTTCTTCTCTGTCGTTACCTGTTTTTCTTTAACTCCCTTATCATCATAAAGAACTTCATTATGTCTGGCAGAGGCTATCCATCTCGATCTTCAAGGCGGTAAGGGTTTTTTATTTTTAAGGTTATCTCCTCCATTGATTGTTTCCATCATTTTACTGTTTATTCTGTTGGTTCGTCATCGTCGTCTCAGGATTTTTCATTCATTGTGTTTTTGTAGTATTTTTCTCATCAGTTTGTAGTTTGATGCTTTTCTTTGCTTATTTTTTGTTTTGGATTTTGTAGTGCTGATAAGAGACTTATTTCTTCTAAACCCTAAGGTACCAGTCGTTCCTCCGGGATGTCTGATACTGCTTATTTAAAGAGTTTTAAGGCCAAATACTGTCTTCAGAGAGTTGAGGTCTCCTTTTCTAGTCTATCAGGGCAGGCCGGCAATCTGACTAAGAAAATCGTCGAGCAACCTTGTGGTCCGAACGAGATAATCGTTACTAAGGGTCAATCATAGGACGGGCTCCATCTTCCCTTGGATTCTTTTTAGTACGAGGTGCTCTGTCTGCTCACCCCTCAACAAGGCGTGTTTCATCCTAATGGAAATTTCTGGCGGCTCATCCGAGAGTGTGCTCGTCGAAGTAAAGGTAAAGTTACCAATTATGAGAAGAACGAGTTCGTTCAGTCCCAGAAGGATTTATACACTGCTGAGAATTTCGTGGAGAACTATTGGTGCCAGCAGCTTGAAAAGTTTGATGGCTTAGGAGTAGGGATCTCTAGGTATCGTCGTCCTTTGAAAGGTCCTTTGCTCCTTTCCAATTTGGATCCCCCACTGCTAGAAACTTCATTCTTCGCAAGACCAATGACCCGAAGTGGTTTCTAATTCCTCTTCATGTTGTGGGTCCTTATATTTATGGCTGGGATGAGGTTGGTGATGTTCTCCCTGGGCTTCCCGATGTGCATGGTTATTTTCCGCCTTATAGGCCATGGGAGCTTAGATGGATTGCTCCTCGTAAGCGTCAAGTGCAGACTGCTCGAGCTATTGAAGATACTAAGGTAGAAAATATTGTCTTATTGTTTTAACGTATATATACCTTGCCCCTATTTTATAGCTTAGCATTTGATATCTTGTGTTGGAAGCGAGAAAGGACTGCAGACGGTTCTTGTCCATCTGATGCTCCAATAGATGTTGTTGAACATGCTTTGGATGTTGACATGGCTATTCTTTTTGGTGATAATGAGATGATTGATTTAGACGAATCACTCTTTGAGGATGTGGATGGCGCGTTATTGCGCAAGTCTTTTCCCTTAGAGGATAATGGGATTATTCAAGGATCGGGTTCAGGGGTGCCCCAGGCGAGTGGCATCGCTGGCAAGGGTATTCCTTCGTCTGATGCTAAAGCTCGAGATGGTGGTGGTAATGTTGTTGTGAGTTCTAGTGGTGATGTTGTTGGTGGTACTGGTGTACCAAGTTCCTTTGTTGGTGGTTTTCCTTCTTCTTCGGTGGTTCCTTTTGTTCCTTCTGTCACCATTTTTGGTTGAAGTGCTAGTGTTGCTGCGATGCTGTGCTCAGACGAGTATGTCAGGCTGAGCGAGGAAGAGCAAGATCGGATTTTGACTTCTCTAGACAAGTCTGTCCAACACCAACTTGTGTCTGCAGTAGGTGACTATACATTAATCGTTTTTGTTATGTATTTTTGATTGCCCCAGTCTTACTAGTAATGTTGTCTTGTTTACTAGAGAAACAACCTTAGGATCGGTATGCTGGATGAGTCTCGGGTGGCGAGGAGACGAACCAAAGATGTGTAGAGCGATGTTCGTCGCTTGCAGTTCGAGTTGGAAGCTTCCAAGCGAGAGGCAGAGTTTTTGCGCCATGATAAGAAGAAATTAGAAGGTATTTAACCATTTGCTTTATTAATACTTAATTATAGAATTAGGTTTCGTGAATCTGAATTGCGTCCCTCTATTAGTAGCAACCGTCGTCAATTGGAGGAAAGAATAGAGATTAATGCGCATAAGTATGCTAGGGAGCTTTGATCCGTGAAGATTGATTTAAGCTCTCGCCAGTGTAAAATTGATACCTTAGAAAAAGAGATTGAAGCTACCAACAAAGATGTGGATGTTCATCGTGATCATATTGTTGAACTTCAGGCGAGGGTAGAAGAAGTTAAACGAATAGTTGTTGCTCACTCGGAGGAGAATAAATTGCCCCAGACTCAGAAGGATAAGCTTGTTGAATGGCAAGCAGAACGTATGCCTATGTTGGCAAAGGCCGAGGATGATAGAGAGGAGCTTCTTCCCCTGAAGTGAGAGTATATCAAGCTTGAGAAGGAGTGTTACAGACATATGCTATCATGTCTTGCTGGCCCTGAGCAAGGTGCACCTGGTGGTGAACAATCTTAAGTTCATCTTTGCTTATCTTGGCTAGTGGTAGTTCTTGCTTTTCTGTTGTACGTTTGAACAGATGTTTTTAGAGTTTTGTCTTTTGTTTGTTGGTAAGTCCTCGTACTCTTACCGAGGCGATGTTAAGTGATGGGTTATTTGGTAAGACCTCGTGTTGCTTCCGAGGTGATGTTTAAAGGTACTATTGGTGGGTAAGTCCTCGTGCTCCTTCCGAGGCGATGTTTAATGGTTCTTTTGTTTAACTAGTATGCTGACTAAGTCCTCTGTTGTTTTTAGGCATCATTTTGCTAACTATTTTTTGGTAAGTCCTCATATGTGGGAGGAAATTGGTACGTGTTATCTTTGAACAATTATTGGTACTTGTCATGACTTTTCCATTGACTTAAAATGAAATACTTGGTTCTGATTTCATCTTAGATTAGTTTCATTATTGTGGCTCTGAGGGTTGTTGTTATTTATGCTGTTAGTCCAACCATGGGTGACAAGGCCAAGGAGTGATCAGTTCCTTAGTTGGATAGGTCATCTCTTACAGTGTTGAGTCTAGAGTAAAATGTATTTCCCTTCTCGCCTTTGTTATGTGCCTTCTTTGGTTTTTTATTTTAATAGTGTCCTGTTTAGGTAACACTTGCCCCCCCCTTGGTTCTGTGATCAGGTGTTTGAGTCAATGTTTGTAACCATCGTTTGTAGGGCGATATCTCGGCCGAGTAGTTCTTGCCTTATCAAAGGCGAGTTCCTCGGTTCTGGACATCTCCTGTATCGCATGACATTATCTGATTTGTGGTCATGATGGCACTACCCTAGGTTGAATTCCGTCTCAGGTAGCTTAGGGTGTCCCCCTCTTCATCTTACTTCATGAGGTTAGATGGCATTTCCTTAGGTTTATTTGTCCGTTTCAGGCAGCTTGGGTATTTTCCCGCATCATTCTTTGTAGAGTGGAAGGTGTGGCTAACAGCATGCCATAGTCTTGATGGGATTTTGATGTGATAGTAATGTGGGCTTATAAATCTATGTGTAAATGCAGAAAAGTAATATAAGAGAAAAAAGAAAACCTGCACCACAAATAAATAGAAATATAAAAGAGAAAAAATAAAGCGATAAATAATTGAAGACAAACAAAAGATGAATTTTATTAATCTCAAAAGAGGGTTTGTAAACCCTTAGTACATTTGGATAAGGTTTCACGACCTTTTACAAGTAGGGATTCATACCCTATTTCCATAATTTAACATGTGATAGGTCTTCTGAGCATTATATTGCTTTAGGTACTTGATATTCCATGGTCGTTCCAGTTCTTCCCCGTTAGGTTTGAGCAATCTGTATGCTCCATCGCCTGCCTTGGCGATGACTGTAAGTGGTCTTTCTCATATGGGTGCAAATTTTCCTGACTCGCGCTGATATGGCGGAATCTCACGCCAGACTTTATCGCCTGGGTCGAATTGTCTCTTGTGAACACGCTTGTTGTATTCCCGAGCCAACTTTTGATGGTAATTTTCTATTTTTTAGAGAGTTATTTCTCGGTTTTCCTCGATATCGTACAGCTTGGCGAGTATCATGTCCGAAGTCAGGTTCTTTTCCCAAGCTTCGGTTTTAGTCATTAGGATCATTGCTTCGGTTTGTATGATCGCTTCATTTTCGTAAGTCAGTGCGAAGGGAGTCATCCATGTGGCCTCTCTTCGGGTGGTCCGATAAGCCCACAAAACATTATGCAGTTGTTCGCACCAGCTAGCCCCGTGTCCATCTAGCTTCTTTTTAAGCATGTCAGCAATAGTTTTATTGGTGGCCTCTGCTTGGCCATTACTTTCGGGGTAGATGGGCGTAGACTTATTCTTTATGATCTTGAAACAGTTAAAGAGGATATCAATATTTTTTTTCCCCGGAGTTGTGCTTCATTGTCTTATACGATGGCAGAAGGGATACCAAAGCAACATATAATATGCTCAAAGAGAAATTTGAAGACATTATGGTATCTGATGTGCCTGAGGGATGAAGCTTTTACCCACTTTGTGAAGTAGTCTGTGGCGACGATCAAATGTTTTCTCTGTCCTGTGCTAGCTCGTAGTGGCCCTACAATGTTGACCCCCCATTTGGCAAATGACCAAGGGTTTAGTACAAATTTTAGATCCATGGAAGGAGCATGCCTTCTTTTTCAATATTTTTGGCATTCAATGCATCGTTGTACCATTTGTTTTGAATCTTCGTCCATACGAGGCCAAAAATATCCTTGAAGTTTGGCTTTGTGAGCTAAGGTTCTTCCCCCGCTGTGATTTCCAGTGTACCCAAGATGTATTTCTTTTAAAATTTCTTTGCCCTGGTCAAAGGATATGCATTTGAGTAGTGGTCCCAGGTATGACTATCGATATAGTATTCCTTCCCTTAACTGGTAGTTTCCTGATCGGGAAATTACCTTATGTGTGAGTTTTTGATCGCTTGGGAGATCGCCATTAGCCAGATATTTCATGGTTAGGGTTCTCCAATCATCCTCGGGAAAAGCTTCTTAGCTTATACCTACATTAAGGATTTCCATATCTCCTTCAAGGGGTATGGAGGGAAGTAGTACCCTTTCGATCTTCACGGCTGTTGCCTCTGGGTCTGCCATCATGGAAGAAATACAAGATAGGGCATCTGCATGCCTTTTGTTATTCCTACATAAGTGTTGGAAAGTGATGTTAGGTATCTGCCCGATATATTGTTTGGCCAGCTGGAGATATCGCTGCAAACATGCATCTGAAGCTTGATATCTCCCATCGATTTGTCATATGAAAAGTTGTGAGTCGCTCGTGAGTCTAACTTCGTCGAGCCCGAGTTCAATTATTACTCGGAGGGCATGTATGACTACCTCATACTCAGTTATGTTATTTGTGGCGGGGAACTCTAGCCTTAGTCTTTAAACTATCCTTCGGCCTGTTGGAATCGTGAAGACCATTCCGATTCCAAATCCTTCATAATTACATGACCCATCCATGAAGACTTCCCATCGCCTTGGGTTTTCTGAACGAAGCAATTCGGTGGATCTTCTAATTCGTCTTCTAACCCTGGAATTTCTTCAATCTCATATGTATCGTCGAGCGGAAAATCGGCTAAGAAATCTGCAACGACTTGGGGTTTTTTTTATTGCTGTTTGAGGTTGATATTTAACCCAAAATTGTTTGATTTGAGCTCCCCATTTGGAGATTCTGCCTGCTCTGTCGGCATTGCCAAGTACAGATTCTATCAGAGCTTTAGTAATGACAGTGACAGTGTGTGCATGAAAATATGTTCGCAATTTTTGCGTTGCATATACCAAGGATAACACGATTTTTTCAATTTTCCAGTAATTTTTCTCTGCTGAGGTCAGAGTTTTGCTTATGAAGTAAATGGGTTTTTCTGCCCCTTCATCTATGCGAGTTAGTACAACACTTATCGATGTATTAGTGGCTGATAGATAAATATAAAGATCTTCGCCTGGATTGGGCTTTTGTAAAATTGGTAAGGTAGCCAGGTGCTCCTTGATGTTCTGGAAAGCTTCTTCGCATTCAGCACTTCATGAGAATTTTTCTCCTTTTTTTTCAGAGTGTTGAAGAAATCCTTACATTTATCGGACGATCTGGCAATAAACCTTCCTAGAGCTTCCAGTCGACCATTTAATCTATGTACGTCTTTTACTGTGGTTGGCGAAGTCATTTCTAAGATGGCTTGCACCTTGGCTGGGTCCACCTCGATGTCTCGCTTAGTGACCAAATATCCTAAGAATTTTCCTGAGGTTACTCCAAAGGCACATTTTGTCGGGTTGATTTTCATATTGTATTTCCTCATTTGCTCAAAAATATCTTTGAAATCTTTTGCATGCTCCTGTGGAAGTTTGCTCTTGACAAGCATATCATCCACACATACCTCTAGGGTTTTATGTATCCAACTGTCAAACATTTTTTGTACCATTCTCTAGTATGTCGCACCAGCGTTTTTGAGTCCGAATGGCATCTTAGTATAACAGTAAAGACCTTGTGGAGTAACAAAGGAAGTGTGCTCTTGATCTTCCTATGCTAGTGGGATTTGATTGTAGCCTGAGTATCCATCCATTAGCGATAGCAACCCGTATCCGGATGTTGCTTCTACGAGCTGATCGATGTTGGGGAGTGGAAAGTTATCTTTTGGACATGCTTTATTAAGATCGCTAAAATAAATGCATATTCACACTCCTCCACTTTTATTCGGGACGATCACCATGTTGGATATCCATATCAGATACTACACTTCTCGGATGACACCCGAGGCCTCCATCTTTTTGAGATCGCTTTGAATAGCCTCATGATATTCGGGTGCCACTTTTCACATCTTTTGCCTCATGGGCTTGTGCTTTGGGTTAATTTTCAAATGATGGCAACAAACTTATGGGTCTATCCCTGGCATGTCTTCCATACGCCATGCGAAGACATCAGAGTATTCTTTTAATACTTGCATCAATTTCTCCTCTTCCTCTATGTCGAGGAGGGTTCCAATTTTGACCAACCCTGGATTTTCAGGTATCCTGATGTTAACCTCCTTCGTTGGTTCCGAGGCCGAGAAATTTGACCTCGGTTCTCCGATATCGGAGAGATTCTGTAATTGCTATAAGGGCTCCGTGGATTCGCCCGAGGTAGAAACTAATGCATCGTTTGAGCGCTTTGCTTCGTTTGTTTCTACTATGTAGGTGTCAATTTCTTCCTGATTCTTACCGTTCTTAGCTCTTTTGTTTCTTGCTTTTGGGGAATTGACCATATTCTCACCATTTTGTACATCCATATTGTAACAGTATTTTGCTTCGCCTGAATCTCCTATGATCTCTGCGATTCCATCGGGTGTTGGAAACCTTAGTCTCTGGTGATAAGTTGACGCGACTCCCTTGATTCCATGAATCCAGGATCGCCCGATAATAACGGTATAAGGAGAAAGCACATCCACTACATAGAAAGTAATTAAGGTCAGGAATTTTGTTACACAAATTTCCAAGGTTTCCTCGCCCCTTGGACGAGTATATGAACCATTGAAGCCAAAGATATTATATGTAGATGGTATTAAGCACTCATATTTTAGGCCCATTTGTTTGAACGTCTCATAGAATAAGATCTCGACGGAACTTCCTTCATCAATTAGTATCTTGGGCATTGTGCATGGTAGTGCCTTTGGCTTCTCCTCCTCATCTTCATGTTCTGGGAGTGCGATCGCCATCGTGACCACTATAGGATCGTTATGATTCCTCCCGCCATCTGGTGCTTCGGTGGATGAAAAGATGATAGGCTGTTTTATCCATTCCTCCATCGGAGGTTCTTTTGCCATGCTAAAAACCTCGTTTCCTTCAAGGTTTGTCTTATGGATTCTTCCAGTAATGTTTCCCTCCAATGAAGGTTTTGTAATAGTTGAATGGGAAATCGTGTTGCATCCCAGGTATTGTGCTTCGCCTGGGATTTCCACGCGATGTACTGGTGGTCTTGTTACCTGTGGGGCCTCCGGTTGTGCAATGTACTCTTGGAGCTTACCATCATCGATCATGTCTTGCACCATCTTCATTAGATCCCTACACGAGTCTGTTAGATGGCTGTAAAATTGATGGAACTCACAGAAATCTTTTTTGTTCTTAGCGTGTTCAGGCTGCTTCCCTCTATTCCATGGGAAGATAATCTTGTACTTTCCGTCAACCTTCTTGAAGATTTCGGAGATAGGGGTGTTTAACTTCGTGTAGACGGGGTCCACAAATTTTCCCTTCTTCTGTTGGGCATGGTCTCGCCCTTTCCATCCTCCACTTCTATATTTATCGAATCTGCCGATTCATTATGAGATCGTTCAGTGCCTCGAGTTTGTGCCTGGGGTTTTTGTGATTCTACCACATTTGCTCCTCTACTGTTTCCTCGGACTAGCTTATTATACGTATCATCTTGGAGTTCTTCAAGAGTTATGTAGTCCTCTTGGATTTCTCTTAGTTTCCCTAGGTACAGGGTGGCATAGTCTCATACATTCTGAAAAATATGGGGTCTGTCTTTCGCAGACTGTTTTTGAAACCTAAGATCACATAGGCCTCTGGGACTTATCCGATTTCGGCACACGGTTTCCTCCAGCGAGTGACCAAAGATCGGAGGGACCCATTTGGTCCTCTGGTTAGTTGGAACAACATATTAATTCCTAGTTTAACTCTGCTATTGTGCATATAGGCCTCTAAGAATAGCTCGGACAAATGAGAAAACGACTTGACCGACTCTCTCGGCAGGTTGTTGAACCACATCAGGGCTTCTTCCTTTAGGCTGGCTGAAAGAATTTACACATCATGACAACATACTGGCTCAATTGTGTTAACGTCATGCGATAGGATCGGAGATGTTCAATTGCATCGCCAGTCTCGTTGAAGGGAGTTGCAAAGGTCGTGAGTGAACATTTCCTTGGAAATGGTTTGGCTAGCAGACTCGCAGCTTGGGGCGATTGTCCTGCTTCCTGCATTACTTCTGCCAATTTCTGGCCTTCTTGCCTTCCTGTGGCTTCTTTGTACATCGCTTCAAGTTGGAAGAGTCTGGCCTGCAATTGATCATCGATATGCCTCGTTTGGGCCTTTTTCCTTCGTCCTTGTTTTCTTTCAGGAGAGAAGAAAACTTCTGGATGGCGATACCTTAATCGCCCTGAATCCTCATCGGATTGCTCAGCATACGACATTTTTTTAGAACGAGTTGACTTTTCTTTTGAAGTTCCCCTTGCTTGGGATTTCCACCCGACGGGTTCTCGGGTAAGCCATTGGCTTTAGTTTTGTCATCCTTTTTCTTCTTTTCTCGCTTATGCCTTGGATTGACATCGGATGACCCTTCTGAGGGACTATCCTCATCGTTTAAGACTTCCTTACTTCCTTTTGGGAACCGATCCTCCGTCTCCTCGTTCGAGATATCTGGTATGTCGATACGTTCATCGTATTGTAAGTTCTCAAGAGGATTTTCCTCCTCAGGGATCTCCTTCGGGATGGTGAGTGGAACCTTAACCCTCGTCTTTCGTTTCAATCTCTGATTTTTCTTTTCCAATCTTTTGTTTCGTCTTTCCAGCTTTCTCATTCGTTCCTCCTGCACCTTTTGTGCTTTCATGATGGTTGCAAGGGCATCGGTATTGTTATCGAGGCTAGAGGAGTAATCATTCTTTTCCACGTTGTTTGCCATTTGTTTTGGCAAGTGATTCAACCCTCCTGGTTGAGTCAAGTGAATGGCATCCTGTCATTTGAAGGGATTTTCCTCTTCGTCAGAGCTAGAGTTATATGTTAACCTTTCCCGATATTGGTTATCGGGATGCCCCTCGCCTGGGAGCACACCATTGAGAAGAGCTTATCCTGGCTCCATTGCGTCAAGTCCTTCGAGTAACATGCCACCAGTTTCTCCATGGCTCGTGCGAGAGAATCGTCTCGTCACCATCTCCTTACCTGTGATATATGCAATAATGCTTAACTTGTCTTTTCTTTCAGAAAAGTGAGACCCTAAGTTTGCAGGTCATGTGCAATTACTAAGTCATAGCTCAGACTGTGCAGTCTTAATACAGGAAGACTCTACAGTAAGTTTTGGAGATATGTGATGATGCTAAAACATTCCCTACTTGGATAAAGTTTTAGTGACAGGAAAAGGTGTTTTGCTTTTCTCTCTTTTCGAGTAAACTAACTCCTCCTGCACGTCGTACCTTTAATGGGTAAAAACCAAGTTATGACGATTGAGCACGTTTTCCCATATTAGGAAATAATTTTCAACATCTTAAACTCTTGATTTTGACAAACTTTCGTTTGATGAATGATTATGTACTCATTAACTTTTCCCATTTGCTTAGATTTGAGTTTATAAGAATAAGATTTTAGGTCATATGGAGTTTTAAAAGATGAAGAAAATTATAGATCATTATTCTTTTGGGTTTGTTTAACTGCCGTAGTGTATCTTCTTTCTACGAAGTTTACTTGCTTAAATCTCTTCCCAACTGGTTAACGGAGGAGGTTGTTTGAACTTTAGTTTGAAGTTTTATGACTCGATTTACGTTCCAACCATCTAATCTCCTGAGTCTCTTTAGGAAGGTAGTGAAAATTTTAGAAAAATGAGAATCTAAGATAAAACTGATGAAAAAGCTACTGATTTGATGCTTTTGAGGTTCTACAGGACTTAGCGATCGTGTAGATCATGTTGTGTCCGAGGTCAACTCGTAAGTCGCATAAAGATCTATACAGTGATATAGAAAACAACTCCTTTTAAGAGATTATGAAAATAACTTTGAAAACTTTACAAGGGAGGTAGACTAAATCTTCATACCTCCCTGTTTCTAGGGCCAAAATGTAGTTGCATCTTTTCTGATGACTACACCCAAGTAGATCTAACGATTGTAAAGCTACCAACATTCAAGATTCAAAGATAAACAAGATGTAAAGAACATAAAAGTAAAGATGAACACAAGCATGTAGCGTGGTTCGGCCTTTGAGACCTACATCCACGGGAAAGAAACTATCTCTTTATTAATTAAGGTCTTACCCTTGAAAGAATTACAAATATCACTTAGACTTCTCACTCTTTCCTTCTCTAAATCTCTCTCTATAATTCTCCGTAGAAAGACCATCTAAGATTACATAACATGTCCATTTTCTTCTACATGGAATGATATTTATAGACAAACTGGACTCGTGAAGGTGTGACCCGATATCGCTGAACCAGTGACGCTCTCATACATCTTATCATTACTTCGGACGAACTCTTCATTATTCTCCCTTATAGTATCTTTCTCGATTCTCTTCCAAGTTATCTCGCCTTGCTTACTATCGTACTGCTCCTCCTTGGAGGGCATCGTACTGCACCTTCTTCGGGATGTATTGTTGATCGTCCTTCATCCGAGCTTCTTATACTTTACCGTCGGTGTGATTAGACCACTCCTCACACGCGTCATTCATGTAGCCATTTAGCAGATGCCTCGGTTCAGATGAAATCACCTTTTGGAGTGCGATTTGGTACATATTTCTTACTATTTTATCATGAGATCATGTCTTGAGATGTCGACACGTGGCGATCAGCTATTTTGCCCTCACACCTAGATTATTATTCACCTCACAAGTATAAAACTTGCGGAATCACAAAGTTGAGACGAAAAGAGCTTTGTGATTTCTATCTATCTTGTTTAAGTGATAAATCAACAATTGAACAAGATCAGGATGCTCAAGTTATCAATATAAAAGATAACTGGACCTGGATTCACGAATCCCAATGAAGTATTTTATAGTTACTATACCCTAAAAGGGTTTCTGGAGAGGACGACTCTAGATACAACTAGGACACAACAAAAAGTAGTGTCAGGATTCAAAGATCCCAGTTGCCAAGAGTTCCCCTTATATAGACATTCAAAGCATAGGTTGCTTTAGGATTAAGCTAAGATAGCTTTGAAACCAAGCAATCAATATTCACCGTAAGATGAAAACTTTGAATCTCATTCACATGAACAAGATATACACTCTGGTTAGGTAAACTGTAACCGAACCGTGTACAAAGACTATGTCCAACATGGTTAGCCGAAACTAGACGGTTTGAACTTAAAAGCTTAACAATCATTTTCGTGAACACAAAGACATTGATCTTGAGTCACAATCATGTGATCAAATAAGTCTAGTGTTTTATAGAGAATTGATCAAATGCAAATCATCTCATAGAAATAATTTAATTGCAATTGAATCATAATCGACATAGTTGGTAAATGCACAAAGTGCAAATACATGATTCGTTCGTGAATCGGCTGAGTCATGGTACGCGGACCGGTTTGCAAACTTATGAGCAAAACCGAGTTTCGGAGTTGACAGAACTTTTTTAGTTCACGTACCAGTTTGCAAACTTAGGTGCAAAACTGAGTTCCGGAGTTGACAAAACTTTTTCAGTTTGCGAACCAGTTTGGAAACCTTAATACTTTACCGGTTCTGGAGTTTACAGAACCTTATCAGTTTGCATACCGGTTTAGGTACTGAACTGGTTCAGGAACATAGAACTGTATTGGTTCGCATACCGGTTTGAATACTTAAACCCGGTTCCTTTACCACAGTTCCAAAATGGTTTGCATAAGAATATGCATACCTATCCGTATCATGAATCAAACAGATTTTCCCATGATGTGCATACAAATATGTGTATCGCACAAATCTGTAATTCGATATATAGCTACTCTGCTACATTTCCGAGTACATGTAGTACGGCTTCAGACGTATAACAGTTATCTCAGTTTGTAAGACCGATAACGCTGTCTTATATTCTGAATATATTAATTCTATATTTTTCTCTAAATCAATTCGAAACATTCCCGAATAACATCAATGACACATATCACTGTTCCAGGCTATTTTCGAATGATAAACTTGAATCAAGATTTTTGGTTCCGAACAATAAATTGTTCTCCACCGAAGTTGATCAAGTATGAACAAATGTTCATTAAGCTTAGTCATTATATTTCGAGAAATACGTAAACCAAATGATTAGTTCTCGACTCGAAATTATTGTCTATTCAAGCTAGTCTAATCAGTTAAGCGACAAACATCTCAAGGATAGAAAAGTGAATATAACTTGAGAAATATATGGTTCAGTATTCACTTACCTTTTGTTGATGAAGTTCTCCCAAAACTTCGGTTGATCTTCGCCTTCAAACGGTAGAACGCAAATGATGACTGGTTCGTTTCTCAACTACCTCTATCCTAAACCGAGACTTAACTAATTGTAGACTAGAAATCAAGATATATTTTTGACAACTAAATTTGACAACAAGCTTGAGATAGCAACACTTGTGAGTTCGACCGAGCAATGCTCTAACACAATTTGCACACATAAGTGAGATTAAAATAATTTCAATATTCATATCAAGTATGATTTAGATCAGATCTAATTAGTGATTCAGCGTTTTTGATGAAAACATAAGATAAGAGATAATTTATGTAAATCATTCTCCAATCCAGATTAAAATGGTTATATTTCTTATGATTCGTATTAAAAATTATGAGAATGATGAAGATTAATGTATTTTATGCATAGTATAACTTAAATTTAATCTTTTCATATCAAGAAATCATGCAGAGATTCAGATTTTTCAGGGAAATCAATTTTCCTCCCAATTTTAGGTTTATTATGCATCAAAATTATGATCAATAAAGAGATTTAGATGATTAAATATAATTATGATGTATTAGTCTGTTTCTAGCGTCAATGAAGATGCATATTTCGTGCCATGGTAGAAAGGATTCATATACGTATCTACACAGTGATGTTTGTTGGTGATTTGATTTTTGTATCACAATTACGATCAACTACAATCTTTAGTTGGTGATTATCTTGTTCAATACCAGTTAGGGTTTGATAATTATCTTTTAAGTCGGTTATAGTAAACAGTACAAAAAGATAATGGAGGAGATAGAATCCTTGATAAGTGTAACATTATTGATTAGAGTAAATTATATACATTGTACTTGGTTTACAAGATTAGCCTCTCTGGCTATTTATACTAGCGTAAGCATGTTTAAAGAGGAACCGCCTTAATCTAGCTGGAATGACATCATGATCCACTCAGACTTTACTTCCTTTCCATGTAACTTCATCAACCTGGGTGTAGTTCTCTCTTGTTGTAATCCTTACTCCAGGTCTCGAGCACCTGCTCTTGACTTTCAACTGCTTTCTTGGTCTATGTGCTCCAGAACTCAGGTCGTGCACTTGGCTTTGTCTTTGTTTTCAGGTCGGGAATGTGAGAACGTACTGACATTCAGGTTTTCGAACGTACTAGAGACTCATTTACCAGATTGCGACCTGGGTTCTGTCTCAGCACTCAACTCTTATGACTACAACTGTCAGTACTTGGTAGATGTTATATTTTGTCATCTACATGGGTGTTTTTCTACGGCTGAGGAGATAGATAGGAAGAAGAGAAAAAGTTGATTTGATTTTGAAATAGAATTAGGTTTGGTTTTGATTTTTGTTTGATGGAGGGTAACCTAGACATTGTTATTGCTTTAAGACACTCCTTAATCAACTTTTTAGTCCTACATAAGCCCCTCATGTGTTTCCAACAACCCCTATATAAGGCTTCTTATTTAAAGAAGCCTATTATTGGGGCGTCACATTCCAATAGAGGGCTTCACTCATGATTCTAATGTCTATTTACTTGGTTAGGGGATGTCCTAAAGGTGTTTAAAAAGTCTAAATTACCCTTTCATTTATTTAAACCCAATCAATAAAAAAACTAAAACTATTTATTTTTTTCCATCTCTTCTCCTAATCGTGATAATCAACAACCCAATTAAACATTGATAATCAATTCAAGAAAAAGCTATACGTAAATATACATGATTAACAACAATTTCAAGCTTTTATGAATTAGTTACGGTTGGGTTTGAGTTTGTTACGGTTGGGTTGTAGTTGCTTTAGGGTTTTAATTACGGTTGGGTTTTAGCTACGGTTATGTTTATGTTACTTATGGTTCTGGTTACGGTTAGGTTTTAGTTACGGTTGGGTTTTAGTTACAGTTGGGTTTTAGTTACGGTTGGGTTTTTGTTACTTTTGGGTTTTAGTTACGGTTAGGTTTTAGTTACATGGTTACTATTGGGTTTTAGTTACGGTTGGATACGAGAAATGAAAACTTCAGCCGTAACTTGTCTACGGTTGACCCCGGAAAACTAAAACCCAACCGTAACTGGTTTATGATTAGGTTGTTCCCAATTTTAACCAGTTGCGGCTAGGATTTCATCATAATCTAACCGTAAATCGCCCCAAGAAGCTTAAAAAATCCAAAATTTGGACATATTTCTACCAATTTTTGGCAATAAAAACGACAATGGAGCTGAGTTGGATGTATACCTTATTGTTTTCAATCACTAATTTCTTCACTTTGATGAATCAAAATCTAGGGTTTTGAAAAGAAATCCCCAAAAGAATAATATTCCCTCTACTTTTCTTCCACCAAAACTAACATCTTATTTGATTTAGTTTATTCACTAAGTATATAAGAAATTCATGATCTAATAGCTAATTAAATAATTAACATTAACTAATCAAAGGTAGTTTAGCCATTATAAAAATACTTTAGATAAAGGGTTTTTTAAATTACTAACGGGTGACCTGTTTTTATCATATTAGTGAAGCCCCTCTATTGGAATGTGACGCCCCAATAATGGGCTTCTGTTTAAAACACTGGCCTGATGTGGAGAAAGACAACTACTAAAGCTCAGAGCACACATTTCTACTTAAGGGTTTTGTCTAGAATGGACTTTTCGGGACTACTCAAAAATGGAGGGGGACTATTTTGTGATAGGAATGTCTACCCTATACTTATAAGGGGTGTCCTAAAGTGTGGAAATGACTAACCTACCCTTAACCTAATTTAATTTAAAACCAACCTAATAACCACCTATATATATATAACCACCACCTCCTACCACCACCGCCGCCCACCACCACCGCCCATCACCTACCACCTCCAACTACCACCACCACCAACCACCACCACCTCTATGTATATAGCTTAATTTAAATCATTAACGAAGATATTCTCACAAACCCATTACTTGTCATTCGTTTTTGGTTGAAGAAATGAGAAGTAATCATCACAATGAGTTGAAAATGAAAGTTGCAGAGAGAAGTTCGGCTAGGAATTATGTGAAACAGTTTGTCGAACTAGCCGAACTCAGCTTTAATGGAGTTTTTTCTTTCAGAGAAAAGTTCGGTTACCTCGCAAAAAAAAATTCCCAACCGAACTTTTAGTTCGGTTACGTCGCAACTTTTTTTTCTTTTTTTCCTAGCCAAACTTTTAGTTCGGTTACGTCGCATTTTTTTTCTCCTAGCCGAACTTTTTTCTGAAAACCTATATATTGAGTTCGGTTACGTCGAGAAAAAAATTCCCAGCCGAACTTTTAGTTCGGTTACGTCGCAACTTTCTTTTTCCTAGCCGAACTTTTCTCTGAAAGCAAAAACTCCATTAAAGCTGAGTTCGGCTACCTGTGTCTTCAGACCCATTAGCCGAACTACACTTGCAGATGAGTTCGGCTACCTGTTCTTCAGATGTCGTAGCCGAACTTCATTTCCATGGTCGAAATCAGTTTATAAATTTCTCATTTTTTCGAAAGTTTTTGTCAATTCAAGCAACATTAACTAAATTTGAAGTATACCTAAGTACCCAAAATCCTCATTTCAAAATCAACCATCTTAAAAAAAAAAACCAAAACCCCCTTCTTCTCAAAAATTATTCTTTTAAAAACACTCAGCTAATTAATCTAACCTCACTAATCAATCATTACACTAACACTAATTAATCATTACACTAACTAATTTAATCACCAAGGGCAAGTTTGGTATTTAAAAAAAACTAAGTTAAGGGGTGGCTCAAATTTACTTTAAATATCCACCCCAAAATAGAAGAGTAGTCCCCCACCTTTTTTGAGGAGTCCCCAAAAGATCATTCTTTGTCTAAACCCCAAACGAGTTTTCTTCCAAATCAAAGCAAAGTTAGTTTTCTGTTTTTCCTTCAAAATCTCCTCTAAGCTACCACGACAGTAGTAGTAGCTGGTGATCAGAAACAAAGGTTCGGGTATTCACGAACAAAGCTACAAGAGCTTTTCATAGCAACAGTCTTTGGTTTTTATAGACAAAAACTTCAAGCAAAGAAATTCGATTGTGAAGTTTGCTTCGCTTGGATTCATAAGAAGGTACATATCCTTTAACCCTCTTTGATTACATAAACCAATGCTTGAATGTGGGGTTTTTGGTGGTGAATTTTTTTTTTTCAGCTGCATTTTTAGACCAATTTCCTACAGCTTCAAAATACCAGGAGACTGAATTAAGGGAATTAGGGCATGAATTGATAATTTATTTCCTTATTTTGCATCAGTAGTTCTCCTGATTTGGCTGATACGATTCCTATGGGTTGGCTACTGAACTGACACAAAATTGTTTCCTAGGGTCCGATTTAGCTCAATACTATTGTAAACGATTATTTCTGGGTATGCTTCCTTGCCCTGTGTCTTTAGGGTTGTTTACTTTCTTTCTTGATAGAAAGAATCTTCAGGGGATTAGAACTTTGCTTACTTATATTCTAGGTTTATAAAAAGAAGTGGGTCATTAGCCAATTTTTCTTGTGTGCATCCTATATTGGATAGGCAGCCAATTTTCTTGCTCATTGGCTCGAATGCATCCTTTATTGGATAGGAAGCCAATTTTCTTGCTTGTTGGCTCGAATGCATCATATCTGGGATAATTAGCCATTTTTTTTCCTCTTTTAGTATTTACAGACTGTATCTCAGTCAACACTAGCTGAATGTATCGAACAAGGATTTATACATTGCGTCATATCTACTCGTGATTGATACATGAAGTCATCTGTACTTCACTTCTGGAATTTTACTGGATAACCACATGGAGTCTCAAAAAATATCCTGTTAGAAAGATAAAAAATAAATAGAAACCAGTCATTTGCCCTTTTTTAACGCATTCATGTAATACGCTTGTCCACCAACTTCAGGTGAAAGCTGGAAATGGCGAGTTCTATGCTAGAGAACAGTATAGAACTCGCCAGTTCATTGGAGCTCTAAAGTTCCTCAAGGAGCTAGAATCTGAATATCCATCCTCTACACTAGTCTTGGTATGTGCTAGCTTTCTGTAGATATTTTTTGTTTGCTTAATGATTTATTCAGGAACCACACTACATGGAAATCTAATTTCAGTTAGTATACCCTTTTATGAGACTTTGTTTTTTTTTGGTTTCTCCATTCAGATGACATGCTCGTGTATTATTGTTATCATTTGGAATTTTTTTCGATGCACAGAAAATATATCTATGTTGTATCTTGTTTTGTATGTTATACATATTTCTGGGCGTTTCAATCTCTCTTCAATACATGTGAATACATGTGAAGTTCTACGTGTTTTCTGTTAGGATTAAGACCTCGACAAGACACTAATAGTTCTTTGGATCAATGTAGAACTAAAGAAAACAGAAACTAGATGCACTAAACGAAACAAGAAAGACACAAGATTTAACGTGGTTCGGTAATATGCCTACGTCCACAAACGGCTACGATCAACTCTTATTATAGAACAAGATTACAGAGAATTAAACCACAACTATGAGCAGCATGTTGCTGTTCACAAACACCAAACTAATTCTCTATGAACAAACGTTCTAAACCCTAAAATTCTCTAATTGTGAGAATTCTTCTCTAAACTGTGTTGTGTGTGTGTTTCCTTAAGACTTGTACACCTATTTATATAGATTACAAACTTGTCTTCCAAGTATATGAGTTATACCAGGAAACCTAAACATAACTAAGAAAGGAAACCTTGAGTTTAACTAAAACAGGAAACCTCTAGCTATACCAAAATAAGGAAACACCTAGATGATTCTAGAAAATTCTGGAACCTTCCTAAAACATCGACAACTTCTAACAATTCTCCACCTTGCCGATGTTTCCGCCAAACTGAGCTTGATCTTCACAAGTTAACCGTAGCCTCTAATGCTCCTAGGGCCTTAACAATGAGTAGCATTGATCAAGCTGAGACACTTCTCAAACTTGACCTTCGGAACAACTTTCGTCAACATATCTGTTGGATTATCTTCAGTATCAACCTTCAATAGTTATACAAATCCGTTATCAACCACATCTCGTACCTTATGATAACGAACATCAATATGCTTGGTGCGTGCATGAAAAAACTTGGTTCTTAACTAAATGAATAGCACTTTGACTATCACAGTTCACAACAACACCTCGTTGTATAATCCCCAAGTCTTCAACTAAACCACGAAGCCACAATGCTTCCTTAACAGCCTCTGTCACAGCAATATACTATGCCTCCGTAGTAGACAAAGCTACAATTGATTGTAACATAGACCTCCAACTGATAGGTCCTCCACTCAATGTAAAACAATACCCAGAAGTAGAACGACACTTGTCTCTATCACCCGCATAATCTGAATCAACAAATCCACAGACCTTCGAACTTTGCTCCTTCTCAAACACTAAACCAATATCCAAGGTCCCATTAAGATATCTCAAAATTCCCTTCACCGCATACCAATGTGCTCTCCCAGGGTTAGCCATATAACGACTAACTAAACCAACTGCTTATGCAATATCCGGACGAGTATAAACCATAGCATACATCAAAGAACCTACCGCATTAGCATACGGAACCTTTGACATAAACTCCTTCTCCTCAGTTGTAGTAGGACACAACTGTTTTGATAACTTAACTGTAGGCGGTATTGGAACACTAATAGCTTTGGAGTTATGCATTCCAAAGCGACGAAGAACCTTCTCAAGATAGGATTTCTGAGTAAGACATAACTTCCCCTTAGATCTATCTCGAGTAAACTCCATACCCAAAATCTTCTTAGCCGGACCCAAATCCTTCATCTCAAACTCTAAACTCAACCGTTTCTTCAAAACATTAATTTCTGACTTGCTCTTGGCAGCTATGAGCATGTCATCCACATAGAGTAAAAGATAAACAAAACTTCCATCTGGAAACTTCTTAAAGTATACACACTGATCGTATTCACTACGAATATACTTTTGCTGCAACATAAACGTATCAAATCTCTTGTACCACTGTCTTGGTGATTGCTTCAAACCATACAATGATTTCTCAAGTCGACACACATAATCTTCCTTACCAGCAACTTCATAACCAATGGGCTGTGACATATAAATGTCTTCCTCCAAATCTTCATGCAAGAATGCTGTCTTGACATCTAATTGCTCGAGCTCTAAGGCAAACTGCGCCACAAATGCTAAAAGGACTCGGATAGAAGTGTGTTTAACAACCGGAGAGAAAACTTCATTATAATCCACACCTTCCCTTTGTGTATATCCCTTAGCCACTAACCTTGCTTTATATCGTACACCATTAACGATACCCTTGGAATCTGGAATTCCATCATTTACCGTATAGACCCACTTGCACCCAATCTTCTTTCGTCCCTTAGGCAACTTAACAAGTTCCCAAGTGCGATTCTTGTGAAGAGACTTCATCTCCTCATCCATGGCTGTTTTCCACTCAATGGCATGAGTATTACTCATTGCCTCCTCAAAGGTAAACGGCTCATCCTCAAAAACAGATAATGCGTAAGACGCATACTCATCAAAACCATAACGGACAGGTGCACGTCTCTCACGTTGAGACGTCAAGGACGAAATATTCTCAACTTGTTGCTGTGTAGATTCCTCATTAGGAACCTCAAACTCAACTTCATCTTCTATAAGAGTTTCTTTTCCTTCTTCTATAGTAGATGAACTAGGAACTCTTTGCTCCACCTGCATTGAATCATCTTCAACACCGCTACTACTCTCACTTTCAATCTGAGAGTCCCAACCTGTGAACTTCTTTGAATCAAGCATCGCTTTCTCATTAAAGGTCACATCACGACTAATTATGAACTTATTCAATTCTGGACACCATAGACGGTATCCTTTCACACCTAATGGATAACCTAAGAAAATTGCTTTTTTGGCCCTAACACCCAACTTATCTTCTTTTACATGAAAATAGGTTGGACAACCAAACACCCTTAAATTAGAATAGTTCACGGGATTACCGGTCCATACCTCCATAGATGACTTACACTTGATAGCTGTTGATGGTGATCGATTCACTAAATAGCACGCCGTATTCACTGCTTCAGCCCACCAAATCCTGTCTAAACTTGCGTTTGACAACATGCACCGTGCTCTCTCAAGTAACGTTCGATTCATTCTCTCCGCTACTCCATTTTGCTGTGGTGTACCCTTGACTGTGAAGTGCCTAACGATACCTTGTTCCTCACAAAACTCCTTTAGTGGGTCTTCGATGTATGCACCGCCATTATCGGAACGTATCTTCTTAACCACACGACCAAGTTGTTTCTCTACCATGGTCTTCCACTTCTTAAACACCTCGGTGACTTCATTCTTATGCTTCATGGTGTAAAGCCAAACTCTCCTCGAAAAGTCATCGATAAAGGTCACAAACCACCTAGCACCTCCCTTAGAAACTGTACGAGAGGGACCCCAAACATCCGAATGGATGTAATCTAACATACCCTGCGTGTGGTGAACAGCGGTACCAAAACTGCTCCTACATTGCTTCCCAAAGATACAATGCTCACAGAAATCAAGCTTGCAAGTTTTCTCACCACCAAGCAAGCCTTTACCACTCAACACGGACATACCTTTCTCACTCATATGCCCAAGTCGCATATGCCATAAACGTGTTGACTCCACCTGTTTCTCATCAATTGATTGAGAAACCATAGCTCCACCACAAACTATATCTCCTTGTAGAAAATATAAATTACCATGTCTTTCACCGGTCATCTTCAAACTACCATTGTAGAATACCTTCAAGAATCCATATTCAGCAACATACTTGTATCCAAGAGATTCAAGTACTCCTAACGAAATCAAACTCTTCCTCAAATTTGGAACATGTCTAACCTCTGAAAGTGTTGTGATAACACCATGCGAACGAATCTGTACCGTACCAACTCCAACTGTTTTGCAGGCATTAGAATTGCCCATCATAACAGTACCACCGTCCACCTCTCTGTAAGTGGTAAAACAATCCTTTGTAGGACACATATGATACGAAGCACCGGAATCAAGCATCCAACCATCATTGAGATAACTCTTTGATGTAACGGTTAACACTTCCTCATCAAAACCACACATTGGGTCTTCTAAAACTTCACTACCTTCAGCAACCGAAGCAACAATATTCTTCGAATCTGATTTCTCGCGTTTCTCATCTCTTGCCTTAAGCTTGAGACAATCAGCCCTAATATGACCTGGTTTACGACAATAATAACACTCAATATCGCTCTTTTTGGAACGATTCTTTGACTTCGATTTCTTATTACCATTCTTTCCTCTATCAACAAACAAGCCCTCGACTTGTGCTTCATCGCTGAACTCTTGCTTCCTTAATGCTTTAGCTTGTAAAGCAGAAACCACATCATCGAAAACCAACTTATCTTCATCTTCGTCTTCATCGGTTTTCCCACTCAGCAAATAGTCAACGAAAGCATCATACGACGGAGGCAAAGAACATAATAATATCATGGATTTATCCGTATCAGAGATAGTGACACTGATATTAGACAAATCAGAACAGATCTTATTAAACTCATTAATATGATCCATCATAGACTTGCCTGGAGACATCCTAAAGGCATGGAGTCTACGCTTCAAGTAAAGTTCAGAAGTCAAATCCTTTTGTAAGTAGAGCTTCTCTAACTTCTCCCACAACACCTTTGCAGAGGTTTCACTCGAAAAGTTATGAGTGATATCCCTTGACAAACATAAACGAATAGTTGAACATGCCATCAAATCAAGGTCAGCCCACTTCTCATCAGTCCAATCCTTTGGCAACGGTGCTGGCTTCGCCTTGATTGCTTTGATTTGTTTCATACTAACAAGAATATCTTTAACATCAGTTTGCCATGATGTGAAATTATTCTTCCCATTGAACTTGATAATATCAAATCCATGCACCTTCGAAAATCCACTTGATGTAGAACTAGACATCTTCACTTCTAACTATGATCCTCTCCACGCTCACCGCACCATTTTCAATGTTTTTTTATTCTGATGTTATACTTATTCCTAATCCTCGTATCCGTTCTCTATTAATTAGGTACTCAAGGCTCTTGTGTACGCAACATTGGGTGATACTAAAGCACTATCTATTTGCTTAGAAGCTAAGGAGAAACTTTTCACTGATAAATCGGTTCTTCCCGATGTATTAAACATTTTCCAGACCATTTGCCAACTTCTGGAACGCAGTAAGTAACTTGTAGAACTAAAATGTTTGTTCCGGTGTATATGCCTATAAAATTGTTACACCAATCGAAGTAACATCCTCGCGTATCTCCTCCAAATTTTCTAAACCAAATTTTGTTTAGAAAAACTTAACTGCGACTCCAGTTGTTATCGCTTAGAGGGTAAAACATATCATATTATAATATGTATTTATTTGTAGACTAGAAACTCTATTATATGAGTCATTCCGAGCAAGATTGAACTTTAGTATTCCAACTGGGAATATAATCCTAAACTGACTATAGTTTTTCAAGTAGGATTAGAACCCCAAACCAATTCAATTTTTCATCTGGAATGGATTCATAATTGTAAGTAATTTTGAGTAATAATCCTTTCATATGCCGATCTAGGTACTAGGTCTTTTGATGTGACTGATGCTTGGCACAGATCAATATTAGGTTTAACACTCTTAGGTATACTAGAAGTCTATAATTTTTTTTAGCTCATATACAAAGATTCTTTTAGTTGTATTGCATTGTTGTATTTAATTTCTTCATCTTCTTTTGATACACCTTCCAGACGATTTAGCAATCACTTTCTACGAATATGCTTGTGCGGAGGTTCCCCATGATTTGGGCTTGATGATGGGACTTTTCCAATGTTATGTCCGTGAATCTTTGTTTGTAAATCAACTTATGGTGAGACGATGTTCACTAACCTCAAGTATTTTCCTTTTTTGTATTTTAAGAAAATTAAGAACCATGTCATTGGTTTCTGTGTTCATAATTTCTGGTCATCTGTTTGTTTGAGGCAGATCTGCCTAAAAATGTACAAGCTTTCTCGAGAAGACAAGTTTCTGATGTGGGCTGTTTTCAGCATTCAACTACAGGTTTGCTATTGAACCCGACCATATTTTGTTGGTTTTATGAATGAATACAGACTGTTTCCAGCATTCAATTAGAGATTTTCTATTAAACATGACCATTTCATTTTGCTTATTTGGGTGTAGGTGGTTTCTCACTTGGTCAAGAAGCATGCGACCATCCATAACTTGGATGAACCAGAAGGTGTGCACTTCTTTTATTCCTTTTATTTATTCGACAGCCTATGCTAATATCTGTTTAACTATTTTGCAGCCCTTTTAGTATACGTTTCTGTAGCGCAACGACAGGGTAGTACGATCATGCTCGTGAAGTCCTATCCATGTTGGGCACAACACTTCTAATATGTGAAGTTGATAGGCTACATATAAAGGTATTGTCACAAGTCCTCTTCTTTTTACTAAAATTTGAAGTTGTATTAGAAGTTGGTCAAGTTCGATGGGTTGCTATTATTTCCTACAAATAGATAGTATTTATGAATGCTATTTCAAGTTTTCTCATTTTTTACATTTTTTTTTTTTTTGTGTGCTTAAGGTTAGATGTAGTTCTAAGCTAGCTAAGTTTTTCCCTGTTTTAGTACCATCCTAAAGTCTTTATACATGGAAGCAGAAGTAGGGTTTATCGAACCAGACATATAGATTATGAATGTATGAATATGAAAACAGACAAAGTTATGTTTCTTGTTTTCAGCCATGTTTGGGCCTAAATATATGGTGTAAAGGTTCAGGGGAAGATTGTTATCTTAAATTTCATAATAGAACTTCAATCTGGTGTGTTGTATCAATGCATATCGTAGAGCTGTAGATCAATATTTGCTTCGGGATGGAATTTGTACCTATAATAAGTTCCATGTTGCTTCTGTTCAACCTTAACTTGACAGGGGGATATGCTTCTTGCTCGTTTATGTGACTATGCTGCTGCCATGGAGATCTTGAGACAAAAGTCAGAGACATGGTAACTATCTTCTTTTAGGAAGAGAGGCTACGTTTTCCAATCAAATACAAGATTCATCCATACATATTTGTGCATGTCATTCACTTGCGTAAACAGAAACAGAAATTATGTCATGTTACTTTTTGGTGGTTCTATATGGATACAGATGCATTTATGATGCTCTTTGAATTCATGGCAGCCCTGAAGACTGGGAATGTTTCCTCAGGGAGTTGGATCGATTACTGGAGGATGATAGTCAGTGGTATGGTGCAACAACTGACAATCAAATTCATCCACCCATAGTCTTAGCATGCAAATTATCTCAGCTATCTGATGAGGAAGTAAGCTCTGGTAATCTTTCTTTATATCATAACTTCATATATTCTCATTGTCTGATCCATTTTCTTATTATGCAAAAGCAGTTTGGAACAAAATTGTCCGAGGCCCTAAACCCAAAGTTAGCTAACCTGCCGATGGAAGTACACGGATCTCTTGATGGAAAGGAATATGATTGGTTAGATAAAGCCGCGGATGAGTACTTGAGCAGGTCTTCTTCTTTTTTCCTGTTATCTCAGTCACATTTTACAATATTAATCACTATAACATAAGGCCCTTGTTTTGCACAATTCCACATCTAAAATTTTGTGCCATATGTAAAGTGGTCTGCTTAATCAGAATTCGAAAGAGGATTGAGGTTGCACAATATGTGTTTTCATAAGGTTTCTCAAAGAAAAGTATCTGCATATTGGTTTGTCTATGTTTTTTCCCGGCGGTAACGCAATTCTCCATATTCCTGGAATGACAGTTGATGGTGCTATTATGATTCTAACTATAATGGTTTATCCCACATAACTACCAAGTGTTCTTAGCAAGTATGGCACAAATAGTTGTTTGAATTCATATGGAATATCATTATGTCATGAACTTTGGTCATGACTTTGGATTTATTTATTTGGCTTGAGGTAGTCATGCTTCTTTGACAAGTACACTGATTATGGTAGACCATAATAGTACTGTGCATTTTCTTTGATATTTTTGTTAGTAAACATGGCTAACTTCTGTTATTCTGAGTGCAGGCTTGGTGCTGACACTAAAGTAACCCTTCAAGTCTCACAGAAGTTTGAAGAATTACAGTTGATTCATAATCTCCGTGGACAAGATTCATTGACTCCTGCCCTCCAGGTAGAAGTTCAAAAATTTCTTGCGGGAGTTGATGAGAGCTCAGGTTTCATTAGTGATGAAGTCTTTCCATGCCATGGAACATCAATTGCCTTAAAAACGAATAGATTCATCATAGTAGCTGCTGATGGGAAACTTACTACAAGAAATAACTCTAAAGGCTTAAACTTGAAAGCTGCTAAGGTTCATGGTCTCGACGACATGTGTGTTGGAAATGTGGGTCTTGGAAGACTTCGAGTAACACAGTTGGCGTGTTGAAGAGGCATTTTAGATATGTTAAGAACGAGAGAGCTAAAAGACCTACGGTTAGTGAACTAGCTGATTTCTTGAAAGAAGAACTAAAGTCGTGCCACGATGAGGAGTCCGGAATTATTCTTGGCGCCTTCGACCAGTTAGAGGTATGAATCTGTCCTAATGCTAAATGATGGTGCCTAGTGTTTTCAAATATAAGCTCACATACGAATCTCAGCAATATCTTGTTTGTTTGGTATACTTTGTAGGATAGATTCATGATGTTGGTCCCTTTAACTCTTGTTGTTTAGCAATCCAGCGTTCCTTTCATTCTGCATTTCATTATAAAGTCTTAAGCATGTCTGTAGTGATTGGTTATCCTGAGCTTGTCCTTTGCATGAAATCCATTTTTCATGTTATAGGTTTAGTTTTTTTTTTGTTTGTTAGTTTTTGTTTTGAGAACTGTGCCTGTTATGTCTGTTGCTAGTTGTGAGTTTGCTTCTTTGGTCATGATAATGGTACTATGGTAGCACCGTCTCTCTGGTATTTCTGCATTCTCCAAAATTTTAGGGTAGGCAAAAGTGGAAGAATAGGTTTGGAGCCCATAATAACAAAAAAAAAAGGCTTAGGAGCCAGCCCATCATGTGATACATGGGCAACTGCATAGAGACCACAAAAAGATTTATCTCCTGCTTCTAGTTATCTTAAGTTATGTTCTGTATTTTAGGAGGGTCTATATGTTCCTTGCATCTCGTTTGTCGATGACTGCAATAAAATTGATGTCAACCAATCATTCTTCTGCTCGGGAACTGGCGAATATTTTGCGCGACATTGTTGGTTGAGAGATCCCTTGTTTATGCGAGTTTACATGATAGTTGCACTGGTGGATGGGCAAATAGTAAGTTATTTCTTATAAGTCTTTTTTTTCTTTCTTTTTTTGCATCTTCCTTTATGATCTTGCCGAAGGTTATGCCCTTATTGTATTTTGTTCTTTCTTACATTTTGCAGTTTACGTGATCGAGGTTGGCAAGCCTGTAAGAGCAATGACCAGAAAACGAATACGTACTACATTGTGGCGTAGACACCATTTGTCTCTTCCCGATTAGCATACAAGATTCATTCTTTTTCTGATTTGAGCTGTAGCAAATTCAGAGACTATCAAATTATACTAAATGATTTTACATTGCTAGTCAGAAGGTGGTGCTGTTAACCCACAAGAGTTTGGGCCATCAACCTGTCTTCCTTAAATAGGTTGCAGTTGCATTGCAATGGTTGCCTGACTTGCTTCCACAACAAAAAGATAGCCTTGGAAGATCTCAAAAATCAATATCCAAGGAAAACCGAGAATTATCTCTTTCAAGATCTGAATTCAATGACGACTTTAATGGACAATCTAGCTAAAGATTCTCGAGCTTCAAAAAGGGTTGTGAGTTTATCATGTTGAGCCTTAAATACTGTGCTCCAACAGTCACTAAATTTCGTTTCTATTAGTAGGAAATGTAACAAGTATGCAGATAATTTTGCTAGACTAGTCGAGAATTACCCGGAAATCAAATTTGATCTGATAGACTGGATGAACATAAAAATGGGTGCTGAATCGCCAGAATTTGGAATTTGAACCTTGTTTCTACTTTTTGCTTAGTAACATGGTCATTATTTTTATTAATAAATAAATAAAATTAATCGAAGGACCCTCTTCTAAGTGATGACTGTTGGCTTTTCCCTTCCTGTAAACTCCTTCAACTTCGAAACTGATAATGCCAAATCTATAAAAGAAAAAAAAAATCAGTGTTGGGAAGCTGAGAATCACTTTATGCATGATTATATTAGATACTTGAAAACAAAAATTTATCAACAAAAAAAAGGTACTTGGAAGAACGGAAGAGCAATTAACCTATCAATGGTTTCAGTGCAATTTGAGCATCCACGTCATGTTTAGAAACATCTGGCTCAAATTGTTCGATGTAAATTCGAACAGTTGCACCAGCGGAACCAGTTCCCTGCAAATTAAGTTCATTGAGTTTCTAATCTAAAAAAGCAGAAATTTACTTAGATGATCCAGCGACTTACTGATAAGCGGAATATAATTCTCGATCCATCAGTAAAAACAAATCGAACTCCCTGTTTGGATGCTACACTACCATCCACCTGTGGAATTGTACAAAATATGAGTGACTCATTGTTTAGTATAGGTTTTCAACATCTGCAGAATTAAAAAGAGTAAAAGAAGCAAATCTTTTGCTGATAAAAAGACTTACAGGATCGGTGTAGGTAAAGTCATCCACAAACTGGAGAGTGTAGCTCCCTAAGATTGGAAATACATTCAATTAGGATATTAAGATGGTGAAAATATAGAATACATTAAATAGTTCAGGACAGTACTCTTACCATATTTGTCACCAGATTTACTTTTCGAAATCAAATCTCTAAGATAACCCACCATTTTATTTGCTCCTTCAGATTCACACTCCTAAACAATATATTAATCAAATAAACTTAAAAGTCTTAAATACACCTCAAGCCATGAACTACGGTAAGCGATTTTTTTGGATCAAAATTAACGTGATAGTGATGCTACTTACTTCGTAGTCGTATCTAGAAAAGAAATTTCTTCCATATGTTGCCCAGTATTCTGTAACAACATCAGCAACAGACACCAGTTTCTCCCCAGCCTTCTTGTCTTTGTTCCTGTAAGCGATGATTGACAGCCAAGCTAACACAGCCCTGCGAAATGTTTGACGACCTAAGTCAAGGTTTGGTAACTACAAAAGATAAGTTAATGCTAGGCCTGGCCATCAAAGGAAACAGAAACCTTTGAGAGCATAAGTTTGATTTTTCTTCAATTAATTTCATGAGTACATATATATAAAATAATGTTTTACCATATTCCGTCCTTCTCACGGATGTGGTTAGAACCTGTTCCAAAACTTTCTTCTCCACAAATTGACAACTTGCCAGCATCCATAAGATTCCCAAAGAATTTCCAACCAGTAGGAACCTGAATCCAGCAAGGCTCGTCTAAGATGAAATGCAAGCACAAAATCGGTCAAGTACTTTATATGATAAGTTAGGTCCTATGTTATCACACCTCAAAAAATGGAAGTTTCAGTTTCTCTGCCACACGATCAAGTGCACCACTTGTAGGCATAGATCGAGCTAGACCCTACAGAAAAAGATGCACAGATACATATTCATTTCGTCAAAACCAAAAAACATGAAAATATAGAAGGAAAAGGTGCACAATTATACTACCTTAGGGCCACTCTTAAAATAAGGAATAGCAGCCTGCGCATTGGCTGCAATGATGGCAACAGAATCTGAAGGAGTAACAAAGAAACCACTGCCTAGAACCATGTTACGGTCACCATCACCTTAAAAACAGAGACAAATTGGTTGTTGTTCAGTAAAGTTGAATCCTCCAATTAAAGACTTGACTTATTGATTCTAGAGGCACATGCAAACAAAATGATGGAAAAGGCTCCGGTGGGGAGATGGTACTACCGCTGATGAAAGAAGGAGACACTGAAACAATTTCAGCAGACAAGTACTCCAGTGGAGGAACAGCAAAGATTTAAAACTTATTGAATGATTGCTAATAAAATTCCAACTATTTAGGGAGTCTGGAGAACTTAAATGAGTCGTTATGTCGAGTTTAAAACACCAACCTACCCAAACACCACAATATAAGCTGATGTTCCATTGAACATGCATTCCGATGGCCAAATATTAGATTCTGTTCTAACTCATTCAGATCCACATAAGATTCTGTTCTAACTCATTCAGATCCACTCTAGTATGGTTTGGAAATTTAAAAATGCAAATAAAAAGAAACATTTGGACACATTCTGAAGTACAAGATCTCTGAATCTGACAGTACAACTAACCAACATAAATAAATGTGTATGATAATGGGCCTAACCATCACTTGCTGCACCAACGTCTGGAGCATTCTCCCCATACATAATATCAACCAACTCCTTGGCGTACCTGTTTCAAGTAGATGGCTAAATCAAACTATTTAAGTATACAAATTATTAGAAAAATTAATTTATGACAGTTTCATTTTCTTACGTGAGATTAGGGTCAGGATGACCATGCCCAAAATCTTCTAGTGGCACCCCATTAATAATGGAATCCTACAGAATGCACTCAACAGCTATCATCAACAACTTCGCCAATAATTTGAATATATGTGTTACAGACAATTGGTGATGCAGAACATACTGGATTGGCTCCTAGTGTATCCACGAAAATGGGCTTTGCATAAGCTCCTGTGACTGCATGCATGGCATCAAATATAAACCTGGAAGGTTGCACAGTTGATTACTAACAGACCAGGAAGGTACGATGCAGGAAAAAAAAATGCAACGCAGAGATGTCTAAGTGCTAACTCAAGCTAATAGTTGAGGAACTAGACTTGAAGTAAGACTGTAAGAGCAGAAAGATATACTGGAGCAGAAATATTAAGAAGAATGAAACTGTTTCAGAAGTGAGTTCGTAATTGAAGATAGAGGCAACATAAGAATCACATTCCAGTATTTCTGGGAGAATGTAGCATATTCAGAGGGCTAACTACTAACTATTGGTTAGAAATTCCTAAAACACTTTACAAAGTAAAATTGCCATCACAAACTCCTCTATGGGGTTCAGATGATAAGAATTGAGAGCATTATTGCCGTCTTCACAAGAACTTCCATGGGAATACATAGCACTATTTTGTAAAGAAAATAGAGTACTATTAGTTTCATATAGTAGGCAATATAATCACGAAGTTTGAAAAGGCAAATAAAAAGTAACATGATTCTAAAATAGAAAACCTCTCCTTTTAATTCCCATAAATATAAAAACTAGAAAGGAAGCAGAGGAGAGATAAAGGAAAATTGCTGTCTACCTCTAAGATTTCTGGATTTATAATGACAACCACCACCACAAATCCTACTACATGGTACAACTGCTGGATAAATATTGCATACCTGAAATCTGATCGGGATAAAAGACTTTTAATGAGCGGGAAATCAAATACATCCTGCATATATAACGCCGAATCAGCAATCAGTTGACCAAAATGGTAAATACCATCCAAAGTTTCTTTTAAAGTAAGCTACCTTCATTAGCTCCAGATAGTCCGCAACAGGGTCTATCACTTCAACGCTGAAGCTCCCATATTCTGTAGCTCCGAGACGAGACAGATCAACATCAGGAATGGCTGCCGTCTTGATTTCAGAAATCTGTGCATATGATTTTCAGCATTTGAAATCAACTTCTTTTCATCATCAACAAGACAACAGGTGTTGCTTGCTCATGCCATTATTGGTAACTTTAGGGGTTTGTATATGTGCCATTTTAATTATAAGGTTGCCTCCATGCAAAAAATAGAAATTGAAAAGACGGCAAGGACACGTGGTTGAATTCATTGATGAAACCACTCCCAACAAATTCCCTGCCCAGGGAAATCTACCTAAACAATTCCTGACTCCTAAGATCAGCTCTTTCTAGAAGAAAGTTTACTGAGGTTGGCAAACTAACACATTATATGCTGAAGCAAGTACACTCTTGAATCTGACCTGTAGTATAATATCTCAAAATCCCTCATGACACCCAGAATCTCCCAAAAAATTATGAATCTAGATAAGCTTTATAGTGCTGTAGAGTCTTGCTTATGCCAGAAAAACAACAGAAGACAATCAGATGCATGCATTATAGGCTTTATGTGTAAAATGAGATGTGACAATAAGAATATGTTTCAACTAGAAGCTGAAGTGAATGGAACTATCTACAAACAAATCAAAACAATAAAAGAGAGAGAATGATCAACACGTCAAAGATGTATAGATACATACAGAAAGAGTATTCCCATAGATTTTGTCGGTGATTGATTCAGGTGCAGGTTGACCACTGCTGTAGTTGAACTGTAAAGCAAAAATGAAACAATAGCACTTAGTTATACGACCTCAAGGGATTTTAAAAGAGGAACTCCTAGGGGATTCCACAAATCCATGGAAGTCTCATTGGGTAGATGGAGCTGGAGTCCTGGAGACTACTACAGGCTCCAAAAAAACACTCCCCAGACACCAAACTTCTGTCTGTAAGGTAATTTTTTTAATTTGGTCTTGTGTATGCGGCTATATTCGAGGCCACAACTGTACCACCTATCTACTGTTCTAAATCTGAAAGATGATATCACATTCAGTCACCTTGATACCCCAATCATATTCAGGTCCACCAGGATTATGGCTTGCGCTCATTATAAAACCACCATTGGCCTGTCATAGAGATACAAGTAGCAGATGAGAGTTTAGCCACAAAAGGAGAGATGCTGAAGTATAGAGAACTGAAAAGCTTATCTTGCCTTCTGCTTGCGTATAACGGCTGAAACAGCTGGTGTTGATAAAATGCCATCCCTGCCACAATGATATTTGATGTTAATTATCCATTGTAAGATTTCATCAACTATCACATAACTGCAAAGCTCAAACTGAGATAAAACAGACAAAAGACAAACAAACAGCGGAAAACATAAACTGCAATGAAATTGGTTATGGAGTTGCTGTTCTTCACATGTTTCTAGTGTTATATGGCATCCAGACATCATACATGCTCCCTAATTAGCTACCTACTTGATAATAGACTTTTCAGCAAAAATTACCGGGTCTAACAGAAAAACATCAGTAGGTTACGCAGAATGGGGGCTTTGCAAATTTTTGAGATACGTTATAAGATCTACTCACGTTAAACCATCTGTATCTAAATTCACAAAAGACTCGTTACTGCATCGAAATGTTGTTTGTAAGTTGCAATATGATATCCTTATCGCCTTCTCTTGAAAGTTAAACAATACTATGTCCTCTAGATAAACTGTTAAAACACTAATTCTGACAATAAGTATAACAAAAAATTTGCAACCACATTTCTGCTTCCCATAGACAGCATTAATTCAGATGAACTACACACCTGCCAACTAGAATTTTTCCAACACCATTCCCTGCTGCAATTTTAATAATTATCTGCATTGTTTTGAACCATCATTAATTCTCAGACAAGAAAGATAACATCATAATAAATGAAGGGAAAAAAATACTGATGAATTTATGCACACCTGTGCAGCCTCTTTATTGAAGTATCTACCATCACCTCCTAACACCAGCACCCCGTTCTTGAAATCCTCAGGCGGCAAAGAATTAAACAATGCCTACATTTCCAAAAAAAAAAAAAAACACAAGATCACAATACAAAACATTCATGGAAACATAAATTCATGTCTGTGCATTGTATCCAGCCAAAATGGGCATGAAAACACATCAATTTTCATCTTCATTTGATTAAATGGCTGTAAAATGTTACAACATTTCAAAACCATTTCGCCATCACAACCTAACCAAATAGAAACGATTTTCACTCTAACATCATGCAAATTCTACCAAACACATTGCAAAATCAAAAGATACACCATTGGAAGAAGAAAAACCACAACAAAAACTCAATTACCTGGATCCAATTAGCTAAATAATTCTCTTGCAAGAAAACCTTAACCTAAAAAATAACATACATTCACTCCAATCAGTACTCAAACTCACATTTATAGTGAAATTAATGTAACATAACAAAATCACAACAACAACAACAACAAGAAGAAAACCTTTTTACGCAAACCGCTAGTTCCAGTCTTTTGTCCTTCAATTGGTTTCGTAGGAACTGAATCGATCTAATCACAACCAAAATTCAAAATGTCAGAGTAAACACACAACCAAAAAAAATAATCAAAAACAACTTTGAGTAAAACCTTGATTCCTTGAGGATCAACAACAGTAGTTGAAGAAGAGGACGAAGAAGATGCCTGAACAACAAAAATTGACGAGGAAGACGATGAGGAGGAGGACAACAATGTTCTTCTTTTACTTCCAAAACTAAAAGAAGATGATTTTGATTTCAAAGGATTAAATGAAGATTTTACTGTTGAAGAAGAAGATGATGAAAATGATAGTTTGGTGAATAATACATTGTCTAATCTAACGGCACTAGCCATGGTGTTAATTTTTCGGAGTTGCAGAGGAGAAGCAGCAGAAAAACGAGGTAATCTGGTATTTGTTGTTTATTTTTATTCTTTTAATGTGAGTGAGACTGAAGTTATGAAAAGGAGGAGATCTCGTGTACCTCTATGTCTATGGACTGCTGCCACATAATCCTATGAAACAGATACTTATTCTTGGTATCCTTCTTATCTCTTCCATTGCTGGACGGACCAGAATTACTGGATTAAATTAATAAGACAAAAAGCATTACTGGATTAAATTAAATGTTCTAAAGGCCCATAAAGTAATTTAGACAAGTCTTATGTGACTTGGCAATAAAACTAATTTTGACAATCCACATGACTTTGCAGCAGAGGGTTAGCTACGCGGCAGAGACGAAAAAACACTTAATAGCAGAGGGTTGGCTACGCGGTAGAGACTCTACTTGGTGGCACAGCATTTGCCATCAACGATTATTTTTTTTGGTAGCGGTTACCCAACACCGATATTTCTCAATCTATATATATCACTTCTCTGCACAATTTAATTTTTTAGTTTTTCTGTAAATAAATTTCTTAATTTTCTCAATAGAATTTCTGATTAATAGGATCCTAATTTTTGATTCTTCCGATGATGGGATGAAAATAAATATCGCTTGACAATAATATAAAGCAACAGAAATTATAGATGGGGACTTTGTGATAAGGGATAAAAAAGTCATAAATATGTCGTATCAGATTGACTCGAGTCAATCAGTTTAGCTCAGCTTTAGGCCACGACTAGATCGGTCCTAGGCTGCGACTAGTCCATCCTAGGGTTGTGACTAGTTATATCTTAAGCCGCGACTAGTCGAGCCCTAGACCGCAGCTAGTTCTCCTTTAAGTTGTGACTAGTTTTTCTCTGCTCTGATAGAGCTTACCTAGATACTCTATTATAGAATAAAACTCCAATGGGACGTCCCCGCTGACTCCATAAGTTCTAAGTTGTTTGAGTGTGACTCGAGCCTAAGTCTCAGTGAATGGAACTCAAGCGCGACTCATGCTTTGCTATATATATATATATATATATATAGAGAGAGAGAGAGAGAGTCATTTTCATAAGCACGTCCCAGATGACTTCATAAGACCCGAGCCTGACGCCTAACAGCATACGCACTAGTCACATCACATGCTCCCTAACCTTGTTTAGAATACGAGAAATGTAAGTTAATATAATGTAATTAGCTTATGATAATTCCCCAAAGCTCGTGCGCTTGTCTAAAGGGACTTCCCTCTCATGGTCGGCCACACCAGGTTGATGATTAATATCAGCTCATTTTCGGTCTTACACGCGGTCCATGACTGTATCTTGTGTTATCTCATGATCTCCACATGACTCGAACTAGTCACAACGCCCAAATAGCAAACACTCGACTACAAAAGTATTGTGCACTGAAAACTCATATACATGAAGGCTACAAAGCTACACACATGGGGAAATAACTTTAGGTTTTGGGGATGGTGGTCTACAACACACCTAAAGAATACCTGGTTGTATTTATCACCGTAAAGGAAATAATAAAGAAGGTTACCAGAATCAAATCCCTAGTTGCTTATGTTAGAGCATTGTTTGGTTAAACCCGATGACATTAGTATGTCAATCCGGTTGTCAAATTTAGATGCCAAAACGCGTTCTTGACTTAGTCTACTAAAGTCAGTTACGGACTAGTTTAGGTTTAAGAGGTAAAGTATAGAATCAAAGCTATCCTTGAAGTATGAAGATTCAAGACTCACGAAAACATCTATGAAGAACTTTATTTGAGGTTAGTAACAAATACTTGATTCTCTGGTTTATTCTACCTTTCCATCTAGCGAAACAAGTGTTTAATTACTCTATGAACGATTCCTATGATGGTAAACATTCATATAAGTATGCACTCGAGGATATTTAAGCCTAGGACTTTAGTGAGAATGACTTTTATTCATGGAAAGGTTCTCATATTGTAGTGAATGAAAATACAAATCCAACGAGCTAAGAATCACTCAATTTCGAGTTATAACGAAGAACTTATGAGTGATTTACTAAAGCAACACTCATGATACATGGTTAAGGTTGATTTCGTGAATAGGAAATTATACACGAACTTCTGGAAACAGTTCGCGAACTGAAATTAGAAGTACATGACTAAAAGCATATTTTATTCAAGTACTTGGCGTTTCCTTTCTTAGACAAGGTAACTTTGTTTCCAAACAACCTAGCCTTGATCATTCACTATAAATAGGGGTTTCATGTAACCATAAAAATGATCCCTTGAAAAATTGTGTGTGAGTTGCATAAGGTTGTTTTCCACATCTTTGTTCCTCATGAACAAGAATAAGTATTTGAAAACTTTACTTGGGGATCGTATGACACGGGAAAGCTGTCTTATACGATAGTTAAGGATCTTGTATATAGATATTATTCATAAACCCTAGATTTGATAGATCAATATGTCTCTAGTTTATTTTTAGGTGACCTTGTAAGGGAGAATCAATTAGGTTATGGAATGTTTACCCTAATCATTAAGGAGCATCTTCTAAAGAGGATTATTGTTTTGCTAGAACCTTACTTTTTGTTACATGCCGTATTAAGCCGCTACAACAGAGGGATAGTCGATTGACAAATGTGTTTAAACTCTTCCAAAAGTCAAACCTCTGTAAGGTATGTAACTTTGTTCCTTTTTCTTCTCCTCAAAGTGTGATTGATTCTAAGGGAAAGGATAACCTAAAGGAAAGAAAAGATTGAGATCTAAATGATCAATGAAAATGGAGATTGACAAACTTGTGCAGGAATCTAGCGGTAAGCTCATTTATGCTCACCATAACACAAATTAATTGTGTTGAGAAGGTGTTTTCTTGTCTTGTGTACCCTTAAAAGAGACAAGAACTGTGTGTCTCCAGGTAGTTGGGACAAACTTCTTAGTTTGTGTCTTGAATATTATTACTTGAACTTTCATCCTTCATCATTTTCTCGAATATCGAAATTCTTTATCAAATTGAGCCATTAAATAGAGAATAACAATAGTTCATGTTGAGCCCTGCTCCATGGAATCTTGTCCAGGTTAAATACTCTGGTGTTTGTCTCAGTTTTAACTGAAATATCGAAATTTCCATTGTATGATTAGCATGATTTTGAAAAGATCTCATATTGAGACTCATCCTCTCCTCTCAAACTATTTTTCAAGTGATGATATTGTAAAGACTTATCTCATGTACAAATCTAAGGAAGGGTAAATTTGTATTTCACCTCTCTGGTTTGATAATAGGTTCGTGAGAGAAATTCTTTTTACTCAAAGAATTTTATAGATTCCAGAATTTCAAGGCTTGATAATCTTCATTTTCAATTCTCTCACGATTTCTGGAATTCTTCCAAAGCACAAATTGCTTTTGAAGTGCTATATATTTGTTCCTCGCACAATTCTCATATTCATAAATTAATTTTATGAACTATAATACGTGGTGAAAACTTTAATCTCTATATCCGTACATGGATAGGGAAGTTATAATTCTTATGTTGAGTCATATCGCATTAATTGCACTCTTTTTTCGTAATTGGCCTAGAGAATAGGTTTTGTCAATGATTATTTTTCTCCAAAAAATCTTGTATCTTAGTGCCTCTAACATTAAGATCGTTATTTTTAACTTCTTTGTTCGTAACTGTCGTGAAAAGAGAAGAATATTGGATACAAATCTACTTTGTTTGTAACTAGCGAGTAAATTTGTTAATGTCCAGGAAAATCCTTCTCTTGTGACTAGAGTCAAAGTCGCTCATGTTTTCCTTTCGGGAATGACATCGAATGGGGGAGATTTCTTTTAATCTTGTGCTTAAACGTCAAATCTTTGTGGGGAAATCGGATATAGAATTGTAAGAGATGCTTGAACCTATATATCTCCTTGGTGAAATCGTCGAGTTTCTTGGTCAAATCGTCTAAACTAAAAGTCGGTATATGTTCTCTAGTCTTGACTCTCTTTTGTTTAATTCATTATGATCCCTGGGGGGAGAATTAGTATCTTACTACAACATATGGATTTTTGGAGCATTATGTAAGGGGAGAGTGGATTATGATCTATAGATTTTTCCTATTTTGCAAAAGATATAAGTAATGACTAATGGGGAGAACATATCACTGCAGTATTGCTTCAAAGTTACAGTACAATTGAACTTTGAGGAAGGTGTTAATACTATGTTTCTGTATAACAACCAATGAGTATAGTTATTTTTTTCATTCTAACAAAGTTTTTTTGAGTATTCTCATAAGTTGTTATCTCTACGGATCTTCAACAACAAAGGTGTTGAACGAACACATGCAGAACCATAGAAGAACTTGAAGTATGGAGAATTCAAGACGATTGTTGAAGAACCAAGGAAATCAAGCATTAGTGGATTATAAGCTAAAAAAATTATTTATTTTAAATCCTTATGTATGAAATAGTTTTGTCACTCGGTTGAACCCACAAGTTTTTCTATCTCAAGCTTGTTGACAATGTTAGTTGATCAAAACTATATCTTGATTTCTAGTCTACTAAGTAATTAGAGTCTCTGACTAGGTTAGAATTTGGTAGTTGAGTATCAGAACATCACCTTCGAAGACTGAAGATCGACGAAGACATTCGAAGAACTTCATCAATTCAGGTATGTGAAGACTGAATCATTATATTTTACTCACTAATTTACCATTATAGCTTGTGAGACTATATCGTATGACTTCTGGTTGATTTACAAAGAATAAATTTTGAGTCAAGCTTGTCTTGTTAAATATCTCTAAATATGATTCAAGCATAGATGTTCAAAACTCATTAACAATATTACTTCGAAACAATTTATTGTTCAAGAATTAATTTGTGGATCAATTGAAAATTTCCCATGCAAATGATTTTATCATTTGAGAATGTTTCGAACATCAAAAGAGAGAAACTTAGAACTTCTAATATTTCTGCTCTGGATAGGTTGACGAAACACTTCACAAAGCATAGATATCCGAGTTTCATAAAAGGTTGGCGAACCCAGTTCGCAAACCGCAAATACAGTAGGGGACAGTTCACGAACCAGGTAATCTAAATTTTCCATGTTGGTATAAAAGGCTAACAGTTGGCGAACCTGGTTCACGAACCTAGTCCATCTGAGCTCTCGAGACGAGAATGGTTGGAGAACCCAGTTCACAAACCGTGGCACCCTGACTCGTGAACTTGCTTTACGGTTCAAGAACCATTTCACAAATGTTCCCAGTAGAATTTAGCAGATGCCCAAAGACTTATTTTTTTAAAAATATGTTTAGCATTGCTATGACCCTATTATACACTTCTAATACATCATTGATTACGAAAATATTGTGCATCGTGATTAAATTCTTAAGTGTTCAAATGAACATCAAATTACTTATAGTTCATAAGGTATATTTTCTAAAAGGAACGATCATTATACACGATTCCGTAACCGGACCAATGTGTATATTCTTCTATGTAGTTTCAAGACAAACTTCTCACATGCTCACTTGAAACCCTAATTAGAGTTTTATCTAAAAAAATAAATAGTTCGCTTGAATCTCAAGTTATCTAACCTTAAATTCTGAACAACCCCCAGTCTTGAAAATATATAAATAGAGATACTCTTTCAACTAGGAAATTTAATCACTGACACTTTCCACATTATATTGTTTATCTTTATTATAAGATTTACAAAAATAGTACATATTCAATCTTAGTAGATTCTTCATATAGTTGTGATCGATTATGAGACTTGTTTCTTGTAGAATTCGTATCTTGAAGGATAGATAACAAGTTTATTACGTGGAACAATTCTGTTATGATTATTTGGATACGACAAGATTGATCTTGGATATTTATCTTTGAGATCGTTTTAAGTACTCTTCTAAATAATCAGGTTCACGGATTCCTTAGTCTATACGTACTGATTGAGAAGAGATGGAGATATAAACTCTACATACATATTGTCAAGGATCATTAAGTTGGTCGATTGAGAAAAGATAGAGATATCAACTCTACATACATATTGTCAAGGATCATTAAGTTGGTCTGCTTGCAATTATGTTAGATTTTGTCCATACATGCTTCCGAATGAAAAAGTTGGTGGTGTATTTAATACTCTCTCCTTTTAAATTTAAGTGGTCAACTAAGTCAGTTTATTAGTGAATCTAATGCTAGTAAATGGGATCGATAACCATAACTGTTGAACAACTCCTACGCAAGTGGAAATTGTGAAGCCTTGCAGAGGGATTTTGTGGAGAAACCGCAAGTACTAAGACTACCAGTAAGTGGACCGAGCATACGGAGTTTAACTGCTAGGATCAAACCTAAGTTAACAAACATTAAGGCATTCAACTGAATTACATCTTGGTTCAGACTTTAAAAGACGAGGGTACCCAATTACACCGCAATCTTTTATTTATCAACCTATAAGTCCTTTACCAAGTGTGATCGTCTATGTACTAAGTCGAGACAATACAAAAAGTTCGGTACACACTTCCTGTGATCGTCTATGGATACGAGATCGAGAAAATACAACAGCATGATCACTTGTGTGATTGACTATGGATTCAAGATCAAGACGATACGATAACGAAGTGATCACTTGATAATAGGTTCGGTAATAACCGAAACTCCATAGGATAAATATCAAGTGTTACAGATTAACATACAAGTGCAATTTACCTTAAAATATATAACCAAATATAATTGCGGAAGAGTAAAGTAAATGGAACAACATGATTTTGTTAACGAGGAAACCGCAAATGCAGAAAAACCATGGGACCTAGTCCAATTTTGAATACTCTCAGAATTGAGCCGCTATACAAAATGTAATACCAACTTCATATAGTTGAGACTAAGCAGACTACCTCTAGCTACTTAGTTTCCTCCGTATCCATGCGCCTTCGACTTCTAGAGTCACGCACGTGAATAGCAAGTCCTTTGGATCGTATTCCAAACTGCAAAGGAAGAATCTGTTTGGTAGCCACTCTAATCAATCTTGCTAGAAGATATTAATGATTCGTTGACAAAGGCTCTTCTGTTTAATCTAATAAAGTCCTTTGTCTGGTTAGATCTATCTATCCCTTGATTACCGAAATAATCAAACTATAGATTTGCAATCAATCAATATAGATCTCAAAGAGAAACCATAAGGTGATGCCGATCTCACGCAACTACTCAATCAATTCTATCAAAGATAAACCGATTCAGAAAAGACGAGGGTTCCCAAATACACCACAATCTTTTTATTTCAACCTGTAAGTCCTCTTACCAAGTGTGATCGTCTATGGAAAAAGTCGAGACAATACAACAACTTCGGTATTCACACTTTGTGTGATTGCCTATGGATACAAGATCGAGACAATACGACTACCAAAGTGTGATACTTGATAATTGGTTCGGACTTAACCGTACTCTATAGGATCACTATCAAGTATAATGGAGTTAACGTAAAGTGCAGTTTACTTTAAATTATATAAAAAAATATAATTGCGGAAAACAAAAGTAAATCACACAGCAAGATTTTGTTAACAAGGAAAACTGCAAGTGCAGAAAACCCCCGGGACCTAGTCCAGAATTGAATACTCTCATAATTAAACCGCTATACAAAATCTAAACCAACTTCGTATAGTTGAGACCAAGCAACTACCCCTAGTTCATTTAGTTCCCTCAGTATCCCTGCGCTTCCGACTTCGAAGGTCACGCACTGGTACAATTTCTTTGGATCGTATTCCAAACAGCAAAGGAACAACGAATCTGTTTGGTAACAACTCTATTGATTCTTTCAAGATAAAGATATCTCAATTCATACGCAAAGGCTCTTCTGTTTAATCTAATGATCCTTTGCCTTGTTAGATCAATATATCCAATAACTACAAAAGTAGTTAAGTTTAGATTCGCAATCAATAAGTATAGATCTCAACGAGAAACTATAAAGAGATGCCGATCTCATGCAACTAATCAATCGAATAAATCTGATTCTAGTTGGATCCCATCCGATCAAGGTTTATGCACACACAAAGATATGAAAACTAATAAGAAATCTTCTTCGTCTTCAAATCTTCTTTAATCTTCAATAAAAACCTGCACAATACCACTTGAATCTCTTGTGATCAATCACGCATAGAACGGAGTCTGTTAACAATGGATTATCATAAGATGTCTTTAGATCTAACAACAGTTCTAAAGATCCCGTCGATACTTCGATCTAGTTTGAGTGAATCTTATATCACAAGAGAAGATTCTCAAGAATAAACAAACTAGGTGCAATCAAAGTTTCAACAACCGTTAGTCAATTAAATCAATCGAAACCAATAACAATGCAATTATCTATTTTCCCACCAACGGTACTCGTAGATATTCTTGATCCCATGATAAGTGCATAATTCATATGATTTTAGTATTCATTTCATACCTGTTTTAGATATTGTTCTTGCATATTTTCGTATTATTAATCTTGTTTGCTCATATTTGTCCCTGTTAGGTGAATCATCCAAAAAGGAGCTATAAATTTCAAAAAATAGATAAGAATAGAAGTATTCCAAGTATCCAAGTGCCTAAGTCCAACAGAAGTTGAAGAAGTGCGACGAAAAGGAGCAAAACACTCAAGATCAAGAGACGGGACAAAGACCGAGATTAACTGATTCAAATTAAGGATTTATCATCACCATCTTGAAGATAATTGAAATATAAAAAGAATGCAAAAATAATGAGGTCATTCCGAGTTCGGACGAAGAAGTTACGGCCAAAACATGTTTTATCGAATACAGAAGACAGAAAAGTTTGCAAACTGGTATGCAAACGGGAGTAACTGAAATTTCAGTTTGCAAACTGGTATGCAAACTTATTTCCCTGGATTTTATTACAAAATTTAAGTTTGCAAACTTGTATGCAAACTTTTGAAGACCAAAATTCACGGTTAGGGTCTTTCTTTTGTAGTTTCGGGTCGGGTTTGATAGCCAAGCCATGTAAACCTATAAAAAGGTATTAGGTCATGTAAAATGAGATGATATCAATAGATCACGAAATTGTAAGTCTTTGAGAGATATAACTACACACGGAGCGAAATCTAGGGTTTCAGAGCGATTTTTCAATCGTAACGATATCTCTTAACTTTTCTTATATGTTTATATGGATGCTTCTACATCCATGAGAAGATAAATCCATACTTGATTGAGGATGAATTCTAAGTTGCAAACTTGATTTTATTTTGATTTCTTCATATGATTATTGTTGTTTCTACTATGAGTAAATATTTTGATTGATTGATTGTTCTAGGTGGCCAACTAAATCAGTTTATTGATTAATCTAAAGCTAGTAAAGGGTTAGGATATCCGTGTAATTGTTGAATAACCCCTACACACGTAGAAAACGTGAAACCTTGCAGAGGGATTCTGTAGAGCAATCATGTGTAGAAACAACACTAGAAAGTAAACCTTGCGCTAAGAGTCTAACTACTAGGATTAACCTAAGTCACAGAACATAAAGCTTTTGACCAAGCTACACCTTGAGTGTTACTACTTGGTGGTTTGGAAAAATATAATCTGGTATTCGAACGCTTCGGTACCTAGTGACCAAAGGACTTTAGAGAATAGCACTGCTCTAGATGCTTTTCTATAGTTGGTGATAATCTATGATTAATGACGAATAGATAAATATATTATCTCATTGACGGTTTATTAACGAAGAAGGATTCCTCTATCATATCTCTCTATATTGCTACAACTTAATATTTTCAATTGCTTTATTTTACTTTGTTTAAAATCTAAAACAAAACCCCCTTTATGACACTTTGACAACTAAAACTCACTGCTCTTCGTGGGAACGATCCTTACTTCCAATATTACCAGTTAATTGTGTGGAAATAAGTTATTTAATTTGATTGCACTTACGACATCCATCAAATTTTGGCGCCGCTGCCGGGGAGCAGTCGGTAACTTTAGTTGTTATTTTTCTTTTTTTTATTCTTTTTTTTTAGGTTTGCTTGCTAGTTTTTAATTTCGTTTTTCTAGATTTTTTGTTTCAGGCACTTAATCTCTAGTACCAAAAGATTGGGATTATTTGAGGTGCGGTATTCAAACTCGTAAAGGAATGGTACTATAAGCATGTCAGCAAACGCAACAAGAATCTTCAGAAGAAACGGTAGACGGAGAAAATCCAACACCTCCTCCTCCTCCGGAGAAGAAGCTGCGAGAGTTGACATATCCTTGCTTAGATTCGCAACCATTGTGTATTACTTTATCTAACACAATGGAACTGAAGTAAAATATTATTCACCATTTATCGAAGTTAAAAGGACTTCCATGTAAAGATCCGAACCGTCACATTCAAAAATTCCAGCACAAGATGACAAATCTTAGGCAAGGTGCCGAAGACGTAGATAATGATACGGCAATGCTACAAGCCTTTTCTTTAATAGATTCAGTGGAAGAATGGTTGTATTATCTTCCTCCAGGAAGTATTACAACATGGACTGAGATGAAAAGGCTATTTTTAGAAAAGTATTTTCCTGCTTCTAAGGCAGCCTCTGTTCGTAAGGAGATTAGTGGTATTCTTCATATTACTGGGGAGTCTCTCTATGAATATTGGGATAGGTACAAGAAATTAGTGGTGAGTTTCCCCCATCACAATATATCCCCCATACTCATCATTCAATATTTCTATGAAGGATTACTTCCAGATCAACGGAACTTGATTGATGCACTTACTGAGAAGACGATCTCGCAGGCAACTATAGTTTGATTGAGAGCATGGCTTCGAATGCTCAACAATTTTACACCAGAAATGACTCCAATGTCAGAAGAGTTAGCAAGATGGAAGAAACTTCACATTCAGAGCAATGGATGAAAAATATAAATAAGGTAGTCCAGAGGATGGCAGCAATGATCATTCCATCATACGAAGATGTAGCCGAGGTAAATGCTATATTTCCTAATCAGAGGCCAAGGTATGATCCCTATTCTAATACTTATAATCCAGGTTGGAAAGATCATCCTAATTTAAGTTATTCTAACAAGCAAGCAGCAGTTCCTAATCCTTATGGGAAACCGAATGTTTTTTAACAACAACAACCTCAGAATCAAGATTCGAAGCTTGACATGCTCATTTCCATGTTCCAACAAAGTCAGTAGAAATCCGATCAAAATCAGCTCAAAACTAATAACGCTATTAGAGATCTGCAAACTCAAATGGGGCAATTGGATACAACAGTGAGTAAGTTAGAAGCACAAGCATCAACAAAGTTACCATCTCAACCGTTTTTAAACCCAAGAGAACACGTTAATGCGGTGACATTAAGAAGTAGAAGACAAACAAGAGATTCAAATTTGGATACAAGGACAGTATGTGTACCTAATGACGATATTGAAAAGGAAGTAGAGGCTGAAACCATACCAAAGGAAAATCTAACCTCAATTGGCCAACCTAAGGACACAGTTCCCACTTTTTCTATACCACCTCCTTTTTCCTAATCATTTTTCCAAATCCATGAAATAAGCTCAGGACAAGGAGATCATGGATATTTTCAGCAAGATACAAATCAACATTCCATTTATTGAGGCCATCATAATCGTACCAAGGTATGCCAAGGTTTTGAAGGATTTGTGTACAAGGAAGGATAAATTGATTGCTAATGAAATTACTCAAGTGGGCGAAAGTGCTACAGCTATGTTACTAAGGAAGATGCTTACAAAGTGTGAAGACCCTGGCGGTTTCACGATTCCCGTTACTATTGGTAACCGACGATTCGAGCGTGCTTTGCTTGATTTGGGAATTTCCATAAGTGTTATGTCAGCCGATGTTTATGATTCTTTGAATCTTGGACCTTTAAAAGATACGAGGATTATTATTCAATTGGATAACAAGTCTAATATTATATCCTAAGGGAGTCGTGGAGGACGTGTTATTTCAAGTGAATCAGTTAATCTTTTCGGTGGATTTCTACATTGTGGATATGCAAAATGGAGATAATTATTCATCTACTTCGTTACTTCTGGGGAGACCGTTTATGAAAACTGCAAAGATGAAAATTGATGTCGATAGTGGTTTACTCACTATGGAATTTGATAAAGAGATCATTCGTTTCAACATATTTGAAGCCATGCGTTATCCTAGTGATGTTCACTCAGCTTTCTACATTGATGTTATTGGTTCGTTAGCGCAATAAATGTTTGAATTAAACGGTGAAGATGAACTAGGAGTTGTGTTACGCAATAGCATTGCTTTGGATGTTCACGGAAAGCCGAACCTGGACGTAGACTTAGCCAAAGAGCTAGTGGAGATGTGTGGTGCTTTAACGGCATTAGAAGAAGCTAAACCGGGTAATATCTCTTATATTTTTTTACCCGTAACTAATGAGGTTCCGTTACCTTATATTGTGCAGGCACCTGAACTAGAATTGAAGTCGCTTCCGGACCACTTGAAGTACACGTACTTGGGTGATAAAGAAGAAATTCCAGTGATTATTGCAAAGAATCTCACCCCAATACAAGAAGAACGTCCACTTAGGGTTTTGAAAGAGCACAAAACGGCTATTGGTTCGATAATTGTTGATATCAAAGGAATTAGTCCATCCATGTGCATGCATAGAATCCTAATGGAAGATGATTTTAAGCTGGTATGTGATGCTCAGTGTAGGCTTAACCCCCCAATGATGGAGGTCGATAAGAAAGAGATCCTCAAATTGCTAAGTGTAGGGGTGATTTACCCAATTTCTTACAGCAAATGGGTTAGCCCGATTCAAGTGGTGCCTAAGAAATCAGGTGCCATTGTTGTTAGAAATCAAGATGACAAACTTGTTCCTACAAGAGTTCAAACAGGATGGAGAGTGTGCATAGATTACAGAAAACTTAATACAACAACCCTAAAGGATCACTTTCCTTTTCCTTTCATGATCAGATGTTAGAGAGGTTAGCGGGACATTCACATTATTGCATTTTGGACGGTTATTCGGGGTACAATCAAATTGTTATTGCACTGGAGGATCAGGATAAGACTACTTTTACTTGTCCTTTTGGTACATTCACATATAGACGGATGTCGTTTGGTCTTTGTAATGCGCCTGCCACTTTTCAGAAGTGTATGGTTAATATATTTTATGACTACGTGGAACGCATCATTGAGGTATTTATGGATGATTTTAGTGTTTATGGTGATTCATTTGATTTTTGTTTACAAAATCTTGAACTTGTGCTTAAAAGACACATAAACACTAGCCTTGTTCTTGATTGGAAGAAATGCCACTTTATGGTAAACCATGGAATAGTGCTTGGTCATATTGTGTCCTCTCAAGGGACCGAAGTTGAAAAAGCAAAGATAGATTTAATAAGAAACTTCCAATATCCCACTTCGGTGAGGGAAATTCGCTCGTTTCTTGGTCATGCAGGTTTTTACAGGCGGTTTATCAAGGATTTCTCCAAAATCTCGATGCCGATGTGCAAATTATTGCAAAAAGAGGTTGTTTTTGACTTCAACAAGGAGTGCAAAGATGCCTTTGATAGATTGAAAGAATTATTGATAACTGCACCAATCATCAAGTCACCGCATTGGAGTTTACCATTTGAATTAATGTGTGATGCAAGTGACTATGCATGGAGCCGTTTTGGGTCAAAGAGTAGACAAGCTGTCTGATGTGATTTATTATGCATCTTGGACCCTAAACAGTGCACAAATCAACTATTCTACCACCGAGAAAGAATTTTTGGCTGCAGTGTTTGCGCTTAAAAAATTTAGATCATTCTTGGTGTATACAAAGGTGATTGTATATTCCGATCACGCAGCACTTAGATGCCTATTAAGGAAGAAAGAAGATAAGCCAAGACTTATACGGTGGATATTACTATTGCAAGGATTTGATTATGAAATCAAGGATAAAATAGGTGTTGAAAATACTGTGGCGGATCACCTTAGTAGACTTGTTGTTTCCGAAGAAGAACTTCCTTTACAAGATCGTTTTCCAGATGAACAACTTTTCTCAATTGAAGATTCAACACCTTGGTACGCGGACATAGTGACTTACTTGGTTACGAGGAAAGTACCTAGTATAATGTCTAATGTTCAAAAGCTTAAGCTTAACTAAGAAGATAGACAAGCAGTATGTGTGGGATGAGCCATACCTGTGGAAATATGGTTCCGATCAAATCATCTATAGGTGTGTACCTAATTCTGAATTTCAATCCATTTTTACTTTTTGTCATACTTATGCATGTGGTGGTCACTTTGGTTCTAAACGTACATCTTTCAAAGTGTTTGAAAGTGGATTTTATTGACCTACCCTATTTGAGGATGCATATATTTTTTCTTAATCTTATGATAGATGTCAAAGAACGGGAAATCTAGGTGCTCGAAATCAAATGCCACTCATACCAATTCTTGCCGTAGAAGTATTTGATGTGTGGGGAATTGATTTTATGGGTCCTTTTGTCAATTCTAATGGAAAATATTTTATACTTCTTGTCGTGGATTATGTTTCGAAATGGGTGGAAGCTAAAGCCACCCCTACTAATGATTCTTAAGTTGTTTGTGAGTTTGTGAAGGAATTTATTTTCTTGAGACATGGTACACCAAGAGTGGTTATCAGTGACGGAGGCTCACATTTTCAGAAATCCTTCAATGCTCTACTCAAGAAGTACAACATAACACACAAGGTTGGTACGCCGTATCACCCACAAACTAGTGGGCAAGCCGAAATCTCGAACTGTGAAATTAAATCCATTCTTTATAAAACCGTAAACACTACACGGAAAATTGGACTTATAGGATTAATGATGCGCTTTGGGCATATAGAACGGCGTATAAAATAACGATTGGTATGTCTCCATGTCGGTTGGTTTATGGCAAAGCTTGTTATCTTCCGGTTGAAATTGAACACAAGGCATATTAGGCGATAGAGATGTGCAACATGGCAATGCGGGAAACAAAGGAGTTACAACTTAATGAGCTAGAGGAGATACGTAATGATGCTTACGAGAGTTCTTGTATATACAAGGAAAAGATGAAACTTTTCCATGACAAGATGATTTATCGGAAGAGTTTCGTTGTGGGTCAAAAAGTTCTTTTATTTAATTCTCGTCTTCAATTATTTCCTGGTAAACTAAGGTCCCGATGGGGAAGACCGTTTTTTTCTCCTAATGGTGCAGTTGAGGTTACTAGTCTCACTGCAGGGACAACTTTTAAAGTCAACGTCCATAGATTGAAGCCATATTACGAAAATTTTCCTACAGAGAACGTAGACGTAATTGAACTTCAGGATTCACTCCCTCTGGAGGAGTAGCATAATCGGAATGCCAAGTCGGGTTGAGGATATTAAACCAAGCGCTACATGGGAGGCAACCCATTGGTTTTGTATCTCTATCCATTTTGTTTTTAATTTCTAAGTTTTGCATATCACATCTTGCATTCCCATCTTAGATTTTACAAAGTCCTATATCTATAGTGAAAGTTTTGACGAAACTATTTTCGTCAGAAAAATTCTGACTGCGTACTTGTTGCGAAAACAACTCTCTAGACTTCACACGGAGTCCGATTTGAGTGGTTGACCCTAGATTTTAAATAGGACGACTCACCTTTCTTTTCTGAAAAGAAAATTTGAATTCGGAGTCTGTTAAGTTGGACCGATTGGCCTGGAAATTTGAGTTTCATAATTTTTTCCAGAACTTCTTCAGATTGCATGTCTGTCAGTTCGAAGACCAATTTTTTTTGAAAAGACTAGGGTACCCAAATATACCTCAATCTAAAACTTTTCCACCTATAAGTCCTCTTTCCGAAAGTGATTGTCTATGGACTGAGTCGAGACATTACAACTAATCGGTTCACACTTCGGGTGATCGTCTATGGATACTAGATCGAGACAATACAACAACGAAGTATGTTTACTTGATAAAAAGTTTGGAATTAACCAAACACAATAGGATTGCTATCAAGTAAATATGAATTAACGTTTGTGTAATTTACTTTAAACTATAATAACAACAATTATAATTGCGGAAAATAAAAGTAAATGACACAGCAAGATTTTGTTAACGAGGAAACTGCAAATGCAGAAAAACCCCGGGACCTTGTCCGGAATTGAATACTCTCAGGATTAAGCCACTATACAAAATCAAACCAACTTCGTATAGTTGAGACCAAGCAACTAAATTTATAGTTCACCTAGTTCCGTCTGTATCCCTGCGCCTCCAACTTGCAATAAGTCACGCACTTGGAACAATTCCTTTGGTTCGTATTCAAAACAGTAGAGGAACAACAAATCTGTTCAGTAACAACTCTTTTCAACCAAGTGATGTGAGTTCGACAAAAAGATCTTCCATTTATCCCAATAAACTCCTTTGTCAGGTTCTTAGATCTATCCAATAACAACTACCAAAGTAATTGTCCAGATTTTGCAATCAATACTTTTAATCACAAAGAAACGTATTGATGCCGATCTACTCAACTAATCAATCCAATCTATCACAAAGATAAACCGATTATAGTTGGATCCTCTTTACCCGAAACAAGTATTGTGCATACCAAAGATTATGAACCCAAATCAGAAATCTTCTTCATCTTCAAATCTTCTTAGATCTTCAATAAAAACCTGCACACAATCAACTTGAATCTCTTGTGATCAATCACACACAGAACGGAGTCTGTTAACAATGAATTATCACAAGATTTCTTTAGATCTACAAACAATCTAAAGATCTCCATCGAAACTTCGATCTAGTTTGAGTGAATCTTATATCAGAAGAGAAGATTCTCAAGCATAAACAAACTAGGTGCAATCAAAGTTCAACAACTGTTAGTCAATCAAATCAATCGAAAACTAATAATAAGCCGCAATTATCTAGTTTCCCACCAACGGTACTAATAGAGCTTGTCAATCCCAAAGATGTCTTTAAACTGAGCGGTCGTAAGAGATTTTGCCTAATTAGGTTACTTTCCTCTCCGAATAGGCGGCTCCACCAGTAACAACACAACTAGGTAGTTTTGCTGGCTCTGAGGATTAGTTTGCTTGAAATGAAAACTTAGTATTTATAGACCAAGGAAGTTTGGACACCAAGGAATTTCCAAAACCGAAAATATTCTCAAGATATGCAATATGTTTCCAAATTCGGTTTCCATAATTCCTGGAAATGCACTGTCCAAATATTGACCGAAAATCTCTTAGAAAAATCTCCAACTAGTAAATGCACATTACTAATTTTTATTTTCTGTAACTAAAAACCTTAATTAAAAGATTCTTAATTTATTTCGATCCGGGATTTTCCTTTAGCTATTAAGGAATAACTTTGAACAATAAAAGGTAAGAATTACTGCACGTGTTCAAAGTATGTCGACATCTTTACTTTGTAAATCCTTTTTCATATTTACAATCTTGGAATCGACTTGCCACACTTCCAAACAAGTTTATAATTGGTTCATTTGACTTCAAAGAACTATGTGATTGATTATCCTATCAAATCACCAAACATGGGTTTCACGGTTCTACCAAAATAAGTTTCGGTTCTACCTTCCATGTGGGTACTAGAATTAGTCACGCTAGTTACCAAAAATTGGTTGACTAGGTACTAGGATCGGTTCCTACATATATATGGTATCTAACTTGTATTTGGTGCACATGTCCATAGGATCGGTTCCCAATAACTAAAAACGTGTTGCACATGTTCATAGGATCGGTTCCCAATAACTAACAAACTTGTTGCACCTCTTACAAGGATCAATTCCCCTTTGCTTGTGATTGGTTGCACCTCTTACTAGGATCGGTTCCCCTTTGCCTAGAGTTGGTCATACCAATTATAACAAATCGATCATATCATCTCAGGTAATTACTTAAGATCGGTTTCACTAATAAAAGTCATACCAATAAAAAAGTCAGGCCTTGTGAATAGTTTTACCAAGAACATAAGCAAGTCATGAGCGGTTATACTAAACACACATATTGGTAATTCAAAAGATTTGCAATGAATAACAATACCAATAAGCCTAGCGATTTCCCTATCGATTCATAAAATAAGTTTATGAATTGTACTTCCTTTAAACGGATGTAAAAACATTGTTTCCTAGGAAGAAATCTTCACCCATACCTATACATAATCACAATAGCATTCATACGATTATGTCGATGTCTTATATATGAAGTTCAAAAGATAGGCGTTATACTTCGCATTATAATTCCTTAATACTACGTCTAACTAGAGTATAATCATTCACAGCTTCGCAGTTATGTTTTCAATATATCACGACTTGAAAGATACGTTAGGAATGAAACAGTTCAAGTCAAAATATTACTAACCTCAAGAGGAAGGATGATGTCGTCGATGTAGCTCTTTACTTCTTCACATTCTTCAAGTCTTCATATAATACTTGTAATGTCTCATATCCTAATACTTTCAAGCTAACCTATACGAAGATGACTCTAGTAAATAATCAAGCGACTCTTTAAATGAGTTTTGATTCACTAAAATATGACAACCAAACTTGACATACCAACGCTTGGTGGGTTCAACTGAGCTATGCTCTAACACTTTTAGACTGTTTATCTAAACATTGTTCCCTTTTAACACCTCATATAAAAGACGTATGTGAAAAACTTTTGTTTAGGATGTTTTTCCTAGTTCCCTACCCATTTGTACAGTTTTCGAGTTTTTGCATGCTGTTACGTCAGAAATCAGAATTTTCGTTTTTGAACATTGAGGACAATGTTATTAAGTTTAAGTGTGGGGGAGTAGTTAAGCATGTTTGGCTAGTATATTATATTATTTATGGAGTGCAACTGGTTTTTCCCACGTTGGACTTATGGGCTACATCGACCCTCTTAACTCTGTGACACAGGGTAATAAAGCCAAAGTTATGGCCCTTATGGGAAAGATATATGTACATTGTTTGTATACTTTGAGCTTCCAATTATTCGGGTTCACCGAATCGAAAGGGTCTCTGGATTGATCAGAAGATCTGTTTTATATAATCTGGGGAAATGATGGAAACAACATATTCTCTCCGTTTTTAAAAGAGAGATACTTTCACTTTTTCATTTTAAGCTAAAAATAGGTTAAATTGAAAAAGTGAAAGTATCTCTTCTTTAAAAAACGGAGGTAGTAGAATTTATCGAGGTTAAAGCAACCAGGGTCATAATGAAGGACAGTTTTACATATCACCGAGGGAATTCAATTTGTAGTGGGAAAAAGAAAATGTTTGAGCACCTTGCATGTTGCTTTGTTAGCTGAATAAACAAAAGTAACAGTGTTCAAGATCCCAGTAAAGCATGTTGAAATTGGTGGTTTTAAAGTCAATAAGTCATAGAGAGTTCAACCTTGGATTTAGTATTCACTTTTTTAGGCCACTTTTAGTATGAATATATATATATATGCTCTTTGATTTCTTGCATACTTGAGACTTCATCTTTTGGAGTTAATTATGAGCTATTTAGGATGACACTCTAAACCTTATTAGGTTGAAACAGTTCTTACGGCTATATCTTGATTCCCACTTTATCATTATACAATCCTTAATTATATACGTTCAAGTTTAGAATTGGTTGACCTGTATTCCAAGATAACTATGTGATTGATCAAATCAAATCACATACATGGTTTCAATCGGTTCTACCAATCACTAGGATTGGTTATACCTTAACATGGAAATACTTGTGATCGGTTACACAAGTTACTAGGACCGGTTACATCAATTACCAGGACCGGTTACCATATTCCCATGGTATTGCTTGTGATGGTCACACCAGTTACCAGGACCGGCTACACCAGTTACCAAGACCGGTTACCAATTAAAAGGATCGATTACACAACACTCTGTGATCGGTCACACTAATTACTAGGATCGGTCACACCAATTACAAATATCTATCATACCATCTCATGGTGATTACTTAGGATCGGTTACACCAATTAATAAAAACCGGTCATACCAAATCATAAGTCAGGCATTATGATTAGTTAACCAAGATACATAACATAGTTACGATCGGTTCTACCATCTCACACATATTGATCATCCAAAGATATGCAATGAATAGCCGGATCAATAAGCCTAATGATTTCCCTTTCGATTCACGAAACAAGTTCATGAATGTACTTCCTTTAAACGAATGTAAAACATTGTTTCCTAGGATGAAATCTAAACAGTATGATCATACAATTATGACCATGTCACATCACTAGAGTATTATACAATATGTACAATATATACAAGATTATGTCGATGTCATATCTATGAAGTTCAAAAGATAAGCGTTATACTTCGTAGTCTAATTCCCTAACACTATGATCATACAATTACGACCATGTCACATCACTAGAGTATTATACAATATGTACAGTATATACATCTTCGACGTTATGTTTTCAATATAGCACGACTTGAAAGATACGTTAGGAATGAAATAGTTCAAGTCAATATTACTAACCTCAAGTGGAAGGATGATGTCGTCGTTGTAGTTCGCTACTTCTTCACTTTCTTCAGGTCTTCAGAGTAATACTTGTATGTCTCAACATTCCTAGACTTTCTAGTCTACCCTAAACGAAGTTGACTCTAGTATATAATCAAGCGACTTTAGATGAGTTTTGACACACTAAAATATGATAACTAAACTTGGCATACCAACGCTTGGTGAATTCAACCGAGCTATGCTCTAACAATCTCCCCCTTTGTCAATTTTAGTGAAAAAACTCTTATTACATATGTATAAACAAATTACATAAGAATTCATTTTACATACGCTTGATTCCAAGTTTCAACAGCACAATAACCTGTATATATTCAATCAATAAATGCCGCTGTTGACATTTAAATAACAAAAGCTTTTACTCCCCCTAAAGGTAAGCTAGGTAAATATTCAACCTGAACATTTTTTTTATTCCCCTTTTTTGTAGTCAGAATACTACAATAGCAATATGATATGTTTCTCCCCCTTAGTCAATGCTTTACTCTTTCGTTAGATATAACGTTTAAGCACAATTGTGATTTCCTTAGTGATTGCAAATCACTTGTTTACTCCATATATTTCTCCCCCTTTTTGTCACAAAATGACAAAGGTTCGAGCAAATAAAGGACAAACCGATAGGATCTTACAAATCTAAAAGACTTGAAAACAACCTATAAGAGTTAAGCACGAAGGTTTCACATACCACTTTAGATAACCAATATTAAAACCGAAACTACAAGTAATTTAGTTAATATGTTATCAAGGAAACAGTTACCCGAAGAAATTTTCCATAATAGTTTTAACAAATCGACTAAGAAACTTAATTCCCTTGTTAAACCGACTGCGTATGCACAATCACTTATTTCGATAAGATCAAAATAAAGATCATAACTAACTTTATTTCTCTCATTAGGTTCTAATTATTCAGACAATAACTTAGACCTTTCTCTTTAGACAAGACAAACACTAGGTTAGTTATACTAGTTTTTATTGTCAAGGCATTCGATCAGACTTGAATAACTGAATCCTCCAATTTGATAAGTCTAACTAAGATCATAATTAACTTAGATTCTCTTATCCGGAATTTATTTGTCCTAAACAAATGATCTCGTATTTTGTTAAGCCATAAACAATTCATATAAATCAAAATAAATTAACTTGCACAATTATTTTCTTAACCAGAAGCAATTGAAACAAACATAAACATTATAGCACCGCAATTGCACCAAATTTCGTTAAGCAAAAACACTTGATACCTAACAGTAAATAAGATACCAAACAATAAGTCAAATAAATTAACACAGTTTTTCTTAACCGGAAACAATTGAATCATATACACACACATCCATACGCAATAATGGAACATATCAATTACTTAAATTTTGTTAAGCAAAAGCAAAATATATGCAATATAAACAGGCTTTTCTTAAACAAGAAAATGATTAACTAACAAATTTGTTACCTCAGATTCCGTAGCCTCTTCCCCCCAGAAAGATATATCATTAAGCGCAAGTTCAAGTAAGAACTCTCCTCCAGTATGTTGCCATCCTCTTGCAAGAACAAAAGAACAACAACATAAGCAACCTTTACCAAAGAAAAGTTGACACGGTTTTAACTAATGCGTGCCAATAGCAAAAGTTGAAAACCCGAAACACATACATGTAAACATAAATCAATTCAACATATTGTGAATTTTCATATATGAGTTTCAATCGGAATACCTTATGATCCTTTGATAAAGCCTACCAACATTAATCCCGCTAAATCAAAAAGCCACACAAACCATAAGGGTCACATCATATGAGATCGAATATTAAGGTTGATGAAAGCCGAAATCATACATCCCATAAACCGAATACACATAGCAAAAATATAAACATTCATCCACATGCTATGTAATCGGTAACTATCACAAGAAAAATTATAAAATAATAATTTTATTAAATAATGATAATTTTATTCAAAATAGACCTTATACAATAATTGAAGTAAATCAAAACATTGATGTCTATTTTTACAATAAGAATCTAATCTTATTTTTATGAGCAACTCAATCCTTCATATCAGAACTAGAGGAAGGCAGGTTATTACTTTCAGTCTTGAGCTTGTGAATTTCTTCAAGAGCATAACCTTGTTGCTTGACCAGAATTTCTTGCAGTTGTGATGTTTTCGTGAAAGACTCTGCAAGTACATGTAATTATGTCTTTGATTGAACACAAAATTGTGTCAATATCTCAATATACTGATCTTTCTTCGGCATATTCTCTCTTTCCTTCTTGCTAAGCCAATCTCTCTTTTTGACTTTTCTCTTAGGTTTCTTAGCATTAAGAGATGGTGCAGATTTATTCTTAAACAGATCTTTCAGATCAAGTACCTTTGCAAGAGAAGACATTAGATCCTGACTCATAGTTGGGAAAAGGAATGACCAGAGAATGAGAGAGGTCTTTTTATATTTTTCATACTTGCGAAAATATAATATTCCTATAAATACGAATATTCTAAAATATATTTTCAATTACTAGATTTTATTCCCATAATCTACACATAAGTGCCTAGATTTATGCTTCCTCACACACATAATTGGCACACAAGGTGAAGATGCAATCTAATACCGATTAGGTGGTATTAGTATCAGATTTTGTCTCATAATGGAATTTAGAACAAACAGGGTGTTCTTGATCTGGTAACGTATGATTCAAATATCTTCTCTCGTTACCTCGAATTAACGAAGTTTCCTGAGATTGGTTGGAATTGCATATGACTCAATTCTTGTTCTTGAGACAGTTTTACACTTTGTATTATTTTTTAAATTGGTTAAATCACTAATGGAGCAAGAGGGAATCAAATTAACAATTAGTGCAATATTAGTTGTTTCCTCTTCTTCAGAATTATATGAATCAGAGGTCTCGTCTAGAGTTACATCTAATGCCTTGCTTCAAGTGTATTTCCTAAGATTAGGACAGTCTTTAGCCATATGACCAAAACCTTTACACTTAGAGCACTGTGGCTGATATTCATCATCTTCTTCTTGGTCCTTTTTGTTCTTGATTGGAACTCGATTATGGGGCCGAGAAGATTGATGAATATCTTTTACAAATCTCTTATTTCTTTTCTTTAAGATATTTTGAAACTGTCTTGTGATCAGTGATAATGTTCATTCTACATCATCATCAAAATCTTATGCAATCAATTCATCAGAATCATCCAACAATCTATTTTTCTCCACAGGAGCATTCGGAAGTTTTTCAGCTTTGAAAGCGATTCCTTTACCTTGAATAGATTTTGATTCATGATCGAAGATCTTTAACTTCCTAACAAGTGTGCTTCGTGAGAGAGTTGAAAGATCATTTTCCTCTATGATTACATGCTTCTTAGAATCGTATCTAGATGGAAATGATCCGAGAATTTTGCACACTATATCTTTTTCAGAAATAGTCTTCCCAAGAGAGAAAGGAGCATTTACTATCTCAGAGAGTTTAATATGAAACTCTTCAAAAGTATCATTGCCATCCATTTGAAGGTTTTCCCAATTAGCTGTGAGAGTTTCAAGTCTATCTTCCTTTTCTAATGTGTTTCCTTCGAATACGATCCAAAGATTATTTCAAGCTTCCTTTGAAGTTTGGCATGTGGATACATGATGTTGGATATCACGGCTTACATCATGTATAATAGCATTCAAACCATCTGAATTATGCTTTGAAAAAACCTTTTCTTTGCTTGAATAATCCACTAAGCGTTTAAACTCAGTTTCTGAACCTTCCATCTTCGGGCGATTATAACCATCGACGACTACTAGTCAAGTATTAAAGTCTCGTGATTGAAGAAAATATCTCATAACAAATTTCCAACATAGTTAGTTTGTTCCGTCAAATCTTGGCGGTTTTTTTACTAAAACCGATTAATGTGAACTCGAGTTCATTTCTTATAGGTTGGATCGCACCAAACACAGATTGTTAGATCTTTTCGTTTTTTCCTGCTCTGATACCAATTGAAAAGACGAGGGTACCCAAATACACCACAATCTTTTTATTTTAACCTATAAGTGTGATCGTCAATGGACAAAGTCGAGACAATACAACAACTTCGGTATTCACACTTTTTGTGATTGTCTATGGATACAAGATCGAGACAATATGACTACCAAAGTGTGATACTTGATAATAGGTTCGGACTTAACCAAACTTTAAAGGATCACTATCAAGTATAACAGAGTTATCATAAAGTGCAATTTGCTTTAAATTATATAAACAAATATAATTGCGGAAAACAAAAGTAAATTTGTTAACGAGGAAAACTGCAAGTGCAGAAAACCCCCGGGGACGTAGTTCAGAATTGAATACTCTCAGAATGAAACCGATATACAAAATCTAAACCAACTTCGTATAGTTGAGACCAAGCAATTACCCCTAGTTCACTTAGCTCCCTCAGTATCCCTGCGCTTCCGACTTCAAAGGTCACGCACTGGTATAATTCCTTTGGATCGTATTCCAAACAGCAAAGGAACAACGAATCTGTTTGGTAACAACTCTATTGATTCTTTCAAGATAAAGATATCTCAAGTCATACGCAAAGGCTCTTCCATTTAATCTAATAAACTCCTTTGCCTGGTTAGATTAATCTATCCAATAACTACAATAGTAGTTAAGTTTAGATTCGCAATCAATCAGTATAGATCTCAACGATAAAATATAAAGCGATGCCGATCTCACGCAACTAATCAATCGAATAAATCCAATTCTAGTTGGATCCCAGTCGATCAAGGTTTGTGCACACACAAATATATGAGAACTAATAAGAAATCTTCTTCGTCTTCAAATCTTATTTAATCTTCAATAAAAACCTGCACAACACCACTTGAATCTCTTGTGACCAATCACGCACAGAACGGAGTCTGTTAATAATGGATTATCACAAGATGTCTTTAGATCTAACAACAGTTCTAAAGATCCCGTCGATACTTCGATACTTATATCAGAAGAGAAGATTCTCAAGAATAAACAAACTAGGTGCAATCAAAGTTTCAACAACCGTGAATCAATCGAAAACTAATAACATTGCAATTATCTAGTTTCCCACCAACGGTACTCGTAGAGCTTCTTGATCCCACAGAAGTCTTTAAACGAGCGGTTGTAAGAGATTTCACCTAATTAGGATACTTTCCTCTCCGATAGACCGCTCCACCAGAAACAACAAGAAGATGAAGTTTGGCTGGCTCTTTGGGTGGTTTGCTAGAATTGCAAACTTAGGTATTTATAGACCAAGGATGTTTGGACATCAAGGAATTTCCAAAACCGAAAACATTCTCAAGATATGCAATGAATAGAAAAATTCGGTTTTCCTAATTCCAATATAAATGCTTGTCAAAAATTTCCGAAATCTCTCAATAGAAAATCTCCAATTAGTAAATGCACATTACTAATTTTTATTCTCCAGAGAAATGCATTTAATTGTTGGTAATTAAAGCATATAAAACCAAAAACTTTAATTAAAAGATTCTCAATTTATTTCGGCACAGGATCTCTTTGAGTACTAAGGAATATCTTTGAAAAATAAATGATAAGAGTTATTGTGTTGAAAGTATGTTGACATCATTTCACTGTAAATCCTTATTCATATTTACATGGATTTACATTCTTGGAATCGGTTTTACCACACTTCCAAACAAGTTTAGAATTGGTTGACCTGTATTCCAAGATAACTATGTGATTTGATCAAATAAAATCACATACATGGGTTCAATCAGTTCTACCAATCACTAGGATCGGTTATACCTTAATATAGAAATACTTGTGATCAGTAACACAAGTTACTAGGACCGGTTACATCAATTACCAGGACCAGTTACCATATTCCCATGGTATTGCTTGTGATCGATCACACCAGTTACCTGGACCGATTACACCAGTTACCAGGACCGGTTACCAATTACAAGGATCGATTACACAACACTCTGTGATAGGTCACACCAATTACTAGGATCTGCCACACCAATTACTAGGATCAGTCATACCATCTCATTGTGATTACTTAGGATCGGTTACACCAATTAATAAAAACCAGTAATACCAAATCATAAGTCAGGCATTGTGATTAGTTATACCAAGATACATAACATAGTTAAGATCAATTCTACCATCTCACACATATTGATCATCCAAAGATATGCAATGAATGGCCTGACCAATAATCCTAATGATTTCCCTTTCGATTCACGAAACAAGTTCATGAATGTACTTCCTTTAAACGAATGTAAAACATTTTTTCCTAGGATGAAATCTTCACCATAACCTCATTCAAATAATCATAACAGTATATACAAGATTATGTCGATGTCATATCTACGAAGTTCAAAAGATAAGCGTTATACTTCGTAGTCTAATTCCCTAACACTATGATCACACAATTATGACCATGTCATATCACTAGAGAATTATACAATATGTACAGTATATACAGCTTCGCATTTATGTTTTCAATATAGCACGACTTGAAAGATACGTTAGGAATGAAGCAGTTCAAGTCAATATTACTAGCCTCAAGTGGAAGGATGATGTCATCGTTGTAGTTTGCTACTTCTTCACTTTATTTAGGTCTTCAGAGTAATACTTGTATGTCTCAACATTCGTAGACTTTCTAGTCTAACCTAAACGAAGTTGACTCTAGTATATAATCAAGCGACTTTAGATGAGTTTTGACACACTAAAATATGACAACCAAACTTGACATACCAACGCTTGGTGAGTTCAACCGAGCTATGCTCTAACAGATTCTAGTTGGATCCCAGACGCACACAATTCACAAGATACGAAAACTAATAAGAAAAATTTCGTCATATTCAAATCTTTGTTTGTCTTCAATAACCTGCACAACACCACTTGAAATCTCTTGTGATCAATATTATTAGTCTAACACATTAACTAATAATATTTTCCAGAGGATATCCTTTAATTGCTGGTAATTAAAACATATATGATGAAAATCATAATTAAATGCTTTTCACTTTTACGGACATGGTTATCATGTATCAGAAATTGAATCGATTACAACTGCGCTCTACTAGTTGACAGGCATTCGTGAGTTTGTTGGAAAATGGGATGTCTTCCTCTAGTAAACATGAAGAAGAGGCCTTTCAAGAAGAACTAGAGTAGTGTCCTTTTTATTTGATTCTCTCGTCATTGCAGTCCCAGTTTTGCTGCATAGAATGTTTCATTGTCTACACTTTTATGCAAAAGTGGTCTCAAAGTCTGAACAGATACCATCTAAGAAAAATCTCACTATAAGTTTAATTTATCAACTTGTGTTACTCCAGTTAGAGCTCTACAAGGAACACGGACATCAGAAGGTCAGATTAAACTTACACTATTAGAATGAGCATAGAATGAAACAGTTGTTATTACTAAGGAAAGTCTATATCATCAAAACAAAACAAACAAAAACAAAAAAAAAAACGGGACTCGTACTAAAACCAACAATAACAAAAAAAAAAGTAAAAGTAAACAGACCCAGTTTTTCACAGATTTATAAACCGCTACCACATAAACAAGTTGTTTTGGTTCCTTCGCTGTCTAAGAACAGAAGGTACAGGTAATGGAACATATCCTCTTTCAGACACTGGAGCAGCAGGTGGAATGATAAACACCTCCTCCCAATCACCCATGACAAAATTCTTGGTGAACCATGTATCTCGATCTTCATCAAATAATCGGCTAAATTCATCAATTAACTGTAGCCGTTTGGACAAAAGTGAAGTTTGATGTATAATCCATAACTGAGAGACCATTTTTGAGTATTCAGTTACTATGATGGTTTCTCCATGTAGCCTCATCTGAACTACATTAATCTTTCCACCACACCCTGATTCTCTGATGGAAGCATAAACAGCCGCTTCTTTTGCAAGTTCAACAGTGTTTTGTATAGTCATTTCAGCTCTATACGCCCGGTTCATAACTGTTTCTGCGTGAGGTGAGCCCGATCCTCACGTGAAATACAGGTCTTCACCCTTGAAATCAAAGAATCTAATTCCCTAAAAAAATCAAAACAATAATTCTAACATTTAATAACTCAGATCACTGAACACATCAAAACAATGATTGCACAAAATGTCTGCAAGTAAAACATAAAAATAAAATACTTACATTAAAGTAAAGTTTTCCAATTGTAGGCTGATTGTTCACGAACCCACCAACTACAAACGAAAAAATTTCTTACTTGATGGACCACCCTTCAAGACTGTGAAAAGCTCATCAAGAGTGAGAAGGTCAGTATTGACTGCTGTTGAATTCCAGAGATATTGACTATACTCTCCAAAATGATCATAATCGCCAGAGTATGCCAACCTAAAATTTCCAAACTGTATAATTTTGTTGATGTTAAATTTACTTCTCCATCAACCAACCATTGATGCACCTTTCCTTGATATAATGCCGTCTGAAACAACCACAACATAGGCATCTCCCTTAGCAGCAAGATTAACAGTGCCATGTTCAGCAATCGGCATTTGATCTGAGACCTTCGATACCTATTTCAGAAAACTCTAGTTTTAGTTTTTGAGAAAAAGAGATAAAAATATTTCCTTGTAATTTCCTCAATCAAGGAATTCCAACCCTACGTCATCACATAATTACAGATAGAAAACAACTCAATAAATGTGTAAGATAAAGATTTTGTACCTTCTTCTTTTTGCCGGCCACAGAATGCACATGCTCCATAAGTCCACCAATGGTCCAATTCGGATATGTCCGGACGCAAGTTGTCACGGGAAATAGAATCCCTACAACTTCACCATTACCCTCTCTAGCAGCAATTTCTACTGCAGTCATCCCTTCCTGTGTTTAAAAATAAAAGAGATAAGTTAGACCATAGGATAACCCGACATCCAGTCAACCCAGTTCTCTCATATAGTTTAGCCAAATCTTCAGGTGGAAAAATCAGCCAAACTCAACCAGCCTGCTACTTGTATTCTCAAGATACAGGTTTCATGCAACAAGTAGGGGATCTAGGCAAACCTTCTAATTATGACAAGGTCTAAATGCATGAAGAATTGAATTTTAATAGTCTCATACATTAAACCAGGGTGTTGGCATCTTAGAGCATCGAATCCTGGGGTAGTGCGCACCCCAATTTACACTATGATGAGGCTGGTGGGGGGTGATAATGGGGGCCAAAAAGTCATTTACATGGAAATATAAGATGATTTTAGCGACCAAATAGGTTTCAGAAGAAGTTTGAACTGGAGAGAAATGAATAAAGAGGCAAAGTTTTAGGTATTCTTACATTATTTACGACATTTGGATCAGCACCAGCGCGCAAAGTACTGCATATATCAGAGGGGCAAATCCACATGATTTTGCATTTGGATCAGCACCTGCCTAGATAGATCCGAAAAAAGAAAGGTGGGACTTTATTAGTAATCAAGATAAGCAGAAAAATAACTTAAAAGTTTAGTAAAACATTGTGCCACTAGAAGGTTGAGACCTTTATGTACCTTTAGTAAAAGATCCATGATTGGCAGTGAATTGATCAGCATAGCCGATGTTAGTGGTGTAACCACGCCAAACAACACTACATTAGGCTGCATATAGAAAGAAAAATAGTTATAGTAGTAACCAAGTTGGAAAACCAATAGTAGCTAAAAATTATTTGTGCACTACACGAAACTCTAACTGTTTTCAAGTAGATAATCTGGTCATTCAAAAAATTAAGTTAAAGAGTTGAATAAAGTTTCTGAAACGCAACAAAGGTATATCTTCTTTTTAATAAAAGATAACTGAAAGATTGTAACGATGCCTTGTTTTATCTATCTTTGGCTCTTTGCTGATAAACTACTTGAAAAAGAATAACTGTTCATTTAGTTGAGGAGAAGTCAACTTACATCTGCATGGTGATCCAACAAAACTTTAACAGCATCAGTCTGGCCATATGAAAGGGCTGTACCAGATCTAGTCGCAACATTAATGCGGATACCTTTTGAAAGTAACAGTGTCTGTATCTCTCTATCTCCTGCAGATAAAGCGGCATATGATCCAAATGCAAAAAACAAGAAAATCCAAATGCAAAAAACAAGAAAATCCAAATGCAAAAAAAGAAGAAGATTATATAAGAGATGGGCTATGTTTTTATGCAATTTTGGGATAAAGAAGTAGCAACATGGAAGAAGTCTACACTGCTCTAGTTAGAGCGAGCACCAAGGTGAAGTATTTTACTATATCTCAAGGTTCACTATAAGAGGTTCCAACACATTCGCGTTCGAGTATACATCTAACTTTTGTAAAGTAGATATGCATGTAATAAGAGTTTGCCTATATGTGGCATGAGGTAAGTCGTATGCCTCAATCTTCCAATGCTCCTGAAAACTATAAACATTAAAAATTTCTCAAAAAACTAACTTATCGAGGATAAAAACGCTATGAGAAAGTCCATCTAAGCCTTAACCAAGCATGCTCATCTAATGCAGAATAAAGTCCCACAGCAAGAGATTTTTTGCAAAGAAAGCTAAAACCCAACGATCTGGATAAATTAATTCACATTATCAGTAAAGATCAGAAATATATATATATTGAACCGGGATGTACACACAAAATAAGGAACATAATTTTCTTTACATGCAGTACCTCCTAAAGAAATCGCTCAGTTCTAACATAAAATTTTGCTTAAAAGGGCAAAGATAAAAATGGATTTTTTCCTACCAGGTACATTTTACTTGTATGCTAACCATAAACCAGTTACAATGGTTTATCCAGAAAAATGATTTCCTTAGGGTTGACAGTAAGGTAGACCGATAAAGTATTACATGTTCCCAAATACACAATTGATGGGTCGCTTGAAAGCATAGCATTAGCTAAGGCAAAAATGAAAGAATGGACGCCTTTGTTGATGGTTTTGCTGGATACATGTAGGTTGCATAATATTAGAGTAAAATAAAATAGCAGGGAAAGTTTGAATGTTAATAAAATAACAAGCTAGGAATCGGCTTTCTCTGCCCGCTAATCTAATATTTGCACATCGCTGTCTATAAGTAGATAGGAGCCCACTAATCTAATCTTTGCACATCACTGTCTATAAGTAGATAGGAGATCCCACTAACGGCACATATCAAAATTTAGTGCCACTGCGTCTGGATAACTAAACTACCACTGCTTTCACTTACTAAAGACTAAGGTGGAAAATATAAACAAGTGCAGGCACACAGACATACATAGATATACAGAAAACAGGTAGATTTATAAGAAAGCACAACTTCTGTTCTTAGGTTAAAGATATGTGAGGTACCTCCCAATACAGCATAATGCAAAGGAGTGTTAGTTGTACTATCTGGATCATTTGATCCATCAGGATTGGCACCCATCTCAAGAAGATACTCTACAGTGTTAAGATGTCCCTTAACAGCTCCATGTGATAAAGGAGTTACACCTGAAAAATAAAAACAACAATAAGATAAATATCTATTTCAGCTGAAGAGGTTTCCCTTTATGTTTCCCGCAGATGGTTGGCAAAGATAGCAAACCTAACTGATCAAACAATTAATCCAAGTTCCATTTCAGCCCCCTAAACTATGTTTATTCAGGCATAACAAGGAAAGTATTCTAGTTATGTGACATCCTTCTAAAGAAAGCCACCACGAATCAAAAAGCGAACAAATAGCTAATGGTGAGATCATCAACCCCAAAAAAGACAAAATTAACACGCAGAAAATTACAATAAGCGACTTAAGATCTTGACAAAGTGCTTGAATTTGTATTGTACAAGCAAACATCTTCAGCAAGATCCACCACATCTTGTTGACAACCAGTATCATAGTTAACATAATTACCCTAATAACAGCTAAATGCCTAAATCCATGGTAATGAAGCAATAACTGGACAACAGTGAAATCCCAAATCTGCTCTCTAGGCATTTATTCTCTATGAAAACAAAATCAGGAAGAACGAACTAAATAATTCATTACCTTCGTCATCCTTAACATCAACATCGAGATTCAACTCTTCAAGCAAGTATCTACAAACATTCACTCTTCCTCCAGCAGCAGCAAAAGCAAAAGATCCTCTTCCATCTCCATCCAAAAGATGTTGTATCGTCATTGCTAATCCCTCCCCTCTTTTATCATAACATGAAGCTAACCCTGAAAATCACCCAAAATGACATCATATATTTTCAGAAACATAATTTTAAAAAAGGGTAAAAAATCATAAATGAGCTTACTCTTAAAACGATCTAAATCCCCTGTGTAAGCAGAATTCAGAAGATCAAAATAAGCTGACATCCGGCCTGCAAAAAGAGTCAAAATCAAAATCAATAAAAGAAGAAGTACATGGACAAAAGGGTTTTGAAGAAGAAGGGTACAGAGTACACACATGGAACGCCAATCTTATCAATCTCATCTTTATCCAGACAGACATCCATATGTTCTCGTGGAGCTGCAAAATCAGAAAACGAGAATGTAAAACCCAGAAGAAGATGCAAAATTAGGTAGCCAACTAGGGTTTTACAGAGAAAGAAAACGAACCTTGATTGCACTCCATTTTAGGGTTTCAGGAGTAGAGATTGCTGTGTAAGTGAAGAGGGGAACTTAAAAGGAGTTAAGAGAGATTTTAATCATAATGTGTTTTTTTTTTCATTTCTTTTCTCTTTTATTTAGGGTTTCAGGAGTAGAGATTACTGTGTAAGTGAAGAGGGGAACAAAGAGAGATTTTAATTGCTGTGTTTTTCTTTTTCATTTTATGAGATACCCACCAAGATGAGTTGAAAAGGGATAACACGGCCAATTAAAACGGCCAATGATCTTGAACAATGGTTTCTTTTCTTTTTTACTCAGTCAATCATTGTTATGAAAACGTACGAGCTCTGTCACTATGATAGCTAGGGCATCAGACGGACGACGTTTGACGGGGATTCCGATCAGGCGGTCGAGATATTTCGGATGGGTTATCTTCGTTGGACGGTTAGGAAACTTGCGGTAATTTTAAGTGGGTTGGTGTGGTACACGTGATATGTGTGGGTGGGTGCGAATCCGTCGTCTAAATCCTAATTTTATCAAACGGTTCTCCCTTTCCCTCTTTCGCCTGTTTAGCAGTAGGAATCAGAGAAAAAATATCAGTATTGTTCAAACGGAGACGTGAAAGTGAATCTCAAACTAGATTATCGTTTTCTCTTATGCTTTGGAAAAAAGCTAAACAAAATAAGGTTTGCTAGGGCAAAAGCTTGAATCACCGTTTAAGTACCAAATATTTTGATAGTTTAATTAATAGATCCAAATTAGGTTATATTGAACTTGAAGGGATTTCTAGGTAAGTAGAGATTTCAGTAACAGAAATTGAAACCTAGGGTTTCAGCTAATGAAGGTATTTTTTTCTCTTCGTTTTTTATTGATTTAGTTATCCATGAGAAAGAAAAGTGCTTTGGAAGAAAAATATATGCACCTGAACCCAAATCAAGGTTCTGTTGATCCTTACACTTTCTTGATTTGTTCTTATGTTTTTTTTTAATTAGCAGTTTGATTATGAAGAATTTAATGGAAACCCTAATGTTGTTTTCACCATCATCAAACTATCATCATCAGCTCATTGAAGCGAAATCTAGGAATCCCTGGTGATTTCACGGGTTTTCCTTTTTGAGGTAAGTTTTTAAAAAAAACTAATTTATTTTGTAGAACTTTTACGCCCTGATTTTATTTTGGTGGGATTATTCCAAAAAATTTCTTAATTAAGATCCCGAATTTTCTTTGTTGGTGGAGAAGATGTATTTTCGGTACCGATTTGATTAACCATTATTTAACCATTCAAATTTCAATATGAGGACACCATTCAATTGTCATAGCTTTTTGAATTGTATAAATTAGGATTGACTAATATACCAAACCTTATTCTAATCTTCACTTATTACGGTTTTTCCTCTCCCTGTACTCTTTATATCTTACAGCTTTCCGTTTTCCTGTTCACTTTTGATCTCTTACTTTCTCATCTATTATGTGATGATCCATTAACATGTACTAAAACGAGAATTCTCACCAAGTATGAATTTGATTTCTCTCTATCTTTGCGTGCGTACAGTATCAATAGGTCCTTAATAGTTATAGCAATTATGTAGTTATCATTACATGAATTGTAAAGCTACAGATGTTGCCATCTAGCACCTACACCAGCTTATCTAATAAATACTTAGCTTATTGCTCATTGCTGTTTTGTTGTATTTAGGGACAATCAGAGGTTGAATTGAGCTGAAATCATACGAAGCATTTGAAATATATCCTTTGTCCAAATTTCAAGGTACGTTAATAATATATATATCTAATTTGATGTGTACCGTTTAGTTGACTTGCATTTTAGACTCTTTCCACCTTTTAGTTATATGTAAAATATGTCAGAGTATTAAAGTGTGACTTGGATACCTTATTTTGTCGAGTGACTGAACCAAGTTAAGCTCAGTGCGACACTAAGATGGGATATTTGAATCTTCCAACACAAATTAAGATCTATAATTGTTATAGTACAATGGGTAATACAATTGAAGTGTATGCTATTGAAATTGTTGTTTTGGTTATTTAAATAAGCATTTTTAATTGATTTTAAAATCCAGAGACCGATGTTTTTTGGTTGTTTTTAGGCTCTAGCTATTACATTTTTTTTCTCATTTAGGTCTGCTATATTAAATGGAATAATCGGTTTGCATTAATTATTCGTTGGTGATAGTAATTAGGTGAGATCTGAATCATGAATAG
>JAJJMB010004055.1:583584-758041 GCA_023531105.1 Papaver atlanticum
TTAGGTGAGATCTGAATCATGAATAGGATGAATGAGTTAGAAGTGATTAATCAAAAATTGGAGGCAAGAAAAGTGGTGATGGGATGTTGTGGGTTTTTAATATTTTTGGGTATTGTTAATTGATTTACATCTCAGAATTTGTCAAATTGTTGGTTCATCGGTTCCTAGAATTGATGGTAACTTTTTGGCTTACTTGATACCTAGAAAGAATCCCACATTATGTGAGGTGTGATTTTGCGTTGGAGAGTAAGTTTGTTGAATTAAATGAGGAACTTCATTTGGTCTTCATGATTTTGAATTTCAGAGGCATTTAGCACCTTCCCATTCTTCCGATTTTTCGGATTTGTATCTAATTATTATAAATGTGTACTGGCTCTGAGAATTCACGTGGTACTCCAATGCATGCAGTTCAACTAGCCATGGAAGGAATAATACAGCTGCCGGTTTGACTGTAAAAGAAGCAATAACAAAAGAAACAATTCTGCTAAAATTGAGGTAAGTTTTTCACATAATTCAAGTTTTTGGATCTTCCACTCATCCACGTTGAACACATTTATGTGAGCATCTAAGGATTCAAGAAGTTTATTTTCATTATCCTTCCACAGTTTCTACTTTCTTATGGTGTTATTTTTGTACATGAGATGCAATGCGTGACTTCTTTTCTAATTGATCAAAGGAAAATCCTTGGGATTGTGTAGGTTTAGAGAATCAATCAAGTGCGACTATGGAAAGATGGCCTTCGTAGATAGATTGCAACTCTTTGAGTTTGATCCAAGTCCGACTGTGGAAGGAACTCAATATGTAATGGGTTGATTGCAATTCTTGAAGTGGTTGTCAAAAAAACAGTGAACTTGGAGTAAGTTTATATTTCCCCTTCAAATATGAACTAATGTGTTTTAATTTCACATTGGTATGTCATATTTTATTGAACCTTGCTCATCGTTCAGAAGTCATGGTTATAGACCACGTACCATGATTGTGTATATCAATGTGGATATTTTAATGATTTTGTAGGTTAGTTGTCATGTGCAATTTTGTATGGATTGAAAAGCATTTTCAAAAGTGTAGAGCACTTTTGATGTCTGTTAGTGCCACCTATTACTCTTTCTTTTTATCTGCATGTTCTAGCAATGCTGTTTTCTTATGATGTCTCTGACAGGTTGTTGGGAGTCTTGGGACTCTATCTGAGGAGAAGTGGCCAGGAGTTGGTGCCCCGATGGATTGGCATGAACATATCCACGATGGAAGCCACATAACTTAGTGCGCGATGTATCATTATTGGAAGCTGATAGTGTTGATCACCTGATGGATAACCTTCATTGAACAAAAAATTAGCGTTCAAAATTAGAACAAATAATAATGCGGCCTGTAACAACTCAACCATGGAGATTCTACCATCTAATTTAGTAAATTTTGGGCTCCATTGATATCGTTGGTAAATTTATTGATATTGACTACCTAATTTGCTTTTGGATGAAAGAACAAAAGAGATCGAATACTGAGGCTTTAGGAATGAAGACACTAGGGTTCTAATCATTGTTCATATGCACCATGGTAATGTTACCTCTCATGTTCCTATCTTTGTATGATGCAGTTTATGATAATGTCATTTATGTAGAATAAACTCTGATGATGATGAGATCAACAGGTGAAGAATGTGCTTCCCCAACGATATTGTGTATGATAACGTCTATTATTTGGTTTTTTTGCAGTTTGTAGATCATGTAATTTCTTTACAAATTACGATGGTTAGGGACAAAAATTTGCAATATCAAAAAATTATTGAAATTTTGTGTTTGTTTTTCCGTTTAAGTTGCATTTGATCATGAAGTGCTAGCTTATCTAAAGACTCCGAGCTTCTCGAAACATGGGAGTGGAAGATCCAGTGTCTTATATCCCGCTTCAGCAAATCCTGGAAAAGAAATTGGTAGCTCCATATCCTTTCTCATATCATTTTGTTTGTCAACTGTTATTTCCTTTCGTAGGTAGTTTGAACATTCAGTGATTATGTAAGTTTTCTTTTCGTACTGTAACTTAGCGTGGTTGTAACTTATCAAGTAAAAAGTATCGATGAAAGCGTATAATTCTTAAATCAGATGCCTAAACTCAGTAGACACAAATATAGTTCTTCCTGTTTCAGGTCATGTGTGCTATATGGTGATGCTCGATGATAACATATGCAACTTAAAAAAGATTAACTGTTTCAGTTATATGCATTATTAGAAATGTAACTGTAGAAACAAGATAATTTTTGTGGTAATCTCATATCTCTTTGATTTATGTCATCTGCATTGTTAACGTGTTCTTTTTAATGATTTTGTAATATTGATTTCGTCATCTCTTATCTTTATTTGTTCCGATTCTATTATGCTTTCTATTTCTGAGTTGTGTGGTGTTTTAGTGGTTTTACATCTCGGTGGCTAATCATAATATTACGGGAGCACTTCTTAGTATCTACTAATCAAAATAGATGCAGCTAACACATCTGCAACCTAGATATAAACTGGAATATGATATTGATGGTAACAGGAATCATAAACTGGGATGCTAAAATATAAATTTATATTACAAATACCAAATAGCCAGGAGGCATTAACTTATACATATGTGTAGTCTTTTCCTGTAACCAGTTATGCTGACCCTTCCATTTTTACAACTCTTGAGTTTGAAACCCAAGTAAGTAGTCATGTCAAACTATTATCCTCTAGGTTTGCGTTTCTATGAAAGTTCACCGTCTTCTGCTTAAAGTATGATCTATGTATATTTTGGCCTCTTTCAGATGGGATTCTTCCCTGAAGGTGGCCATGTTCACATAATTTTACTTTTGGTTTTGGACCATTTATTAGACATCATTCGATTTTGTTCTGATCTAGAATATAGTTTCGGCAATATTTTTTTGTCTGATCATAGCCGAAAGATTAATCTTTTACTTACATTGGAAGTCTTCCCTGAAAGATTAATCTCTATGTTGGAGAGGAGAATATTCGGATTCTCACCTTTTTTATTCTTAAGATATCTTTTCGGATCTAGAGAGATGATTCTAGATGGCTTCAATATTATATTTTCCAACTCCACGAAGATAAAATTGTACGTCTTTCTCCATCCAAACCAGTTCTGTCTCACTGTTGTTGTTTGAAGGATGCAGTTGCGGAATCTAGATGGAACATGCAACCAACAATTTGATCCAAATGATAAAAATGAGGGTTGTTGAGTGGTTCCATCAGCAGATGAGTAAATTTGGAGAAGCAGATCTCTGACTTAGATAATTTGGGTAGTATACTTTTCTCAATCATCATGGCCCCATTCTTATTAGTGTTCGCATTTGTCTAAATGTCCATTCTTTTTAATCGAAAGGTGACAAGCTTTCACTCTGAATTCAATTACTCATCTTCATCAAAAGGTCTGTAGAATTTCTACTTTGTAAAGTTTGATTAGATGAAAGATGTTTTATTTATGACATAATTTACATCTACAAAGGTCATGAACGGATGGTATAGCTGTAGAGATGGAACCAATCTCTGCCTTATTCTCTCTGACTTCAATGAGCTTTACCATCTCTTTGGCCTCAGTAAGCTTTGCCAATTTGTCCTTTTCTCATTTTAATGTTTTTTCATTTTGTGGTATTTGTAGTGTTTATTTCTATTTTCACCTTACTTTCTATAAGAATTGTTCATTTCGTGTATTTTAAAACCTAAACGATTGTACTAGACTACGTAGCATAAAAATAGTATATACAAAGCTTTTGCATAATCTAATTCATTTAGTTATATCCATTTCACTACAATGAAATCGGTAATCGATTTCATGACAATACAGTAACATAAACCGAAACATTTTAGTTGTTTTAGTACCTTCTTCTAGCTGGTGTTGAATGTCTGAAGTATACATCTTTCTTTTACTTGCAGGTAAGTGGCAGATTTGTGGATCCATATTGCAGGGTAGCATTCATCTTTAGATTTGGTTTCAACTACTTATAGTTTTAGATTAATAAACGACTAGCAGGTTGGCATTTCCAAATTATGACCAATGAGTGATTTTATGTTGGAACATTGCATTTCAGTGTTCTTTTATTTCATAAATCATGAGTTTTTCCTACCTAAAAATCTTTTTTATTGTACAATGCATGCTTTTTTCTTAAAGCACTCAATGGTGACATCAGGTAACGTTGTCTTCATTCTTCAAGAAAACGTAGAAAAGCTGATCAAGGTAAGCTGCAGATGAGGTTATTTTATAAATATTGGTAATATGGACTGATAACTTTAACACTACCGGATGAGGTAAGATATTAGTGTTATACTTGGATAAGAAGCAGCTTGTTAGGTACGCTCTTTCTTGCTCTTATGTCATTAAATCTTTTGAACAAACAGATTTATGTATTGATGTCTTAGCTCAAACGGCAGAGCACATGGTTTCACCCATGTAGTTGTGGGTTCAACTCCCACATATGGCATAATGATTTGGATAAGACAAAACCTTACGTATTTTCGGTACCAATATATAGTGCGGCATAGGTTTACATGTGAGAGCAATGCCATATATCATCTCACGCAAGATTCGTGGCTGTGAAAAGTTGCCACTGCAGCAAGAGAACATTGTCAAACTTAGGCCTTAACATCAGAAAAGATAAAAGTGATACTTCTCTTCATTTGTGATAAGTCACTAAGAGTATATTTCCTTCCCAGAAAACTGGACACCCAATTAAACCGCAACGTCAGAATGCCAGGCAATTTAGTCACCATTATTACATGGTTATTTTCTCTTACCATTTTATTTTAGCATCTGCTACTGGAAAACATTTTTTTTTTTTTTGCACTTTTAGTCTATGCATCTTAAGATTGAGAAAGTTCTACCTGCTGTCTCTATCTTTGTTGAAAGCATACAATATTTGCCCAACAGCTAGGATGTTGATAAATCTTGGTCAACTATTTTGTTTGGTCACAGAACGATTTAGGGTCATAAAATAATGTTTCATATACTAATGTAATTTCTTTATTAGAATGCAGTAGGCAACATCTTTTAAACGTAATCTCTCCCCAAACTGCAACGGCGATTTCATTCTTTGTAGAAGAAACCATAGAGAAAAGGGAATCAGTTTCTCCAGGTACCTATGATATATATATCCTCTGTATCTATGTATGTATAATTATTATCAGTTGTATTGCCCATTTATTGTCTACACGACTAACATGCATACAATGTTGTGATACGAGTTTCTCTTTGGATTTGTAGGTATCAATGGTAGTCTAAAGCTTATAGCACATGAAGTAAAGGATAAGCATGCACAAAGAAAGAAAAAAAGGCACAAAAAAAAAAAGATTTACAAGGTTTTGACAATCAAAATGATATTTTGCAATAGAATTAAGAGCGTTAACTGTCAAGCTAATTTAAAAGCTTATATAACACCCCTAACTGTAACACCAGTAGTTCACCAGTTTAGGCTCTTTAATTTGCAATTTTTTTTTTGTAAGATGCATACGTTGCAAATAAAAAATGGTGCAGTCTAATATTATAGCAAATGGATGTTGGATTTCAAGATGTAGGTTGTGATTATAATAAAATGTAATATGCGATACAATAATAAAATGCAATATGCGATACAATATCTAATTCAACCGCAATACGTGGAAAGAAATGCTACAAGTTGAATGGGACTGCAACCAAAGTGCTCATAGCTGATAGCTCTAGACAGCTTAGAAAAAAAAACACATGATTATAAATGTAAACTAAGAGGCAAGAAAAGGTGTACCAAGATATAACTGATGAGATGTCTTTTGTGACCAATTGGGATCGATAATGAGGTGTCAGCTGAATATAGGGAGCATTATTTTGTTTTAGGTTAGCTCAAGTTAGAGGAATGACTCAACTTTGGTTTGAGCGTGACTCTATACATATATTCATAGCTCTTTCTAATTCTTCTCTGATTTGATGGAGATTAGTTGTTCAATTAGAAAATTGTATGCAATTTTTGTCTTCCATGCACTTTAGGTTCTCCCATAGTTTTGGTAAGAGTAATGCAGGGGAAGATTTGTTGACAAAGTGGAGTGCTTCCTTTGGATCACAATAGTGGGATCAACCATCTTCTTTTATTGATCCAATTATGGGAAGGGACAAACCTTTGTTGCCTTCTTATGGATTCAGATTGCTTTTGTAGCCATCTATTTATTTTTCTTTCTCTTTTCTTTTTTTTGTCTTTTTTAAGATCAGATTTGGTCACCACTTCGTGTTTTTTTTTTTGAAGCATGGTTTTTTATTTTTGAAGCATGGTTTTCTTAATCGATAAAACCTCCGTACCAACTTGCTTAAAAAATGACATATTTTTCCGATTTCACCATGAAAGCTTGCTGATGAAGACAACAATAGGCGACAAAACGGTGTTAGTGATGCGATACCATTTCTTTGTGGAATTTCTTACAAGTTTATTGTTTTGATGTGGATGCATTTCTCCTAAACCATTATAAAAAACATTATACTAAAGATTGCATCACATATCAAATTTCCATGCTTTTTCTGCACACCCACGCGAAAAAAAAAACAATTTCTGGTTTATGTTATTGTTCTGCAATAAAAAAGATACTCAAGATACTTAACTATGAAATGAAGATACTTAACTTTACAAGATTAGAAATACATATATAGGGAAAGTGATGAGATATTCAATGCATTACCTTGGAAAGGGTCTTGACAAGAAATCAAGGAACATATGTCATTAGTAATTCAAGAGGTGGAGAAGTAGCAAGCAAGGGGAGAACATGAGCTACAACATTTGGAGTGAAAATAGAATTCAACTTTACAAATATCAATCAGGACATATATTTCTCGGGCCAACAATGGTTGTGGAGAAAGCTGATAAGGGAGTTCATTATCTTGATCACGCGTACCTGGGCGACGGTTTTTTATTGAACTGGGGTGTTACATATGGGTCATAGAGGTATATGGATTACGGTAACAGATAAGGAAAACATCATGAATATATCTTAAGATCTAATTTCACTTTCGGAAAATCATGTCTCTAAATTTGCAATTTATTTTCGTTAAATGTAACAACTACAGGCGCACTCACTTTTCAATAGCATGAAACATGGATTATCAGACTATTTCTTATATTTTAAATGCGTAATTTGTTATATGTATGTCTTCAAATGATCCTAAATTTTTAAAATTTTGCCAAACATTGTTCACTAATAAATTTCACACAACAAGACTTACAAAACAACGTTTTTTTTAATACCATTTGTTTTATCTTATTTTTCATGTGATCACAAACACCACAGTACGTACAAAATATCGGTGGATATACATCTCAGTATATGTAAAACTTAATTTCAAACACAAATTCCAAAAGTTGTTACTTGAAAGAAATACTGAACTTTGTGGGAATGACCTTAGTTTCGTTTTGCTCTATACAATTTTTCTCACAATTTATAATTTCCCGCTAATTAGCATGTGTGTTTAGCATGTGCTTTTTGACTTTAAAGTAATACACAATTTGGTCGCAATGATTGAAGACAAGGAGACAACATAATTTCAGTTTTTATTATTGCCAGGTATATATTCAATTGAAGTTACATATATAGGAACAAAATACCTAGAAAATACCTAGGAAAGTTAACGAAGTGAAATGAAGCTATCACAATCTTTCTGTAGACGAATTCACATGTTAGGTTATATTACTTGACTAAGGTAAATGTTGTTTCTCATAATTAATGTGAAGATCACTAAAGTTAATGTGAAGATCACTCATTGGAGTGACTCCACTAAAGTTATAAATGATGTTTTATGTTTGCGGAAGAAGATGGCAATCCAAGTTATCGTCAGCATTAATGATGGACAAGACCTAATTGGCTATAACTGACATAAGAAAAATCACACATATGTTCTTTCTTCGAACCCAATCTGTCACGAATATTTAATTGTTATATCAATATGGATGTTGTTCCTATTATTGTTCCATGTTGACGACTGTTATGCATCTAATTATACTTATGATGCATCAAGCATTAACACAAGAATTGTACGATCATTAAAAGAAATATATGTAAGAGGAGATCTTGATATTTGTAATATGCCAAGTGGCAAGAGTTGTCATGACAACCAATCTTCAAGAATAAGATGTACCAAGTGTCGAGAATTATATTATCTAACAAGCAATTGCACAGTTGATGAATACACATGGGACAATTGTTATTTAGGAACCCAACATCGTTTTGTGATACTTAAAAAATATTTCGGCGAATACATCCCCTTTCATCTTCTAATTTGTTAGATAAAAACGCCTAACATGATCCAAGTAAGTCACATTATATTTTGACTTCCTTTAATTTTTCACCTGATGAATTGGTGATGTCCACATTTAATAAATGATCACCATATAATTATCATGCAAACGAATCAAAAAAACAAAAATATTTTTTTTTAGGTTAATGCTGATACTCGATAACAAAAGCAGATTAGTGATATTTTTAAAGTGTTTTCACGGGATATACAAAGTTTAAAACCCCGTATTATGTGTTGAAGACTACATGAAACATGATATTAATCATAGGTTGAGTTATGAATATCCAAGTATTGTATTGTATTTTTTTGATTTTTATCGGGATATTTATTGGGTGGGTGGTGTGTGTGTGTGTGGGTGGGTGGGGTGGGGGGGATATTATGCTTATCTTCATCATGATCCTTTGGGTAGAAGATATTATGCTGCAACTAAAGCAGCCAAATAAAACCCATGGAACGAAATTACCGAAGATCACTTATGTCTGCAGTTGTCAAAAGTCAAAATGTCAATTGATTTCTGGTACCACATTATAATGATCATGTTTAACACATATTACATACTAATAATATACGATTTCCCAACATCTCACTCAACAGTTGAATTGAGATTAAATATTTTAATAGTTTTCTTACGTATAAAATGTGGTGGTATTTAGGCTTATCTTCGTCATATGGTGCCCGAAAACAAATTAAAAACTCATATCGATATTTATGTATGAACCAATTTTAGAATACGAGAAAGGTTGAGAATTTCTAGATACCCAATTAATAAGATAAGATTAACGTGATTTTTAGATGCAATTCTCATTTTTGGAGTGATAATAACAATATAAAAGCTATTTAATGTTTTTTTACAATTTCTCAGTAAGCAGGGTTGTTGTGTAAGCATAAAGTATATATACTAAAAGGAGAGGTTGAGCCGGGGCCGTAAGGCCCCGGTGATACCTAGTAAAATTCAATAAAAAAGAAAAAAATTGCAAAAAAAATTGTACAAGAACTAAGGACGGACTGTTTTTGCTAGCCACATTGGTCATCTAAAAAACGACAACCTATTTGAAGTGGTAGTACACTTTGCCATGCCATTTCGCAGACGGAATGAAATCTAGCCTACTCTCATAAAATTCATAAATATCCTCAGCCAACAAACATGCTTGTTTGGCCAAGGTGTCTGCAGAAAAATTAGCTTCTCTATAGTTATGAACATAGTGAATGTTGCTATAAAAAGCACTAGCTAACTTTCACTTCTGAACAAGCTGCTAGGGAAACTCACCTTTTTGAAAAGCTTGAATGCAACTCTTCGAGTATGATTGAACGCAAATTCTGTCAACATTCCAAGTTTTGGCTAGCATCAAACCATAAATAATGGCACACACTTCCGCATATTAATTGGTTTGCTAGCCGAGGCCAACACAAAGAGCACCAAGTACTGTTGCATTGACATCATGAAAAATACGCCAGCACCAGCCTGGCCTGGGTTTCCAAAAGACAAACCATCACAACAAATCATAATTTCACCCTGATTAGGAGGAGACAAACTAACCTCAATAGGCGTGGAATTCTTGCTCAATCTATGTTGCACCTTGAAATAGTTTAAGAGGCGAAAATCCTCAAGATTATTAAACATATGTCCCTTCATTTTAATCGAGTTATCACGGATTACCTGATAAACGTTTCCATTGAAACCAAGCCAATTGACTGCCGCACCTTCGAAAAAAATCTTTATTGCGCAGCTTCCATAATTCCATGACAATTGCAAGATTCGCAACCATCCACAAGTCTTTTACCATCCTGCTATACCCTTTTGTAGCCTTATAAGAGGCCACCAGTTGGACCTACACCCTATGTACGGGCCTAGCTCTGATACCATGTTAAAGTCTGCGGGCATCAAACTCAAAACCAATTGGCTAACTTGAAGGCACAAAAGCATGTTCGGTACGGGTGAGCAACTTATGGGTAGATATGGATTTGATATCACCCGCATCCAGTTCATTTAAATGACATATTTGAGATTTTTACCCAAATCCAATCCATTGGTGAGCGGATTAGCGGATTTGATGCAGATGAATTTGCGGATCTAAAAAGGAAAAATTAGGCTAAGGCCGAAAAATAAAATAAAATATTGTCAGGCCTAACATATTTTTCAGTTTCTATGACACCCATAATTATTTGAAATTATGAAAAGAGGGTAATAAGATACAAGTATCCTTAATATTTATACTTGTATAACAGAGGAATCTCGGATTTTCTAGCTTCTCATTAAACTGTTTGCATACTGAGTTATGCGTCCTATTTTTTCAGGGGTATAGTTGGTATGCAAACTTGAATATAATATATCTAAAAAACGGTGCATTGGAATTTCACAAATTTTATCTCGTTGGAAAGCTTTTAAGAGATCTACACAACGAGTGCAAACAACAATATAAAATTTGATTTTTTTCCGAAAAACTCGGAGGTGAGTATCATTTTAGGGATAAATTTCATAAACTGGATATATAATTATTATGCAATCACCACAAAGGATGAATAACACATTATGCAAACACCACAAAGGTTGCATAACAAATTATGCAACCGTATTTTGGTTTATGCATCCACTAGTTAGGTTACCAGAAAAGAGGATGCATGACATATTATGCAACCAACACAAAGAATGCATAATACGTTATGCAACCATATTTTGGTTCATACATATGCATAAACCTAAAAATTTAAATTTCAACAAAAAAAAAAAGAATAACAAATTATATAGTCATTTTTTCGATTGCATAACATGTTATGCAGTCATTTTTATAGATGCCTAATAGGTTGGCAACCATTTTTCTTTTGTTGATTTTAGTGCTAGCAAAAAAATTGTTCATAAAGGGATTATGCAGACATCTTCTATGATACATAACAACTTATGCATTTATTTTCCCGGATGCATAACAAGTAATTCAGCCATTTTTGTAGTTGCATGACAGATTATGCAGCCATTTTCCTATTTCAGCGCTAATAAAAAAGTGGTTGCATAATACATTATGAAACCATTTTTTGAACTCATAACAGGTAATGGAAGCACCTTTGTAGCTGCATAACAGATTATGCATTAATTTTTTGGTTGACTTCAGCGTTGTTAGAGCATTGATCGGTCGAACTCGCAAGCGTTGCTATCTCAAGCTTTTTTTTTCAAGTTTAGTTGATCAAAACTATACTTGATTTCTAGTCTAGCTATGTCTCGGATTATGAGAGAATGTGTAGTTGATCTTTAGACTTCACGGCGTTCATCTATTGAAGACGAAGATCTACTGAGGATAGCTTGGAGGAACTTCATCAACAAAAGGTATATGGAGACTAAAACTTATCTATCACTCAGAAGTCTATTATATTCTATCTCCTGATGAGACTAAGTTGTATAGTTATATAGACTTTTACATTATACACATTTGATATTCCGAGCTGATTTTATCTCGCTTATCTATTTCTCAAAATATGTGTTGGAAGCTTTTTGCTTTAACTATGTTCATCATATTCTTGATGTATTTAGTTGGAAACAAGTTATTTGTTGGAAACTAAATATTATGTCAAAAGATGATCATGTGGAAATTTCCTTGAAACATCTTACATGGTTTGTGTGAGACAATCATTTGATGTCGACTTGGAAAGTTTCGTATTGATCATTCGATCACTTGAAAATTACTTGAAGCTAATGGTTTGTGTAAGACAGCCATTGTCGTCTTCTAAGGATGTTTCAATGATTGAAATGGGAATTGAGAACAATTAACCATGTCCGGATACAACACGGTATGCATACCTAGTATGCGACTGGTTTTAACCGTGAATGTCCGGGAACCTTGTTTGCGTACCTAATATGCGAACGGTTCTACCTGAGTTGGGTTCGGCACGGCTGTTCGCGTACCTGGTTTGTGAACGGATGGACAGGCCAAGATCCGGAGCTGCTGTTCGCGTACCTGGTTGGCGAACACAGTGATTAAGTTCTAATATTGGTTAAGTATGATTCTCATACTCATGAACTAAAACATTTATGAATTAAGGAATACAATCTTTGCAAAACGTGGCTTAATGTTCATGAATTGATTCTTGTACGAGTACTTTATACGATTATGAAACAAACCGATTCCGACTCAATTGGTTCATAAATATTTTAATAGAATGGTGAACAATTGAACAACTCTATTTAAAACACAATTAGATTCATTTGATTATCTTTCATGATTGATTGATCATCATATTTGATCTAGAAATGTTATATAAATATGGTTAAGACAAAAGTAATCATGTGGCTAACTTCGGTTAACTGTTATTGACCTAACTAAATATACACATTTAGGTATGGTTACCCATATCTAAATGAAGGTATATTTCATTTGTGTGTAACAAGCTAAGACCATCTAACGGTGGAGATTGATTGCTTTATTATTAAGCAGCCTTATCTTGAATCTTAAATCAGGATTTCATCTAACGGTGAATGTTGAATGCTTTGTTACTAAGTTATCTTAGCTTTGATATAAATAAAACCCTGATTTGACACCCTGAAGACGTTTAACGCTCTATACTAGCATGCAATATCTCTAGGAACCATCCAATCACTATCGATTCTCTATAGAAGTGTCGATGAAATATGCGAATATTGAAAGCTCAGCTGAGACACTTTAATATCACATATTCATGCCTGCTCTGAGAGGATATACGCTCAGTCAGAGATTATGACATGCGCTTTCATGTATGAATCCTAAAATATGAATTTAACAAACGTGTCTGAAGCCGTGTCAGAAATATGCAAAATTATGATTTTACGATTTTATCCCTCGTCAAAAATCCACCATCAACAACACCATATCAGAGTTTTTAGTAAGAAAAACAAACCCATCCAAGTTACGCCTCTGTATTAAAAAGGAACGTTTGGTATTTCATCCAATTACATTCTGTTTTGTTTTATAAGCTTGTAAGTGATGACTAATTTTGTAGGTGTGAAGTTCATTCCCTAATTGTTAAACTTGTATGGGAATCTTATAATTTTTTACAAAAATGGGTTGGATAATTGAATGATATGTACGTTAGTTGAGATTCCCTTGATTATGTGGGTAAGCTGTTTGATATTTGTTCCTATGGAGATGTGATTTCATGGATGGTCATGGATTTATTTTTTAACAAAAATAAGTTTCGGGAAATTAATTGCAAGGAAATTGAATGATGAAATGCGTGAAGAAAATTCTTGATTACTATTAATTATAGGAACATGATCGATTCATTAATCTTAAATTTTAATTTGGGTTTTAAATAAATACGTTTTATGAATGATAAACTTGGAATCAGGTGAAGAGGAAGAGATAAGTCTATAGGACCATAAATTTTTACAACATAAATACATAATGAGAATAAACACAATTGTTTCTAGGACTTGACAATAATTGTTGGCTCTAAACCAAACCCTTAACTAGAAAAAGGACCGAAAACATGGTGACTTTTTATCCCTATAATTGATGAAACAAGCCCAAAAATTAACCTAATAATAATCAAATTCTATGATCTTCGGTTTATGTATCATAATCTAGTTTTGTGTTTTTTTTTTCCTTCCAATTATTGAATTTTTTTGTTTGTGATCAAATTTTATGATCTTCGGTTTCTCATGGAAGATACATAAACAGATTGGAAAAAGAAGAAAGGAGAAAAGGGAGAGGGGTAGACTATCGGATAAAATATAATTTTCTGTTTATCTATTTTTTTAATAAATTATTTTTTTGTTTTTCTATTTTCTTAATAAAATCTTAGACGGTAGAAACCTCCGTTAAGTCTGGCTAATGAGGAGGGGAGGAATGTGCACATAGTTGGACTCGTATATATTGATATAATGTAAAGTAGTTACGAGGGTAATCAAAGTAATGACTGTCAAATACCTCTTCTATCTCATTTTTTTGATATGCCTCACTTGATCAACTACTAAGGTTGCTTTCCTGTATTCAATTTAGAACAAATTGTAAACAATCTCCTAAATAGGTCATACAAATTGTACACAATCTTCTGGATTTAAGGAATCAACAGAAGGTCGATTCAATCTTGAATTCCTAATTAAAGCTTACGACTCTTTTGTTGATTCTTTAATTCCTCTTTCACGATTAGAGTTTTAATGAAAATTTATTCACTACAAATTCAGAATAAAGAATTGTATTTCCAATACCTACATAAAAGGTTGAGCTCCGGCCTAAGGCTGATGCCAAACAATACATGATTTTAAAACAAAATATAAATTTTAACTGAATTTTTATATTCCAATACCAAAAACACGAGGGATTTACATGAACCCCAGAATTTATAATCCAATTAAAACAAAATATAAATTATAATTGAATTTCTATATTCCAATACCAAAAACACAAGGGATTTACATGAACCCCATAATTTATAATCCAATTCCTCAAAATTATGAATTCTTCAAGCAAACCCACCATGAGCAAAAAGTATCCAACGTTACTCTGAAAACTCAAAAATTTGGAGGTTTAGACCCATTACCGCAGTTTAGGTTCATTAAAAAAACTATGAACCAGATTTTATCTCCAACAATTTTCCCCCACTCAAACTTGATAGACAAGAACAAATAACTCATCCATACAACCTTTCTCTCTATACCATCACACGGAAAACACTGAAGCAATAAAAAAGAAGACCGTTCTAAAACTCGCACAATTCTAAGAACTACACTTTTATAAAAGATGATAAACCTGAGCACATGGAACTGAAATGGATGTTAGTTTAAATAGATTCAAAAATAGCAAAAACTGATTATAAACCACTTCTACTAACCAGTTAACACCGGTCACCACGACTGATGTATTGAAATCGTGAATCGGGATATGACTCGTTTTCATTTTTAACAATCGAATCATATATTGAAATACGACTCGAAGATTCATGGTAAAATATTGAATGGGTATGTTATCTATCAGTCCTGGCATTCAAATTTTTTTGAATTCTTGCTCTTGTTTAATTTCCAATTTATATGAGGAATGCATGTTGCGATGAGGTAAACCGTGCCGTCTTTTTGATTGCATGAAGGCCAACCTTCTTTTTCTTTCCATCATCTATATTTCCATGTATAACATTAGAAAAACCAAAGTCAATTGAATGCTTCGCCGTGCATGAAAAGAATAACCTCAAATGAAAAGAAGGTATTGCATGGATTAGAAAGTATCTATGGCCAAAAATTGTTTAGCAGTAACATGAAAGAGGGAAACAACAATATCAAATTTGATTTTTTTTCAAAAAAGTCGGAGGTGATTATCATTTTAGGGATAAATTTCAAAAACTGGATATATAACTATTATGCAATCACCACAAAGAATGCATAACACATTATGCAGACACCACAAAGGTTGCATAACAAATTATGCAACCATATTTTGGTTTATGCATCCACTAGTTAGGTTACCAGAAAAGAGGATGCATGACATATTATGCAACCAACACAAAGAATGCATAATACGTTATGCAACCATATTTTGGTTCATGCATATGTATAAACCTAAAAATTAAAATTTCAACCAAAAAGAAATGAATAACAAATTATGTAGTCATTTTTTCGATTGCGTAACATGCTATGCAGTCATTTTTATAGATGCCTAATAGGTTAGCAACCATTTTTCTTTTGTTGATTTTAGTGCTAACAAAAAAATTGTTCATAAAGGCATTATGAAGACATCTTCCATGATACATAACAACTTATGCATTTATTTTCTCGGATGCATAACAAGTAATTCAGCCATTTTTGTAGCAACATGACAGATTATGCATCCATTTTCCTATTTCAGCCCTAATAAAAAAGTGGTTGCATAATACATTATGTAACCATTTTTTGAACGCATAACAGGTTATGCAAGCACTTTTGTAGCTGCATAACAGATTATGCATTAATTTTTTGGTTGATTTCAGCGTTGTTAGAGCATTGCTCGGTCGAACTCGCAAGCGTTGCTATCTCAAGCTTGTTTTTCAAGTTTAGTTGATCAAAACTATACTTGATTTCTAGTCTAGCTATGTCTCGGATTAGGATAGAATATGCAGTTGATCTTTAGACTTCACGACGTTCATCGATTGAAGACGAAGATCTACTGAGGATAGCTTGGAGGAATTTCATCAACAAAAGGTATGTGGAGACTAAAACTTATCTATCACTCAGAAGTCTATTATATTCTATCTCCTGATGAGACTAAGTTGTATAGTTATATAGACTTTTACATTATACACATTTGATATTCCAAGCTGATTTTATCTCGCTTATCTATTTCTCGAAATATGTGTTGGAAGCTTTTTGCTTTAACTATGTTCATCATATTCTTAATGTGTTTAGTTGGAAACAAGTTATTTGTTGGAAACTAAATATTATGTCAAAAGATGATCATGTGGAAATTGCCTTGAAACATCTTATATGGTTTGTGTGAGACAATCATTTGATGTCGACTTGGAAAGTTTCATATTGATCATTCGATCACTTGAAAATTACTTGAAGCTAATGGTTTGTGTGAGACAGCCATTGTCGTCTTCTAAGGATGTTTCAATGATTGAAATGGGAATTGAGAACAATTAACCATATCTGGATACAACACGGTATGCATACCTAGTATGCGACTGGTTTTAACTGTGAATGTCCGGGAACCTTGTTTGCGTACCTAGTATGCGAACGGTTCTACCTGAGTTGGGTCCGGGACGGCTGTTCGCGTACCTGGTTTGCGAATGGCTGGACATGCCAAGATCCGGAGATGCTGTTCGCGTACCTGGTTGGCGAACACAGTGGTTAAGTTCTAATTTCGGTTAAGTATGATTCTCATACTCATGAACTAAAACATTTATGAATTAAGGAATACAATCTTTGCAAAACGTGGCTTAATGTTCATGAATTTATTCTTGTATAAGTACTTTGTACGATTATGAATCAAACCGATTCCGATTCAATTGGTTCATAAATATTTTAATGGAATGGTGAACAATTGAATAACTCAATTTTAAACACAATTAGATTCATTTGATTATCAAGGTATATTTCATTTGTGTGTAACAAGCTAAGACCATCTAACGGTGGAGATTGATTGTTTTATTATTAAGCAGACTTATCTTGAATCTTAAATCAGGATTTCATCTAACGGTGAATGTTGAATGCTTTGTTACTATGCTATCTTAGCTTTGATATAAAGCAAACCCTGATTTTACATCCTGAAGATGTTAACGCTCTATACTAGCATGCAATATGTCTAGGAGCCGTCCAATCACTATCGATTCTATATAGAAGTGTCGATGAAATATGCGAATATTGAAAGCTCAGCTGAGACACTTTAATATCACATATTCATGCCTGCTCTGAGAGGATGTACGCTCAGTCAGAGATTATGACATGCGCTTTCATGTCTGAATCCTAAAATATGAATTTAACATACGTGTCTGAAGCCGTGTTAGAAATATGCAAAATTATGATTTTACGATTTTAGCCCTTGTCGAAAATCCACCATTAACAACACCATATCAGAGTTTTTAGTAAGAAAAACAAACCCATCCAAGTTACGCCTCTGTATTAAAAAGGAACGTTTGGTCTTTCACCCAATTACATTCTGTGTTTTATAAGCTTCTAAGTGATGACTAATTTCGTAGGTGTGAAGTTCATTCCCTGATTGTTAAATTTGTATGGGAATATTATGATTTTTTCCAAAAATAGGTTGGATAATTGAATGATATGTACATTAGTTGAGATTCCCTTGATTATGTGGGTAAGCTGTTTGATATTTGTTCCTATGGAGATGTGATTTCATGGATGGCCATGGATTTATTTTTTAACAAAAAGAAGTTTCGGGAAATTGCAAAGAAAATTATTGATTACTATTAATTATAGAAAAATGATCGATTCATTAATCTTGGATTTTAATTTGGGTTTCGATAAATACGTTTTATGAATGATAAACTTGGAATCAGGTGAAGAGGGAAGAGATAAGTCTCTAGGACCATAAAATTTTACAACATAAATACATAATAAGAATAAACACAATTGTTTCTAGGACTTGACTATAATTGTTGGCTCTAAACCAAATCCTCAATTAGAAAAAGGACCGAAAACAAGGTGACTTTTTATCCCTATAATTGATGAAACAAGCCCAAAAATTAACCAAAGAATGATCAAATTCTATGATCTTCGGTTTATGTATCATAATCTAGTTTTGTGTTGTCGTTTTTTTTTTCTTCCAATTGTTGACATTTTTTGTTTGTGATCAAATTCTATGATCTTCGATTTTTTATGGAAGATAAATAAACAGATTGGAAGAAGAAGAAAGGAGAGAGGTACACTATCGGATAAAATATAACTTTCTGTTTATCTAGTTTTTTTTTAATAAAATTTTCTTCTTTTGTTTATCTATTTTTTTTTTAATAAATTTTTCTTCTTCTGTTTTTCTATTTTCTTAATTAAATCTTAGACAATAAATTCTTTTTCCGTTAAGTCTGGTTAATGAGGAGGGGAGGAATGTGCACATAGTTGGACTCGTATATATCGATATAATGTAAAGTAGTTACGAAGGTAATCAAAGTAATGACTGTCAAACACCTCTTATATTTCATTTTTTTGATATCACTTGATCAACTACTAAGGTTGCTTTCCTGTATTCAATTTAGAACAAATTGTACACAATCTCCTAAATAGGTCATACAAATTGTATACAATCATTCTGGATTTAAGGAATCAACAGGTCATACAAATTGTATACAATCATTCTGGATTTAAGGAATCAACAAAAGGTCGATTCAATCTTGAATTCTTAATTAAAGCTTACGACTCTTTTGTTGATTCCTTAATTCCTCTTTCACGATTAGAGGTTTAATGAAAATTTATTCACTACAAATTCAGAATAAAGAACGGTATTTTCAATACCTACATAAAAGGTTGAAACAATACATGATTTAAAAACAAAATATAAATTTTAACTGAATTTCTATATTCCAATACCAAAAACACGAGGGATTTACATGCACCCCAAAATCTATAATCCAATTAAAACAAAATAAATTTTAACTGAATTTCTATATTCCAATACCAAAAACACAATTTCTATATTCCAATACCAAAAACACAAGGGATAACCCCAGAATTTATAATCCAATTCCTCAAAATTATGAATTCTGCAAGCAAACCCACCATGAGCAAAAGTATCCAACGTTACTCTGAAAACTCTAAAATTTGGAGGTTTAGACCCATTACCGAAGTTTAGGTTCCTTAAAAAGAACTATGAACCGGATTTTACCTCCAACAATTTTTTTTCCACTCAAACTTGATAGACAAGAACAAATAACTCATCCATACAACCTTGCTCTCTATACCATCACACGGAAAACACTGAAGCAATAAAAAAGAAGACCGTCCTACAACTCGCACAATTCTAAGAACTACACTTTAATAAAAGATGATAAACCTGATCACATGGAACTGAAATGGAATGTCAGTTTAAATAGATTCAAAAATAACAAACTCCTGATTATAAACCACTTCTACTAATCAGTTAACACCGGTCACCACGACTGATGTATTGAAATCGTGAATCGTGATCTGACTCGTTTTCATTTTTAACAATCGAATCATATATTGAATCACGACTCGAAGATTCATGGTAAAATATTGAACGGACTTGTTATCCATCAGTCCTGGCATTCAAAAGAATTTGAACTCCTGCTCATGTTTAATTTCCAATTTATATGAAGAATGCCTGTTGCGACGAGGTAAATCGTGCTGTCTTTTTGATTGCATGAAGGTCAACCTTCTTTTTCTTTCCATCATCTACATTTCCCTGGATAACAGTAGAAAAACCGAAGTCAATTGAATGCTTCACCGTGCATGAAAAGAATAACCTCAAATGTAAAGAGGGTATTGCATGTATTAGAAAGTATCAATGGCCAAAAATTGTTTAGCAATAACAGGAAAGAGGCAAACAAACTCACGTAGACAAAATATCTGCCTGCATATGGCCATAAATCCTGTTTAATTAAGTTTGCAACCTGCAATACAAAACAAAATAAATTAACAAGACATGTCATGGTCAGGTCAACCGGAGTAGTCCGGCAACTTGCTTCGATAATAATTTACGAACATTAACTTTATAGAATGAATGAGAAAATAAAAAGCGCACAAGATGTTACCTCATCATAAGCTTTCATTGCAACACACCCAAGATCAGAGAACCAGGTAAAGAAGCTGTAATTCGCAAATAAAGACGGAAGTTGAGTGTCATGCATACCAATGTTCAGGAAACACAAATGTTTGCAATACCAACAAAGACGAGCATGAGAATAAAACAAACGTTGTGCCAGTGCCAGTGAATCCTTGTTCATTTCCAGTTATGTCCTTTCAGAAAATATTATAAGTGAATGTTAGTTCTGTATTATTCAGTTATAGTTATCATCGTCAAGAAGTAAGAGATAATTTCACCAACCATGCCATCTTTCCAGTGGATATCGCTGCCACGAATTTTCACCTCAGCTTCACAGTATTCTTTTAGTGGATCAGTACTCAAGCTAGTGTATGATATCGTCTTTTCGAGACTACCATTTTCAAAGTAAGGATTTTCATCAAATTTCTGCAATCAAGACATAAAATTAAAAGAATAAAGCGAAGAAAATAAAATCACTAGTTGAATGGTGATATCGAGGAAACTCACCAACGTAATTGTATACCCACATATGACACCTTCATCGTCTTCAGTCTCTTCAACGTTTACAGAATTAAGAAATCTGAATATCTGCAAATAATGAAAGATGCGTTAATATCACGGTTGTACAGATTACAGATTCCGGCATTAAATATTTAAAAAAATTAGAAAATAAAGTTATGAAGTAAACAGCTCATCCAAGTCTTAATTCCAAATTATGGATATAATTATAAAGAAAAGCTACGTTCTGATCTTCTCTACTCAAGAAACGGTGAAGCGCATAATGACTTAAAAACTGCAAAAAAAGAAAAAAGAAAACATTTCCAAGACAAGTAATGGTGTTGTCAGTAAGACACTACAGGAAATATATCAGAAACTCGATATACTGACAGAAAATAACGATGGGGGGAGTCCAGATTACGAACAGCAGTTAACCAGAAACAGGGAATGCTTTTGATAATTTCACTCCTTCGATTGTAAATTTGTCTCCTCAAACTTTCACACTCCTTGTGCACAATCCTCTCTTCCTTCACTAACACCAATTCCTGCTCAATTTTCTTTGTGCTCTTTTCCTCAGTTGCCTGCTCTTTAGCCTGCTGTTCAGACTGTACAACATATGCCCACACGACCAGAAAAATGAACAAACATCTTTTTACGCAAAATTTACGAAGATGAGCAAACAAATTGGTACGACTTATATAGAGAAACTGCAAATTAGCATGTCTTTTTGATCGTTGAAGCAAACTCTTCCAATTTAATTTCAAGTAACTTGAACAGGGAAATAAGTACTCAAGGAGGGGTGCTTAGAAATCACCTGGCTGATAACATGAACAGAAAAAACCCTAGCAAACCAGCGGACAAACAGATTCCTAGATCCTAGTACCCTAGTCCTTTTATGTACATGTACATAAGAGACAGAGAATGCACAGAGTACAATAAAAAAATGCAGAGTACAATAAAAATGCACTACTTGAAATCACAAAAACCTTTCTATTACCACTATGAACACTTTTTTAATTAACCCAAAAATAATAACCTAAACAAAATCTGCAACGTGAACCTTAAAGCTAAAACAAAAGTCAAACAAGTTAACAGCTCTCACCTTTTGAAGATTGGCACTTATTGTCGTTAACTTAGACAAAGCATCCTCCACTTGCCTTACTATTCCTGTACCCTTTTTCCTCCCCTAAGGTTAGTGCACCAGAAAATATTTCCCTAAAAGTATAATGTGGGGAAGACAATATTTCATGGATGGAAGATATGGATAATCACATCACTAAAAGACTAAATATAAAAAACGAGTTATGATTTATATGTAGATGATATAATAATCTATCTAGAAGAAAATCATTCACTGTGAATCTTTTTATTTGTAGCTGTTGGAGAAGCCGAGAAGGGGAGCAATTTAGGAGAAATAGAAAATGTGATAATATTTGATGTAATTGAACTTGGACCTTTTATCTTCTAGGAAGTTGCCCTCATATTCAAAACGATAACAGGAAAGGTGAAAAGAAACTTACAATGAGATAATATTTATGTGCATTAGGCCAAAATTCCAGCACAATTGCTTCAGCCACCTGAAGAATGTAAAAGCTGGCTAAGTGATCGACTATCAGTAGTAAATAAGAGGGAAACAAAGAAGTATTTCAACATCTGGGTCCAATAACTTCTTAGGATTACACAGCTTAAAACTTGAAAAGGGGACAAAAAAAGTTACCAATTCACGAAAATTGTGTGAGCCTGTTGCGTACCACTTAAAGAAGCTGTAATCATAAAAGCATACGAAGGATGAGCATCTTGGTACTCAGTACAGCAAAAAAAAAATCAAAGAAAGTCAAGGATAAATGTCTATAGCCTTTGTGAAAACACATGACAGTTGATAAGTTATTGTGGGATATTCTGACGATACTTCCAGAAGATATCGAATTATGCTACAGATACCTTTGTATATATGCTTACCATATTAGCTAATGTATTCAGGATATTTTAGGTATTAAGGATCAATCAACATTGAATGTGATTGAATCCAATTGTAACACAGCTGTACACATATGTAAGATCATTCCATTATAAGTACTGTTTCTGTGACTCTTCAAAAGAGTACAGAGAACCATTTTCTCACAGCCTTTACCATACAGTGTTCCCATGTACCATCCTTTAAGACATTAACAGTTTTGTGAATTACGGAATCATGCAACCAGGCAGCTAAAACTAAGAATATATACAGGTATAGTAGCCTGAACAATTACGCGGGCAGTAGTTTGCCAACCCTAATATTGGAGAGAAAGTATCCACACCCATATTACACTACCTCGAGCATAGAATGCCCAGGTACAACAAAAAGGGCGCAAAAACCACAAGATTGATGCTGCAAATTAAGCATGATACATAGTGTTTTGATCTAAGATTTCAATTCTTCTATCTTTCAGCAGTAGCATATTTTTCCTTGTAGCTAAGGTGAAAAATATGGAAGAAACAAGTCTTTCCACGACTCTACCAGTAATCATTACTGTGATAATACAACAAAAATACAACTCTAACAAGTTTGCATGGCTTTGTAACTCTTAAATTTCCATCTTGACCAACATTGGACTCTAACACAAGTAACAAAAAAAAAGAAAAGATACTCCGATAAGGATTTTGTCAGAACTTTCATAACCCATATGGATGAATCAACTGGATGACAATTCGTTATACTGAACAAAACCATACCAAATTTGCACAAAATTTGCAAAGCCTAGAGTGACAAGGAAACAAACCTAGGCTTGTTCTGCGTGCCCCCCTTTTCAGGAAAAACCTCAATGTCCTTCACAAAAAAAAATAAAAAAATACAAGTGAAATTTCTGTAACATAATATCTAGGCGAAGTCTCATCTGGAAGTACCATTGTATATTTCCTTTACCTTGTTCTTCTTCCACTCGATTGCATAGCCCTCTTCACTATGGATTCCTTGGTGGGTGAAGTTGAATGTCTTCTCGAGTGTAAAATTGTGGAAGTACGGATTCTTATATATTCTCTGCAATCGGGGAACATATTAACCTCAATTAAATATATTATTAAGTATTTCAAACTGAAGCGCAACATTACATGACTTCGAACTAATGATCAAAAGTATTTCTAAAAATAGAAGTTACACCTGTCCAAACCCAAACTAAGGGATGAAGATATAAATAAAACTCACCAGATAAATCGTGTACCCAGGTTTGGCACTTTCGTGATAGAATACATTCACAGACTTTAGATACTTTAACATTATCTGCATTAAAAAAATATATACATATGTGAATATCAAAATTTCAAGCTTTTTATGGATTAGGAAGTCAGAATTAGACGACCAGTCCCTAACATATACAAATAAGTTACATTGAAGGGATATCTTGAAACGCAAATGCATTTAACGAGTTACACCTCTTGTTCTTTTTTATTCATGTATCTCAGAAGCCTGGGTCAGCAGCCAACTGTAGACCAAAAAATCGCCAAGTTAAATAAGCATCAATGGATATAGAATTAGAAGGCACACAACAACAAAAAGGATAGATTACGAACCGCAGTCGACCAGAAACGAGGAATTGCTTTGGCAATTTCAAATCTCTCCTGAAATAGAGATTCCTGTGATCTAGTGATGCAAGGGTGTCGGAGACGGCTCAGATTCTCATCCCATCGAAGTGTATCCTTGCATTTCTCCTTTATTTTGAACTTGCGATCATACTCCTCTTGGTTAACCTGTATATTATCCCACGGATAAAATCAAACAAAATTGAACTAATGATGCTTTATCTGCAGGAGATAGAAAAATACAGGCATTGTTACTTTCAAAAGGTATTCAAATTAATGTTGCGACTAAATATGGCACAGCCCCATCATATGATGCTCTTTTAGGCCAGATTGATGCTGTGAAAGTTTTGTTCGATCACCATGCAGATGTTAGTTGACTTTTCCTCATCTAAATAAAGTTAATAGACAGTTATGCTTTTTCAAGCTGTGTTACAACGATACGTCTAAAAAAATATCAGCCGTATCGAGAACTTAGGGTTGGAATTCCTTAATGAGGAAAATACAAGAATATATTTTTGTCTATGTGCACCTATAGTAATCCTTTACTGTTTTTGCACTCTATCTCTTTTTCTCAAAAACTAAAACTAGAGTTTTCTGAAATAGGTATCTAAGGTCTCAGATCAAATGCCGATTGCTGAACATGGCACTGTTAATCTTGCAGCCAAGGGAGATGATTATGTTGTGGTTGTTTCAGACGGCATTTTATCAAGGAAAGGTGCATCAATGAATGGTCGTCTGAGAAATAAATTTGACATCAACAAAATTATAGAATTCGGAAATTTTAGCTTGGCATACTCTGGAGATTTAGATCATTTTGAAAGGTATAATATATGTCTCTGGAATTCAACAGCAGACGAAACTGATACTCTTACTCTTGATGAGCTTTTCACAATCTTCAAGGGTGGTCCATCAAGTAAGAAACTTTTTTCGTTTGCAGTTGGTGGGTTCGTAAACAACCAGCCTACAATTGGAAAACTCTATTTTGATGTAAGTACTTTTTTTTTTTTTTTTTTTTACAGACATTTTGTTCAATCACTATTTTGATGTGTTCAGTGAGCTGTATTTGAGTTATTAAATGTTAGAATCACTGTTTTGATCTTTTTAGGGAACTAGATTCAGGCATTTCAAGGGTGAAGACCTGTATTTCTCAGGAGGATCTGGCTAACTTCATACAGAAATAGTTATGAAGAGGGTGTATAGAGATGAAATGACCATCCAAAATACTGTTGAACTTGTAGAAGAAGCCGCTTTTTATGCTTACATCAGAGAAGCAGGGTGTGGTGGCCAAGTTAATGTAGTTCATACGAGGCAATCCGGAGAAAACATAGAGGTAACTAAAGAATCAATGATGGTCGACCAATTATGGATTACCAATGAAAGTTCACTTTTGTCCTAACGGCTCCCTTTGATCGATGAATTTTGTTAATTATCTGATGACGATAGAAATACTTGGTCCACCGAGAAATTTGTCATGGATGACTGGGAGGACATGTTTACCATTCCACTTTCTCCAGTGTCTCAAGGAGAATATGTTCCATCACCTGTATCTTCTGTTCTTAGACGTCGAAGGAACCAAAACAACCTATAGCATAGAAGACCTTATGAATGTCTCTGATTATTCTTGTCTCGAGGAAATTCGGCTAAGGCCCAACCCATCGGTAACTCATAATATTAGGCGTTTAATTAAAAAAAGTTTAAATCTAAACCCTAAATTAGTAAAAGACGTTCACACCCTTATATATAGTCAAGCCCTTAATTAAATAAAATATGAATTTAAGCCAAAATTATTAAAATATAGTAAAATGATGTCACACCCACCTTCACCATTGACCACCACCACCACCACCTACCTCCGACCACCACCGCTACCCACTTTCCACCACCAACCACCATCACCTACGACAACCACCGTCGCCCACCACCACTACCTCCACCACCGCCAACAACCGCCACCGCCGTCTCCAACCACCACCACCGATCACCGCCTCCAACCATCAACATATGGATGTGTACTCAGAAGTTACACATGCATATGTTATGTGTATCCAAAAGTTACACATCCATATCGCATGTGTAATGCGAAGTCACACATCCATATGGCATGAAAACAGTTATGAATGCGTACGACATTTGTACTCAGAAGTTACGCATGTGTATCCAGAACTTACTCATGCCATGTGGCATCTATAATGTGAAGTTACATATGCATATGTATGTGTACTCATCATTCACACATTAATATGGCATGTGTATCCATAGGTTACACCTGCATATGGACGTGTACACATCAAAAAAGAAATGTACACAAAATACATGTACTACTTTAATATTTATTTAAAATAATTTATTCGTTCATAAATTATAATAATCGGTTGTTATTGAACACCATAAACGCAACTAATTATTTGTTGGTATTTCTAATTTCGTCTCGCACCATCTAGATGGTTACCGTGGCTATACTAGTATACTAGTTTCAGATTTACTGCATTCAATTTTGCAAGATAGTTTAAGAACTTCAGCTCATAATTAGTAGTGTTCTATTCGGGTTCTGCCTGCATAATCTCCTAGTGCATTGTACATAATATTTTCAACAAATCTTTTTACTTGTTAAGCGCGGACGAAATGCTGTTTGGACCACTTGGTAGTTGCCCCAGTTGTTCTGGCTCGCTTCGCTATTGTGGCGCTATATACCTTTGTCATGGTTACGTGTCAGACTGGACCAAGTGTTCTTACTCTATTTCTGAACCCATACGCTTAATTTTTTATTTTTTATTTTTCTTGACACGATCAGCGCAGGAATTATACCCGGAGCCCAACCCCTGGCCAACTGGGCTAATGCCAGTTGGTTACGCTTAAAAACTTAGGAGTGGAGAATTCCACAAGAAACATGCAATGAATATCTTTGCAAGGTGTGCAAACCACAGTTTCATGTCAAAATATTAGGAGTAGCCGTTAAATTGTAACAACTCTTTTCTTTTTCTTTTTTTACTCGGCAAAGAAGAGAGGATATATTGAAAGAATAAAATAATACAAAACCACTAGCCAAAAAGGCTAGAGAAACAAGCTGAAACCCAATAAAGAAACGTAACAGAGAACAAAAAGAACAACCCAAGAAGAAAGACCCAAAACAAGAGTTAAATTAATGGGGGTTCAATCTAGCTGCAGAAGCGGTTATACATGATTGAGTGCAGCGGTTCAAGTCACAAAAGCGATACATATCAGTTCGGATTCTACTCGCAGCTTTTTCTAACCAGTCTTCAGGAAGTCAGTCTGTATTCAAAGGTCTGAAAATAGCACTTATCGAAGTTTCAGAGGATTCGATGGTAGGAGTTTCCTATTTATTCAATAAAATGTGCTTAACTGAAATCTTCATTTCTCATAATTTTATTGAGAGAGAGTGGAAGAATAAAATTCATGAAATTCATGCAAAGCTCAAACAAGGCACGTCGTGGCCGTAACCTTAATCTTATCTTCCTTTCTCAAAGTTGATCAGTTTATTAAGGTCTTATTTTCGCATTATATTTTCAGGCACAAATTGTTTGGTTGTGGGTGCGAAATTAGATTGTGAAGAGATTCGGCTAGGAAAAAATATTTCAACCTAGTCGGCTTTCATATTTCTGAAATATATAAAGAGCTTTGGCTAGAGTGAAATAATATCTTTACCTAGTCGATTTTCTAGCTTGCAATTTGAAGCAAAAAATTATTTTACAAAATCGTCTAGGAAAAATATTATTTCCTAGCTGAGGAAAAATATTATTTCCTAGCTGATTTTACAATACTAGGAAAACTGACAATGTATTCGAGTGTTAAAATGATCTCGTGGGCCAGACCTGCATAGATTTTGGTAGTAGAACCATGGGAAATTGGAAAATATAAAGAAGAAATTTTACTTTGGGTTACACTAAGGGGTAGATTTTTCTTACACTTGTTAATTGTTATACCCAAGGAACTCAAAGAAGTGTGCAACAGAATTTTTGTAACTACCCATTGAATTTTTCATTTTGGTTTGCTATCTGGAGTGTTAAAGGGTTGGAAGCTTTTGAAGTGTAGAGTGGAAGTAAGTTAAAGTTTTGAAGAGAGATAACTTTACTAATGACCTTGAATATGTGTAATGTCATCGTAAAAAGAATGAAAGATTGTCGGTTTGAGTATAATGTCGCGAGGTCTTCGTGTAGAACTTGCACGAAATTATTAAGGAGATGTTAAGGTTAGGAAAAGTAGTTCAAGATACTAAGGCTGGGTTTGGTAATGTTTTTATTTTTCCAAAAGCACTTTCAAAACCTATATATGTTAATAATTTTTGAAATTGGTGTTTGGTAAAAAAAATCAAAGTGCTTTTTACCCAAAGCACTTCCCAAATTCCTCAATTTTTAAAAGCTGGGGAGGAGGAGCTTTTAAAAGCTACAAAAGCATAAGCTTTGGTCCCACAAAAATTTAATGTTTGATTTATCTTTTATCGCTATTTTATTTTGTAAACTCTTAAATATATATACAATCAATTTTTATTTCTTATATTTTATTCTTTAAATATTATTATATTTTATTTTCAAACTATCTTATGATACCATTTCATTTAGTTTGTCAAAAATAAAAATAAAAACAAATATTAAATAATAAAATATTTGTTTAATAACACATTTCATAATAATATTAAATAATTACTTAATTTTAGTTTGATTTTTTGTTTGAAAATTATATATATATATATTAAAATGTGGTTAAGTAAATTTAATATTATATATGTTTGTATTTAATAGTAAAAAATTTAATTATTTTTAAACCCAATAAAATTGAAACAAAATTATTTTCAGATATATATCTGTTTTTGTCGTTTCCAACAACAATAATGGTTGAATACGATATTTTACCAAACACTCTTTGAATGCTTTTGTTAATCAGCTTTAACTTAATTAATATTTTACCAAACGTCTAACTGTTTTTTTCTCACAGCACAGCAACACATAGCAGAAAAGTGCTTTTGCAAAAGCCGCAGCAATACCAAACTAGGCCTGGCGTTATGACGGTAATTAATTAACTTCTTCTTTTTCATGTGTAACTTTCTATGCTATGCTTTAAAAAGAATGGTGGAGTACTTCTTGAATGGAACCATGCTCAATGCATATCCAACACTTGAGACTTTTTAATTAGATCAATAGTAGCTTTTCCCCTTTTTGGTCGGATAAGAAGCCATCTTGTTGATTCCATAAATCCCTTCGGAATTTCCAGTGTTTCTCTTCATCCTAATATATCCCTTTTCTCCCCATTTTGGTCCCCAAGAGTTCTTCATACTGAAAGTGTTAAAACAAAATAGTCACTCAATTCAAGTAGCCTACTTATGACTTCTCCATTAACCACCAATTTCACTGGAATCATACTAATGCAATGAAATTCATCCTGATTAAAACCCATATCTTCAATTTCAAACTAATTTTACAGCTTAAACCCATTAACTAAAAAAAAATAACGACATCATGACGAAACTACTAACAAATATGACACAAAAACTGGGTATTAGGAAGTCAATTCAGTTATCAGATGGTTCACTTTAGTTTAAACTAATACAATAACAACAAGAACTACCAAATAATCCATTCAACTAAGTATGAGCTTCACATCTAGCATGCATGTACCCTTAATCATCATGTAATACCAAAGAAACAAACAGATTTAACTCAAAATTATCTATCTAGCAATAAAATTGAACTTAAAAACAACAGATTCAACTCAAAATTATCAAACTCAATCAATAATATTCTCTAATTGAAACAAGGATATAACAGATTCAACTCAAAACTATCAAACTCAATCAATAATATTCTCTAATTGAACCTAAGAAAAAACAAATTTCACCTCAAAATCGAGCAAATCAATTATTCGTTTCAAACAGCAAACCAGAAAAATTCCAAGGGAATGAGAAGATATTCTCTAATTGAGAAAGGGATTGCGATTAGAGAATATAGGTTGCGATTTTCCCAAAAGCAACCAAAACCCTTCGTTTCCCACGAATTCCAGAAAAAAATCAAAGGGAATGAGAAACAGATTCTTACCGTAAGTTTGCATCATTCACCTTCTTAGCAGAAATGGAGAAAAATGTGAAGATTTCACGAAGAGAGTTCAGATTTAATTTTAGGGTTTTCCAAAACACAGAAATTAGTGAACTAGATACAAAAATTTATTTCTTTGGTAAGAGCTAAACTTGCAATGAGGTTATTTCCATAGTTTTAAGTTGTACATTATTATTTAGCTCAAGTACGTTCTATTAAAAGAATTACTACCACAGATAACTTCAAACTACTAAGAATATACAATGTGTACAAAGAGGCAGTTGTCTAGAAGAAGATCTAAAATCTTGAATTTCAAGCTATATAATTAAATTCTTCGAAAAAACTTAAGTCTTCTCATACAAAGGAATTAGTCAAGAAAAAGCAATTCTTAAGTGTGTGAAAAGTTTTCCTTGAGAATTAGAGAATATTTTTTATTAGGTTGACCTGTTTATCTTTCAAGTCCATGAACTCAGCTGATGACTTCGTGAACTCATAAGATAGAAAATATAATTCAGAATCTTTATAGGTTCGAGAACTCAAACGCAAATGAAGTTACAGGAAACATTCAATCCTTTAGGTTCGGGAACTGAAAAGGTTACGTTCGCAAACTCAAATGCTCAAAAAGTCGCAATAGAATTTTTTTCTCGTACTAGGTTCGTGAACTCACCCTTTTAGGTTCACAAATTCAAATCGCGTTAAGCCTCGGGAGAAATTTTCTTCACTAGGTTCGCTAACTCAAATGTCAAAAAGGTCTCAGAAGAAATTTCTTCAATAGGTTTGTGAACTTACCTATTCAGGTTTGAGGACAAAATTGACTTTAGCTTTTGATTTCTACATTCAACAGATTCAAAAACTCAAACTTTTGAGTCCCTGAACTCAAGTGAGTGAAAATTATTAGTAGTAAGTGCCAAAAATAAAACTTTACAAAGAATGAATTTGAAAGTCTTCAGATTTAAATTAAAACACCTGTGTTTTCTCTCACGCTTAATTTCGAGTTCTCGACAAAAAAGAGCTTGGGAAATTGAAACATCACTAGACTTAACAACAACTAATCCGTTATATGAACTTCTTTGAATATGATCATTTGCTAAAGTACTCAACTTTTACTACGATAAATATATATATAAATAAATAGAATAGAAAATAGTCATAAAGGAAAGATCAGTCTTCGTTTCTTACCTCGATGAAGTTTCTTCAAATTGAAGTCTTCGTGTGATCTTCAATTTTTCATTCTTCTTGAGTAACTTGGAAAATCCCAAGTATCTATTACCTATTTTATTCCAAACTGAAGCTGACTTTAGTAGGCTAAATCAAAAAAATAGTTTGGTATCTAAACTTGACAACATACTCGACATACCAAGGTATGTGGGTTCAAACAAACATTCACTAACACACCTTCTTGAATGAGATTGCAAATATATGTTAATATTTACGCTTGAGTCGATGAATTCGGATATTGTTTTATTACCTACCATCATGCATATTTTTTGTATTCGCATACAAAAAGAATTCGAGATAATAGGTATTTACCCATATTGTAAATTCTTCTTTACACATTAAACTTCTTTTAATTATCATTTCTGTAGAATCTAAAGCGATTTACAATCTAGGATTTGCAAAAACCAAAATTTATTTATATTTATAATTTTATACGGATTGCGCTCGTTTTTATTTGCTGAAGAAAAAATGTTATATTTAAAAAAAGAAAAGTTAGTTTACTCATGCGAAATTTATAGCATGATTTATTCTCTTGATTCTTTGCATATACTATTTCAGTTAAGTATATGAATACACGTACTAGTCGAAGGACTATTAATTTAATTGTCAAAATGTAACTCACATGTGAAAAATAAAATGTGTTATACGAACTTTTGTTTTTGTTGATGAATATATTTTTACATATATTTTTTCTAGTGCAATATGATTTATTTTCACATATTATACTATTACGAATTTGGACATTTTGTAACCATTGTTAAGAAATAAATTCCTTAATTTCAAATAATTGATATAAAAAACAAATATTTGTTTGAAATGTTAATTATTTTCTCTAAAACCAAGACACGAAGATATTAAAAAATATATATTTTTATATTAGATATAGGTAAATATTATAAAGTCATACTTTAAAAATTATGAGTGCTAACATTATTTTTTTAAAAGAAATTCTTTTCTAACGTATTGGCGACACATAAAAAGCCGAAAATTGGAGTCCGCCTATGGCCTCCGAGAATGATGAGACGGCCCTCTGCTTATTCTCATCTCTCAAAGTTGAGCAGTTTATTAAGGTCTAGTTATTCTCGTTTTATATTTTCAGGCACCAATTGTTTGGTTGTGGGTAGGAGTTGGATTGTGAAGATCACGATGGGTTGGAGTATAAAAATTACTTTCAGATAATAAGAGCAAGGTATAAGTAGTTTCATAATATTACTAAATTTCTATTGATTGCACATTGAGTGATGTTTTTGGACTCGAACTTGTGATGTTAATTCCATTTCGGCATGAAGTTGGGATTACCAATTTTGAGACAAGATTATCTAATTGACTGCACCAAAATGCAGAAAAGGCTTCCACTAGGTAATTAAGTACTTAATTGCACCCTCCTATAAGGATTCCAGAGGTTCAGTAACGGTGAATGTTAATGGGAACTGTGTTGTGCACGAAACATCTGGAATGCAAGGCTACAGTCACATTCTTGAGGATGGAAAATATATCTACAGTACAACATTAAACAAATCCGACTTATCAATTGGCGTTAATAGGTACTTTCACATATCTCACGATGGCTTCTTTTTGTAAACTAGTCTTTTTCTTGATAACTTTCATTCTTTTGACAACTTTTGTGCAACTTGAAGTTATTATGTAATGCAAATCATTCAAGAAGATAGAAAGCCAAATTGTTATCTTTTTCGTGAATGGGGTCATGTCGGAAATGAACAGATTGGTGGAAACAAACTTGATGAAATGTCAAAGGCTAGTGCCATTAGAGAACTTAAGCGTTTGTTTCTGAAGAAAACAAATCATTGGGAAGCATGGGAGAAAAATGAAGTTTTCCAGAAACAACCTGGCAAATACTTCCCGCTGGACATCGTAATAAATCTCCTTTTTCTTAAGTTTTCTCTAAATGTGAAATGTTGTCACTCTTAACTAATAGTATATCTTACACCATAATATTAGACTTTGCAGGATTCTGGGGTCTCTGAACAGGTTTTAAAAATCAAGGAATCCCAACTGCCGAGTAGTCGACTTGCTCAACATGTACAAAATTTTATGAAGATGCTCTTCAATGTTGAAACATATATGTTTTTAAATAACTCTCTTCATTTTCATGGTCTTGTTCAAGTTAATTCTATAGATGATGTGTAAGCATAAAAATGTGGTACCGTACTTGTTACAGGTCGGCCATGATAGAATTAGAGATCGATATGTCAGAAATACCTCTTGGCAAGCTAAGGAAAAGTAACATCCAAATGGGTAAGTTGTTTACTTAAATTGAGCACTTAATCTCAACTCCGTATTGCTGGGCTCGAGCTCTTTAATTATCTTACAGAGTTTAATTGTTGTCGTATACATGTATAGGTTTTAGCGCATTAACAGATATACAGAATTTACTAGCAAGTAACAATCAAGACCTCTCTGTCAGAGAAAGTTTGATTATTGATGCAAGCAATCTCTTTATTAGTATAATCCCTTCAACTCATTCGCGTGTTATAAGAGACGCAAAAGACTTAAGGTCAAAGGTATGATCTCTGCACAGATACTTTCTTAGATACCAATAACTTGTTACGTACTAATTTCTTTACTGAATGTAGGTAGAAATGCTATAAGCTCTCCAGGATATTGAAATAGCTTCCAGGATAATTGGGTTCAATGCCGAATGTGATGAGTCCCTTGATGCGAAGTATGATAATCTCCATTTTAATATTCTTCCACTTCCTCGCGACAGAGATGATTATCAATTGGTTGAGAAGTATCTTCTTACTACTCATGCCTCAAGGCACAAGGTAGGTCTATTCAAACTCTACCGTTGTAGTTGCATGACTTTCTTATGTTTTTTTCCGCTGAACTTTGTGCTACATTATCAAGAATGGACACTTGAACTGGAAGATGTTTTTGTACTTGATAGAGAATGAGAATTCGATAAGTTTTCACCCAATAGAGAAAAGCTTCAGAAAAAAATGCTCCTCTGGCATGGTAAGTCATGATTGATTGGGATGACTTGAAGAATGAAGGTTCTGTATTTGCTCATAAAGTTTTTCCTGACCTTCGTCATTCTTTGCTCATATCTCTGACAAAATTGAGGCATCTATTTTGGTAATGCTGTATAGTATCATTTAAACAGGATCTCATTTAACGAACTTTGTGGGTATCCTTAGCCATGGACTGAAATAGCGCCTACTGAAGTTCCATCATCGGGTTATATGGTCTCTCTCTCTATCTATCTCTGGATTTTTGTGCAGAAAATTGCATGGGATGTGATTAAATGATGTAAATTCCTGAAGCAGTTTGGCAAAGGAATTTACTTTGCGTACCTGGTGAGCAAGAGTGCTCAATATTGCCGCACTAGTAATTGGAACCCAGTAGGTTTATTGCTTCTCAGTGAAGTGGCCTTAGGAGATGTTTATGAGCTCAAACAAGCTTGGGTAAGTCAACTAAACATGTCCACTTTGTAACTAAAAGTTCTTTTGTTGTCGATCTTTTTAGCTCTTTTTTTGCTTGTAGGCTTACAAAATCCCATCAACACCAATCCCTGGTTTTTCCTTTTTTGGCTTATTTAGCATATGTAGTCATGCCTTGTGGAAAACCTGTCACGTCGAGCGCTAGGACCTCTGAACTAACGTATAATGAGTACAATGTCTATGATACTGCTCCGGTTGGTCTTATGATACATGACTCATACTGCCTAATGCATAAAACTAATCTATATTTTCTTATTGTTACTAAAAAGTTAAGTTGTCGTTTTGGACACACGCATGTTAAGATGCAGTTCTTAGTGAAAGTAAGATTTCATCACAAGAGATAAAAAGAAAAGAAAAAAAAATGGTTGTTCAACTGTTCCATCTCACTAGGTTGAGTTGGATCAGAGGTGCGTCGACTCGTTATCTGTCCACTTGAGGGAGTACCAGCTGTGAAACCGGGACCACATGCACCAACTCCAGTGAAGATGTGACCTAGCCTTCGCCGGGACCACATGCGCCAACTCCAAAAAACTTGGAGTGGGAAACAATTGCACCATCTACAATCAGCATCTTCCAATACTTCCCCGCGGGATAGTATTGGATGATTTTTGTCCATAAACACTATCTCTAGGTGGAAATTTCTCAAAACCAAATTGGGTATCCTTAAAAACGGATTGGATGATTTTTGTGTTTATTCTATTTTCAGTAGATCAATAGGAATTTATGCATATCGAAGTAAGTTTAGATAAAGTAATAATTGCAACTCATGCAGAAGCAAAAGTGATGTTAAAAGCTACATCTTGTTTAAGATATAATATTCTATTAATAAGAAATGTAGGACATAAGGACATCTCTTGAGAAGCTGAAAACACAACGATAGAAGTTGAAGCGATTCTAAAACCACTTCCACAAGCAAAGGTGTAGAAAGCATAATTCAGCAGAGGATACTTTAGCTAATGAAGTAAGAATCAAGAGTCTTCAACATGTATCCTCGCATCTTCAGCAAAAAGTTAGTAAATCAAGTATTTTATCTAATGATTTTTATAAAAATAATATTGTAAACTTATTGTGTTATATTACCTTTTTTCCCTTTTTTTTAAGGTATTACTTGATTTATGAACCTGAACTTTTTTTTAAAGTTTTTAACGAAACTTTGCAACTTTAGTTAGAAACTTTCTCTTTCTAGGAAAAACCATAGAAACGAAAACCCTCTCTGCCTGAGTGCCTCCCTGCTCTGAGCAGATCAATCACCATCAAACGTCCTTTTTTTTCTTTCAAGTTCCAGCAAATCTGTTGTGTTTAATTTTGTTTTTAGCTTCCGATTGGGTTGTATTTTCGTTACTGTTTTGGTTCTTGTTTTTGGGTTATGCATCTGAGGTTGGTGACTGATTGTATATGTATGAGTTGTGATATTTGTCAAGAAGAAATCAAAGCATATCATCTACATATTCAGTTTTAACATGTGATCTTAAAGAAGCAACTTCAACAGTTTTAACAACGACATCATCATCACCAAATCAAAGCAGATCTATGTTTGTCAAAGAGTTTGGTGGTGATGGGTTATTAGTATTTACTGTTCCATATCCGGATTCTCTAAGCAGACTCGTATCTGTTTTAGTCTTGTCTTATGGTCTAGCAGTAGCTATAATGGTTCTATTCTTAGCATTTTTCTGGCAGGTAAATAAGCTCCGACGAGTTTCAACTTTACCGGCTACTGAGGAATTTTTTCAAGCAACAAGAACAGCATCAAGTATAGCTAAGGAAACAAAGAAAACAACATCCAGATCAAGATCATCGATAACCCCATCAACTATATTAATTGTTACAAAGACTCCATGCCGATTCAGGCCGATTCATCTCGACACAAACCTCAAAAGATACTATCAAAAACCACTGTTACTCTAGCTACTGTTACCTAAGACGCTTTTATTTTAATTTAGTTGTAAAATATTGTTATTAACCTTAGATCATGTGTTTTACATGTTCTTGAAATTACATGGTTGGATTTGATCAAACCACTACTTTGTGCAGTCAAACAAACTAGTTTTCTTTTAAAACTAGTTATACCATGTGATACCCTCTAGAATTCTGAGAAGGTTTTTAAGTCTGAAAAGTTTAGATGGTTAGTCAAGAATTGGTGGAGATACTATGGATATGATGCTGCTGTAATGATCTTGAAAAATCTTGAAATTGTTTCCGGTTTTCATAGTGGGTTTATTAATGTATTCCTAGCGTATCCCGCTCAGTGTTAATCCATTGTATTTTCCCCGCTTGAGGCACAAGCTCGCGTTACCAAGCTTAATGTGCAGTTTCCAAATACCAAAGCTTATATTCTACAGACAAATGTTAGTTTTTGTTATAAACGGAAGTTTATTAAGTAGATGCCCACCTTAGTGGGACCCATTACTTGGGCACTAAGTATGTAAACTCTATAAATAGAGTCCCAAACCTTTGTAAACAGACAAACATGAATAGAATTTTCTCTCCTTCTTCACTCTATTTATGTTCTCTAGCTTTGTTTCTTTCTCTACTTAGCTAGTTTCACAACACGTTATCAGCACGTTAGCTCTACAAAAAATAATCATGGGAGACTAATCACATTTATATCTAACTTTTCTATTTAATTCTTTTTTCTTCTTCGAATTATTTATCAGATTCTAACTAGTTTTCTTCTATTGGTTATTTTATAGGTGAGGAAGGATCCCCTCACACTTTTATTATCACATTATCTCACACGTTGGACATTATTTTTGTGAATAAAAACCAAACCGTTATGGATTTGAAGCTAATATTCTGAGGATATGTTCCTCTTACCAAGTTCTACATGCCTACCAAAAATGAGCTCATTCCGAAATATAAAACCTCACGATCTACCGGTCTTAATTTCGACGGCCAGAAATCCGCAGATTGTCAACGGCTCATTTTCAAAGTAGTAGATGATGGTGTTATACGTTTCGGAATACGCTCATTTTTGGTAGGAAAGTAGAGTTATGTGATAGTAACATATACCCAAAGTATTAGCTTCAAATCCGTTACGGTTTGGTTTTAAATCGCAAAAATGACGTCCAACATGTGAGATAATGTGATAATAAAAATGCGAAGGGATCCCTCCTCTTTATAGGTTTGGATATAACCTATATGGAATCTAAGATTCTACCAACAAAAGTTGGTATACCACAAAAGCTGAATAAAAAAATAGCAAGTTTTAACATCTCTCAACCTAAAGATGAGATTTATTGGTTACACCAGACAGATTTTTTTAAATTTAATATTCTTTTGGTTTATTTAGTTAAAGTTTGTTATTGCATGTTACTGACAATTGTTTATTTGTATCTAAGGTGTTAGGGTTGGTGGTAGAGACGTACCATTTATTCCGAATATCACGGTTCATAAGTCTGTTTGGCTATGCAAGGTTGATTTAGATTTGCATAAGGAAACAGAGGCTTAACAATGATATCGCTTATAATCTGTCTCATTTGACTTTTTATTTATTTTTGTTCTGTTTTGTTCACATAACAGAATTTATGTCTATGAATCCACAAAAATTTCATATCTTCCCTGCACCATGTTTTATTTTTTTGAGTGCCATTGAAATCTGTTGATTAATTCTAAAAGACATGGTCCCTACCCTATCAATTCATGGGATGCGGGTGATCAACTTTACGGAATAAGTAAGATTTTCCTTTGTTCTATAATCTTTTCTTATAGAAAACTAAGAAAAAAAAATCATCGAAAGATGGTTTACAATTTCTATTTGTCTAGTGAAACTGTAATCACCAAAATTGGTATTATCGCAATTTGGTTAACTTTACAGTAATGAATTACATGCATGGTTGAAAAACCTACGGCCAATTAATTTTGGTATCTTCGTCCATTCGATGAAAATTATGTGATTTAGAAACCAAACTCAAATATGCGATGACTAATACAACATTTTTTTTTAACTTTTTGTCGATGCAATTTTGGTGTACCGTATAGACCAATAGGTATTGGTTTTTCTCTATCATCATTGTAAGATGAGAAAAATTAAATTGGCATATTCTCTAAATTTTTGCCAATAAGGATTGAATTTTTCAACCAATAATGGTTTTTTTTTTCATCCAAAATCGATAACGACAATTATATATCTTCATATATTTTTTTACAGAAGAGTCATATATGCTAATTGAAATTGGTTTCTCTATAGATCCTAGAAGGATGAGATGTCGTTATCATGTTATTCACAATTGCGAACACCAACGAAACGGGAGATTGCTGTATTCCTGAGGGATATTAGGCAATATTTATTTTTTCTTCATAATACTAATCGCCAAATTTGGGATCGTTTAACTTGATGTTGAGATACGGTATGACATAAAAGATCAATGGGTGCGCACCCGGCTTGTTAGCCAATATTATAAGTCCTTGTAGTGATTATATTGATCTTAATTTAATTTTCTTTTGATGAAGAAAATGTCCATAATTTCCTCTCGTTCATTGAGGTCACGAAGTTATCGAAGATTTTTTTGCATATCTTTAATGCTTTTGGTTTTAATGTCGAAAGACATATTACATATAATGAGTATATGTCTCGAATTAATCGGATAATACTGTACGAAACTTGAAGTTTTCATATATGAGATAAAAAGAAAATTTCCTCCATGATCAGGGGGAGAGCATACACTATCAGAATCTTGTGTTAATTAACTTAAAAGTTATATCAATTTCTCTCCCAACATGATCAAATCGAAAAAAGGCTATCACTATCCACTGGTGTGAAATGTCTCATTTTACTTTTATATAAGCTTTTGCCTCTTGAAAGGCAAATCCAGTCACATATAGCAAAAAGTAGCATTTTAGAATAAGCTACAGATAGTACTTCAATAGAGTCTATCAAAACAAGATCCACATTCTTATAGTTCACATCTCCTCACTGGAAGATGTGGTGATTATAATGCCTGAGGGCGCTGGTACCAGTATTTCTATGATTTTTTTTCCAAGACGTATATGCATACACTTAAGAATGCGGGATCGTTGTTAGTTAATATTGTCGAATATTCTTTTACAGTAGCTACTGAAATTAAAAAAAAAAGATGGTGGTTGTTAACCCCTATGCAGAGAAATATCGACATATGTGATTGGATGACATGCAATCCAAATTAGTTTGGATTGATCGCTCGATTGACGAATTTTTGGATCCAAAACTTAACACCTTAAACATGCCAATCCCGTTAATTACAGGTTGGCGTAGCCATAATGCGTCGTTTTACGAGAAATTTGTTCGTTTGTAAAAACGATTTCAGGTTCTTATTTATTTTATTTTATTTTATCTTTCAGACCCTAGGATTGATTTATTAATTGTTCTCTTTATACAATGCACTTGGCGTGGTAGTCTTTGAAGGACTCATGTTGCATTCACACAAAAATTGTGGTCGGAGAACATATTAAATGTGTAATCCTTGGAGGATTCAAATTATATATTCAGGCAGCCACCTTATTTGCTTACATAAGGTTTAACAATCCATTATGTGTTTTTAGAAATTTGGTAAAAAACAAAAAAAATCGGATTAATTAGTTGGTGATATCAACTTTATATAAAGGTCTCTTGAGGAATCCTTAAAAACACAAAAACACATGCTTTAGCAGCATATATTCTATTTTTATTTTATTTTTTTTCCTTAAATCTGCAGTTAGAATTATGCTATCTTAAACTCTTCTTTGAGATAGACTAGAGTTATTTGTTTGATGCTTGTCTACTGTAAAACTCATATTGTTGGGTTAGCATCCATATTTTTGTCAACATCTGTACTCTTTTTCCTTCATTCAGGTTTTTTACCATATGGTTTTCCTGATAATATTTTAACGAGACAACATCTCGTTGACGTTTAACCTTTGTTTTCAAAATGTTGATATTTGTGCTCTTTTTTCTTTGTCCAATTTTTTTCCTATTGGGTTTTATTGGCAAGGTTTTAGTGAGAAAGTTTAATTCAACATGGTGGTCATCCAGGGGGAGTTGTATCCATTTTGGTTATTTGGTGGATTCCCACCATTAACTAGGTCATTTTGTTAGACCAAATCAACATAACTATCTCCTAGGAATTTGAATGTCTTTCTGAACCACATAAAGTTTAAAAACAAATACGGTTTTGTTCACGTATTGTAATGTATTCGTGTCTTAGTAAATTGTTGAAGAAATAACATCAACTACTTCTGAAAATCAAAGCCGAGAAGCTAGCAATCAAAGACACAAGTCCTCAATGTATTTAACGAAGCATGAAGACTCGAGAACATTACTATTGGAGGACTAACACAAAAGAAGACTTCATCAACTAGCATACATCTTCATGAAAGCACATTGATCTTCGGCATTCAAGAAATTCGTTCATCAAAATTGGAAAGTTTCTACTCAAAGATTTACAAGCCAAGATTTAACTGAAGTACTTATCAGGGGAGCATCCTAGTAAAGGTATTTTACTGGACTATCTAGTTGTACTCTTTTTCCTTCGTCACGGTTTTGTCCCACTGGGTTTTCCTTGTCAAGGTTTTAATGAGGCAACATATGCATGTCCAACTATGTTCTAAGTTTTCTCACAATTGTACTCTTTTCCCTTCGATCAGGTTTTGTCCCTTTGGATTTTTCTGACAAGGTTTTAATGAGGCAATTGCTTAGATATAGTGGTCATTTAGGGGGAGTGTTATAAACGGAAGTTTATTAGGTAGATGCCCACTTTAGTGGGACCCCATACAGTAAAACTTCGATAAATTAATAGCGTTGGGACCAAAGAAAAATATTATTTTAGCGAAATTATTAATTTATCGAGTTAAAATTTAGCTTATTCAAGCCTAGTTGGGACCAGAGAATTTTATTATTTTAGCGAAGTAATTAATTTATCGAGGGTTAATTTATCGAAGTTCTACTGTACTTGTAACCTCTATAAATAGAGTCCCAGACCTTTGTAAACAGACATACATGAATAGAATTTTCTCTCCTCCTTCACTCTATTTTATGTTCTCAAAGTTTTGTCTCTTTCTCTACTTTGCCAGTATCACAACAATTTTGTCACTTTTGTGGGACTAACTTTTAGTTTTTCTAGTATGTCGCATACCTTCTGATGGACTCATGGGGCACAGTTTTGAATATGGGCCTGTATTTATTTAAGCAGTAGAATCATGGGACCAAATCCCAATAGTTCAAGGAGTTGCCAAATATTTTTGGTTTAAATAAAAAGGTTGAAATTTCCATGGGTTGATGCAGTAGTTACCGAATTCATAGAGAGTTACCGGTATCAAGAATAACTCTTCAATTATAATATTATATGGAATTTGGTAACTCTCGTAAAGTTTGATAATCCCTATAGTAGTCTTGTAAATATTCGTGTCGTGAGACTAGGAGACTGCATCCATATAATATTCGAGAGCACATCATTTGTAGCAATATGCTGGAAAAATCCAAAAGCCTTGCATATATAGGGAAGAAAAATAAAATCATGGAGGAGTAAAATTTGATAAATGAACAGAAACAAAAAAAACCCAATTTCATTATGAAAACTAGCAAACACGCGTGTGCGATGCACCTGCCATCCATTCAAACCCGGCACGCATGTGCGACGCACCTGCCGTTTATAATAATGCAACATTTGAGCTTCATAGGCAGCATTACCATTCTAACACCAAACCCATCGTTTACCGGGTAAAATAAAAACAAAACCTTTCAATCCGTCTGTCTTCACTTCGGCCTCCAGCTCGTCAACTGATGCCACCAATTCCTCTTACTCTGCACATATCATTACTTTAAAAAATACGGAGTCCATTTTTTCCAAAACAGGGCAACCAATCACCAATGCCTTAAATGTAAACGTCCTATTTTCTAACCTTGTGTTTGAAGAAAAATAATATTTTGGCATAACTTGCTAAAAACCAACCTCCTCGCTCTTTTTCTACTACACTTGCCGCCACCTTTGGCTCAATAACTCTTTGGACTTCGACGTGGCTAAAAAGTTTAAACCTTACCTTCATTGTCATTTGTAAATCAAAGGAAAAATTAATCAAAATATTTAGAAGAAATTTAACAGAGAGTTTCAATTAAACCTTATGAAAATACACTATTTGAGGTGCCAAATTGAGAGAAACAGTTTCTCAAACTTGTTAGGAATTTCGTCGAACAGGTACAGCCCGTTACTGAATTCAGTAGAATTCGAAATTGGAACTAATGCATTAACAAAAATGAAACAAATGAATTCGAAATTGAAACTATAAGCTTCTCAATTCATCTTAAGGATGTTTATCACTTACCGGTGATCAGCAAAATTCAACCATTGATGAAGCAACTCGAGAGTTAAGTCTATTCAATGGCTGCCCAGAAATATTTGACGAAAATCGAAGTAGGAGATGAACCCAAATATGAGAAAACGTATACTGAATAATACTTCAAATTTTAGTGGTGAGGATAAGGTTTTTCCCTGTCTGTGAGGGAACTTCGTAGATTTGAATTATTAGGAAGAGCAAAAAAGAAAAGTATGAACAACGCAAATGTCGTAAAGGGCCTCGGTACTTCTCGTTAAATATAAGATTAGAATAGGGGGTATTAGCGTAATTTCAGAGTCCATGTAAACAGATTCCCCGGTCGAAAAGTCGACCTTTTCTTTATTATAGTAAGATAAGATATATTACCAGTTGAAACAAAGATAATAAAATTTATTATAAATATATATATAATCAACTGATTATTAATAAACAATTAACCAGACTTAATTACTTTTTAGGGGTGGTGAGCAAAGCTTCCTAGATCTTCTTGAAGAGCTTATGCTGAATATGCTGAGCAAAAGTACGAGGAGTAAACAATGCTGGTTCCGAATCAGTAACAAGTTCAGGCAATGGTTGTAGAACAATCTTATCTTTAGGTGGTTCACAAAAAACAGCCCAAGAAATACGAACTTTCTCCTTGTTAACAAGTCCCCTGTGAAGTATGCTTTTGTACTTACCATTGCTGAGTATTTCTAAGGTGTCGCCGATGTGTAAGATTATCGAATCCGGTACACATTTTGCCGTTACCCATTTTTCTTCATAGAAAACTTGCAAGCCAGGAACCATGTTGTGAATTATGAAAGTCAGTGCACTGATATCTGTATGAGCTTCCACCCCTAAGGCAAGTTCTGGTTGTGGGCATTTTGGGTAGTAATTTATCTTCAATTGCATCAATACTTCTTCCAACCCACCCACTTCTTTTTCAAATCTTCCTTCTTCGAGTCCTAGACCGAGCGAGAGCATCGAGAAAATCTTCGTTGCAAGTACGCGAAGTTGCTTTGCGTATTCGCTTGTCACCTCGCTACATGGAGGAGTCATTGAATTAGCACAAATATACTAAACACTTTGTAATGGTTAAAAAAAAAATTGTGAACAACTTACATATAATCACTAGGCGTCTTAGGCCAATCTGACATATCCCGCTTATCTTCGGGGAAAACAAGATGAAAGAAATAATCTTCCCATTCAAGCTGCCCACTAGCATTATTCGCGAGCTTACTACCATAGCCAGAGATTTTACCCGAGGCCTGATCATTAGCATAAACTTCTTTTTCTTTAATAGGAAGATCAAAAAATGCCTTACCAGCGTCTTTGACACGATTGAGAAGATCCAACGAAATTCCATGGTTAACCAGATGCATGACACCCCATTCAACTGAGGCTATCTTCAACTCCTCTATACATTTCTCCCTCCCAATTTTATCCTCGGAATGCATATTTTTTAAATCTATAACAGGAATTTGAGGCCCCATGTCGCATTTCTTTTCATAATCTCCCAATACATCACTAATACTCTTCCGTTCTTCTTCCGGACGAATGTATTCCTTGGGAATAAATTCAATGCCACTGCTCGATAAGCTCTCAACTCTGTTGCTGGACTCGTTTGGCACTTCGTCTAGAGGTGTTTGGATTTCATCACATTTCTTTTCATCTTGAAGGGGTTTGATATTTTCTTTCTGTTCTTCTTGCGGAATCAACTGAATATCAGTACTACTTGCCAAGATTTCCACTTTGTTGCAGGACTCATTTGATACTTTGTTTGGAGTAAAATTAGTTTGAGCTTCCACTGGCTGAATTGATGATGCTTGTAGTGTGGGAGCCATTACTAGAAATGAAATTGTCTCTCTCTCTTTTTTTCTCTGTACTGCTTTCTCGCCGGAAAATTGGTGTTAATTGTTGAAGAACTTGGCAAGGTTTTTATAGCAACTGAAAAGATAAAATGGGAGATGAGTAGCGGAGAGTGTGAAAGGTACACTTACCAGAGGGATACGACACGAGCTTCACCAACCGTTAGCTTGGCATAATTTTCTTATAGTTGCCATAACAGGATTTGGCGTATGCATAATAACTAAGCAGCAACTGAATGGCAGGTGCCCATTAATTAAGACCTAGGTAAAGATCAGCATTCAATGCTGCATTTAGTTATTTACTAATCCAGCAAAAAAGAAATTTTAGTGCAATCACCCAACTAAGTTAGCCTCTGGAAACAGACACGACCGAAGACATTCTATCATATGACCGGTTATATGTCGAAGGACCAAACAGGCACTATTCATTTTGTCAGAGACCTCACGGACTTACCAATATGGGAACAGGGGTAAATTCTAGAACACCATACAAATAAAGAAAAATGTGTCCACGTCTGTCTGTTGGGGTTTAATTAACCACTCACCTTATCGCATCAGTAATGACAGGTTTGGAGTTGTGTGCTTTGGTGCCAATTGCCTAACCAAATAAGCTCTACACGTTGTAACTACCATTCGCCTCTGTCATCATCCATCTTCCATTCTTCTTCTACTTCCCAAATAAGTCTTTCACGAAATATCAACTTCTAGAACTTTTTCTTTCTTTATCTGTCTACGGCTACAGTGACTAGATTGACCTCTGTTTGGGACCTATTCATTAAGCATTGAATATCCAAGTACATCTTTTTGTAGAACATAATAAGTTGTTCACGCAACTCGACTGTCAATTAATTAAGGTTTGGTTTGGTTTGTTACTTTCTGATAATTGGAAATGGAGGTAGACCGTAGGCCTCTCAATTCATATCACATGTGAATTCGAACTTCATTAATGTTTCGTAGTACAAGGAAGATGGATATTTTTCTGTAATGGCTGAACATGGCATATTACAAATTAAAACTACAAAAAATTGACCTCACAAAACAATCTGTTAATAACAACACATTCACCTGTTCAATCGCAAGAATGCTGAATGGACATGGGGGGAAGAATAACTAATGTGGACATGTATTTTCATTTTTGATACAACCAATGTATGGAAGAGAGAATATATGTTCCGCGTTGGGCAGAAGTCAGTAAACCGTTGTTGTGTATTTATTCATTTAGGTTGCAATTGCGAAGGTAAGGATGATTGTACTTGATATACTTGGTCCAGTATGGCCTGTATTTGGTCATTGCAATCTCCAGCCAAGGTTTCATGTTCCCATTGTAATGGATAACGGCTGCATTATCTATGTCTGCGCGATCAATGCTAGGGTTATATCCCAATCCGAGCACATGCCAAGTCTTCTCCAGTGGATGTGTCAGCCCATAGAATGTAATAAGTCCAGGAGGCAAAGTTCCTAACTTCCAAAGCGTCCTTTCTTCATTCTGTGGAATGATGAGAAAGTGGAAAATATCATAAGCATTAGTTACATTAAACATTCATACACATTCGTCCAGTTTTGCATAACTATGTGTGCAGAATTTATTCGAAACAAACTAGAGGCATCCATGCACAAATTATCTTAGGTTCCATTCATGGGCAATTGCAGAGTTAAAGTCATCTCAATATATGCTAGTCCTGTACGAGATAAAGTTGATTGAAAGATTAACAAGCCAGTCAAGTTTGTAAAAGAAACCAACCATGCTTCTCAATATATGCTAGTCCAGTCACAAATTATCTTAGGTTCCTAATTCATGTTTCCAATACTTGCTTATAATTTCATTTGACTAAATAGTTTCTTTCATTAATTTCTCAATCCCTAGTTATTGTGCCTTGTCCCTATGTCTACACTTTATGATGTTGTCTGCATTGAAAAAACAATACTATAAAAAAACAAGATAATCAAGCTTCTGAAGCAGAACCACTTACCATGTTCTGCCACTTGTGATAGATTCCAGTAATGTCCTTCTTCTTCCACTCTACAAGATCAAACATATTCATACCATATGCCCACCCACAAGCATTGGGATCGAAGTTTCTCGCAATTTTGGGGTTCGAGAAGTTCAGATATTTGTCGAAACGGTGGAAGCTCTCCCCACAGGTCTCCACTGCACCATTTACATTTCCATGGAGATCAACTGCCCACAATCCAGTCAAGTCTTTCTGGACCACAATATCATCATCAAGAAACAAGATTTTATTCAACTTTGGATATACTTGTGGGAGATAGAACCTCAGATGGTTCAACATAGAAAGATATTTTGGATTCCTGTATTTCAAATTGGAAGAACCAGCAGAGAGCGTCGTGGGATGATCTGCCTTGAAATAGTACTCTTTCATAGCAGCAGATTCAAGTTGCCTCAGAACCGGGCAGTAGGAGGAGTTCAGCCATTTAAATTCATCGACGTTTTCAACATGAATGGTGGCTTTCCCAGGTGGATTCAACAAAAACCACATATTCATGGCTCCAAAGTTCAATTTATCAGTCACAAGATGGAACACATGCTTCTCCGGCTCCTGAAATTCAGCCAAACAGTTTAATATGAATCGAACTAACCAAAAAAGGTTTTTTTTTTTTCAGCACAAACGGCTAACAGTGCAGACATTTCCAAATTTCAGCAATACTATAGAGATAGAAGAGTTATTCAAGTACTAGAGTTATTTACTTCACCTTGGCATTTCTGATGGTTGAGTTGACCACAACGGATGCAGCTAAGACATTATCAGAGAAAAGAGCATAATGGTAAAGACTAGGGTTTTCCAAATTTTCACTCCTAGGAAACCTTCTTTTCTCAAGAGGTAGGAGGTAATAGCCAATTGTTAAACGCATAGATAGGCAATGGATCCCATTTGGAACAGTCTTGGCTGCTAACTGGCTCAGAAATGTGCTTTGCTTCTTCAAGCTCCTCACTTGTTCGTCTGCAGATTGAAGCATTGCTCTTAGCTTCATAGTTACCAGCTTGCAGTCATAGAGTTGTTCTCTTGATTTTGACAAAACTTGACCCATAGCTTTGATTTTCTCGGGTGCACTAGAAAATGAAACACCAGTGTAGGGAGTGATGTGGCAGAACAAGAAACAAGTCTAAAGAAGCAAGCATACGTTTACAACATTAAAAGAAAGAGCAACCTGAAAATGCTAAGTACCTCTTAGGTAAGTCTGCATCAGTAGTCACCTCTCCTAGAGAACGTTGGCTTTCTTTTAACCTAGTTAATAGTTCCTGGTACAAATCAAGTTTGTTTTTCATCTTTGCAATGCTTGAATACACCCTAGCCATTATCATTTGATCACGCATCAAACGCACTGTTGAATCAGAGTTTTCATTCTCAAAATCTCTCCTCCAAATGCTGTATTTTCCCAAAACTGCAGAATCCACACCTTTGGAGCGTTCAATGGCTGAATTTTCTAGTTTAATAATCGCCTCATCATCTTGGTGAACCAACTGATTGGCCCGTTTTTCACGCCTTTGCTCTCTCAACCGCTACATGAATCATAAAAATAAGATATAACCAACTCCTAAATATAAATGAAATGAATTAAAACCATCAAAATAATTGTATATGTAAAAAAAAAAAATTCCTTTCATTCTCCATCAAATTTTCGATATCCAACAGTAGGAAAACACCACAGAGATAATTACCCGTCTTTGTTGTTTTGCTGGTGTGTCAGCAAGTATAGAATGATCACCTGTGTTGAATAGAACACCTTAGAATACAGGCCAGATAATAGATGCAGAGCCAAATAAACCATCATTAAAAATGATCCATGTGTAAACTCACCAGCCTTGGCAACATTTTCCTCTTTATTTTGAGAAGTAACTTTTGCTGCATCTGAAGCGGTGTCTTTTGGCTTAGAGATACAACGAAAAAAATGAAATGTGGATAGTCAAGATAACTTGTTCAGCATATGAAATGCGGATAGTCAAGATAACTAGAATATACACAAATAAATCAAATCTACAGTTTGTACCCTTTAGTTCACAGACACTTTACTTTTAAGGTTGACAAGGAAGTGGTACCTCATTCAAAGTGGTTTTGTTCTGGTCAGCTTCCGAACCAGCAACTTCCCATGAAGAAGACAAAGGATGCTTCCTCATATTATCAAGACTCCATGGTTCCAAGCCCTGTGTATTTGCTGTGATGGTCTCAAGGACCTATAGCATAAGTTTCATATAAGATATGGCAGGTCCATGAAATAATTACATGTAACAAATTCCACAACATGTCCAGTATATCTATGAAATAACCACTATTGATACAAATAAGTTAAGTTTCATCAATTTCCACTTGCCTCCTTTGAGAAGAGGGGTTTTAAGTGTTGCATGGCCAAACGCTCTCTCCAGTTTGAAATCTGCACCAACTAAAAAAAATCAGTATTCCGCCTAACAGCAGCACGCGCCACAGGAATCTAAAAGCAGAAGGGCAAAGAAGAAAACTGTACCTGACTACCTCTTGTAACATCCTTTTGATCTGCATATAGAATCAAGAAAAACTATCAAATCAGCTGTAGTAGAAGTAAACTAAAATGGAGAAAATCAATAAAACCATCTATCTTAAACCAATGCAAGGTTCAGTTCAGCAAATCAAACACAAAATATGCAACTGTATAGACATTTAGCATCGTATCAGAACACTTGAAATATCTCCATTATTTCTAAAGACAATTACTTTTGTCTTTCTGAATTGATCATACTTTCAATTTATCCTTTCAAACAGAATCCAAATGCGCTGAAACATCAAATTTATGCTCTGATTGTCTGACTGTCTCATCTACTGCCAATTAAAATAGCAAGTTCATGAACATGTACACTATTTCCCAAAGACAGAAAACACAATATATATCAATCTCCTTTTATTTATTAATTTCCTTCCTAGAAGCAAATGAGAACAAGAGATGCCGAACCTTTCTGAAAAAGAAAGTGAGTGGCTCTGAGATCCAATAAACGAGGTGATATTACATCATCAGATGTTTAAGTTTCTAAGGAAATGTCAAAAGAACACTAGAATGTACTAAGGTTGTTGGTAATTATAGCCTATCGATATACATCCATTTGTACTCAAACGACAAAGCCTAAGGAGTTCTGCATCTGTTTTTCTAACTAGAACGTAATACACTCTGACTACTCATCATAGATATGCCTAGAAAATTTGCACAGACTACTGATGCATAATAACAAAATTGCATTACCAAATTGCATAACAAACTGAACAATTCACTATCTTAAAAATCATACTTGTGTTTTTCAAAAATCAAAGCATAATTAGAATACGAGATCTGAATAAAACTAAGAACAAAAATTAAAACAAACTTTGAAGTTGAATAACTAACCAGTTGAATCCCTAAAATGAATTCCACGCCCAGTAAGAAAAAGCAAAGGAGCAAGAACTGAGAAAACCAATAGAAGTATCACTGGTAGCCTTAATCCACAAAAACCACCATTATTCCTTCCAGCTCCGCGTTTCACAGCCATTATCAACCAAAGAAAAAAACCTAGATAACCCTAACAGAGTGAAAAGACCAATCACCAGATCTAATAAAATTTGTTCGTTTCTTCTTGTAAAGAAATTTACACAGAACTTACATCACGAATCAATTCAAATCAAGATGAAACTCAAGAAGAAGAAGAGATCAAAATTGGGGTGCCCGAAAATTTGGGGATGAAATTTTTAGAGTGTGAAAGTAATAAGTGATGGAAGAGGAGAACATAATAAGGTAGTATGAATCTGTGTGAATGGAATTTGTGTCTTTGAGAATAATTTTTGTATGGAAGTGGGAGTGAAAGTTGAAGAAGAAGAAGATCTCTTCTCTTCTATGATCAACTCTTTTTTTTCTTTCTCTTCTTCTTCTCTGTTGATTTGATTTTAGTTCCTTTCTGGTTATTTGTCTGAGGAAATTTGTGTAAAGTGTGTTAGCATGTTAGATGTGTATGATGTTTGTGTTTTGTAAGCCGTTGATTAGGTTTAGTCAATGTGAAAGACATGGTGACGCGTGTTCTTTGATTTTGGGCTTCATTAATCGGCTGGTATGGTTTAGAACAAAGGCACAGTTGGGGATACTCCGGGGACACTATAGGGTTAGATTTTGAGTAAAGGGAAATTTTATTTTTGGGGTGGGGGTGGTGGTGGTGAAATGACTATATTATTTTTTACCCTAACTAGGTATCACAGGGGCCTTTCGGCCCCGGCTCAACCTCTATGTTATGTATCGGTAAAGGAAACCATGTACAATGGTGTAATTTTGTGATGTATAATCTATGTTACATTTTAGAATCTCAGTAATTTCCCCTTCTTTGCATGAACACACTACAACCCAAATTTCTGCTGGAGCCCGGAAGACCTCGCGAACAAAATATGCACACGATGTCATCGTTGAAAATTGCTATGTTTGTAGCTTCTATTATCTCTGCTACTCATTAAAGAAAAACATGTCGTGTTAGTAAAGTTTAAATTAAAATTAAATTTTTATTTTACAACTTGGCTTCATAATTGAATTTTACATTTGGTATTAGATTTGAAATCTAATTTTTGGACTCCACATAGTTCTTGTATCTTCAAGTTTATCCCCCATTGTTGTTGGAGTTTTGCAAGTGAAAGTTAGTGGAGAGAAAAGATCTCCAGAAATTCTTATCTCATTCCATTCCAGCGGCTCGACCAGTAATCAATGGCGAAAAAGCGTAAACCTAAGCCAAAGAAAACAGAAGCAATAGGTTTATACAATGAAATAAACATAACAACCGAACACTGCCATTCACATAGGAAAATCAACACAATCAAATAATCTATAAGTAGGCATAGAGCAAAATCAACACAATCAAATAATCCATAAGTAGCCGATAAAATGGCTAGGCATGCTAGAGTCTTTAAACAGTCATGCATTTGGATTTTGAATCCCCCTAATTTTATAGCCAATGCGCTTCAGGAGGATAATTTAAACCCTTCATGGTTAAGCAATAAAATCTTTTCTTAGTATCAAAAAAAAATAAAATCCATGAGTAGGAGAGATGTGATGGGAATTGTAAAAATTACCTCAACTTAATTCCTTTGCCGCTCACTTAGACAACCCGGTCTTGATTCTACAAAAAATTGGAGGAATGGAAAGAGTTTGGACCGGTAGGCGGTAGTTATATTCCCTATGTCTCCTTGACAACATCTTGATCAAAAATATACATTATTTTTGCTTTGTAAAGTGGTTAATCTAGATACCCTGTAAGTTACATTATAATGCATTGCAGGTATCATGCTTTAGTATCCAAGCAAAATTTTCCTTCATAAGGTTTTGAATCATCCAATTCTGTTGAATTCTCTACCCTGCACCCATGCATTGCAGTTATATTCCTTCATAAGGTTTTCCTTCATAAGCAAAATTTTCCTTCATAAGCTTTGAAAGACTTTACAAAGAAACTGAATTAGCTTGTTCAATTTAGATGCTTCCCAAGTACCAAGATGATATATGACACCCCTCTTAATTCCACGCATGTGTCGCACTACGTAATTTTTCCAACCGAAGATTGTGAGCTTTATCCTACTCAAATAACAATGCCATCTGTGGGAGTCGAACCCACAGCTATATGGTTGAGAACCATGTTCTCTACCATTTGAGCTAAGACAGCAAGTAACGTGATTACATGAGTGAACTATATGGTATCGTCCAAACATACTATCCCAAGAGTAATTTAGAGTAAGAAATAACACAATTCGCAAAAAGGATCAGAGGGATTCTAAAGAAAGAAACACACAACATTATATTGATAAAGCTGCAATTATGTAGTATCATCTATTTCCTCTGTTTGGATAGACTTCTACTTTAGCAATCCCAGGTCTGACTTACATATCACAGTGATTACGTAATTGATGATTCAAAGAGATAGTCATAGAAAGAAACTTAGCTAATAGTTGAAATTGATTTTTTTTCTTTTAGTAAATAAGTACTTGTTTTTCTTTTTCTCTAATACTAATAGTTTTGTAGATTCCATATCATTGAGCCATAGTAATGACAAAGATCCAAATTAGATGATAGAGATCTAAACATGGGATATTAAGGAAAAAGAATGAAAACACAAAATTACTACCAACAATTGGAAAAATATAGCTATAAAACATGAATTGAAGAAAACATAAATCCAGGAACCTCCAATTTTCAAGTCACTACCTAACATTCATGAATTTATCGCTCTCATCCTTCCACTCATTAACAACCACGCCTATAGAGACTTGAATATCCACCTGGTATAGGGAACATATGATTCCCCTTTGGATTTGCACATGATCTTGATATGTATAAGTTTCCTATTTGAAGGTTTAGAAGAATACTTGATAGCTGCTGATTGGAGCTCAAAAGCAGCGAAATGCCAAGCCTATCAAAGGACTACTCCATGTGCATCTATACTTTTCTACCGCAAATCCTCATGGATGCAAACCACAAATAAATCTATTATACATAAGTTAAACTTTAAACACGGACTAAGGAGACAACACTAATTGCAAAATTAAATCACCTATTAAACATGCGAGCATTATATCATGTCGAAGTACTGACTGCGTATATCAAAGTTCAGGAGAAGGAAAACCATATTTAGGTGTACTTCGCAGCATTAATCCAATAGTGATGGTCCTGGTAACATTTGGATTGACATAAGTTTGGCAATAGCTTTTGCGTTCCTACATTAACCTGCCAGCAAATGGCTGACCCTTTCTTAAATAATTCTTTGTTGAATTATGTTTTCAATTTCTTAAGATTTGAAGGTGTAATTATAATACCAATAAGTACGCTAGTATAATGAGCAGAGTAAGAGAACAACATAGGATTTATAAATTCTACTTATGCCAACCCGAGCAAGTGCACGTATATACGTCAATGTAGAAATGAGCACCTGCCAAAAAAATTAACAGAAATTACATCTCCCGATCATTGATAAACATGACATAAATAGCGTAGATACTTGCACAGGAGCTAGAAAAAGATGGAACCACAACTGTACTCCTTGTTCCCCTGTATCCACTCATTTTCTCTCAAAAGAAATTTCCACAAATCTTGTTTGATGCTGATTAGTGACTTATAAGTATCTTCTTCTCTTAGCCTACAAAAATACCTCTTCCCCCTCCAACACGGATACAGTTCACCGAAGTTTCTCCATGAAGAAAAAGCAAAGGTTGTAAAAAATCCAGTTGTCCGTACCATCTTGACAATGTTCTCTCAATATATTCCAGATGCGGTTCTAGTGGTCTCGTTTGATGCAATTGGATGGTAACCTATAAGAACCCTCTTCTCCTCGTCTATAAAACCCTTTTACCCCAAGGGGAAGGCAGCTCTTATAAGATCCAGCTATGATCCATGCTATCTTGACATGGTTCTCTCAATTTATTCCATAAGAAGTTCTCATGGCTCTTGTTTGATGCAATTGGATAGTAACTTTTAAGAACCTTCTTCTCCTCGTCTATAAAAAAACCCATCTACCCAAGGGGAAGACGGTTCCTATAAGATATCGAACAACAACACAAACTGGATAGTGATGTTAAGAACTCGAAACCTAGTGATAGAATTTTCATGTAGAGTCTGGGGATGTAAGATCGATCCAAGAAAGTCAAAACATCACTAAAACTTCTTTCTGAACCGAACAAAAATTGCAAACAACCAAAGAATCTCAAAATCAACATCTGTCTTAACCAACAGTTCTCACATTCTGTGAAATCACTGAAATGTAACCTCCTATAGATAGTTTCTCTTCTCTTCCACACAAACAAATAAATGAGATCGCAAGTGGGTGTCACAAACACTCCACCTAATCTGAAATGATGGAAATAAAAAAAAAAAAATCATTGTCGAGATAACGTATTATACATAGACCCGGATGGGCAAACCTGGTTCAAATACGTGTTGTAATACTTGAGACTCTTATGCACCGTTAACCATATACCACGCTTCAGTTTCCGGAATATAGCTGTACTTAAACAGCTCTGCATGCGAATATAGAATTTGTAACACATGAAAAAAAACGAATAACTATCTTAGACGGGAAAACCACACTACCACAACAAAAAATTTGAAAAAAAATACCAATGCATATGAAACAAACACATCCCAAGATTCCAACGCTTACATAGCCCTGCAGAGCACAGCGTAACATCTACAGTCTCTCTACGTCCCTAACACAACTAATATAACCTTTACATCAATTAGAGGCTGCACTTACCATGTATTTACGTTGAGCTTGCAATCCTACAATCAATAAATCTAGAGAAGTATGGTCAAATATAACAGACGTTTGATACTAAAAGATCATACCTTACTTTCATATATGCTTAGTTATTGTTCTTTTGCTTTGAAGCATTTGGCCTGAATTCCTTTAAGGGGAATACAGTTTTCCATGAGTGCTTACTTGAGCTTCAATCTCTACTCAAGAGTGGCTTTCAAACTCAGTATTTCTATAAATGGAAGGTTCAGCATAACTGGTTACAGGAAAAGACAACACGTATATTATAAGGGTTTATTCCTCCTGGCTATTCGATAGTAGAAAATGAAATAACGAACAATCGTGCTGGTCAAAATAGATCGACTTTTATTCTATTTCTTGCTCCAACATGAATGTTCCATTTTAGGGAACACGACGTACCATGATACTTTCTGTCTTGTCGAGCCTTGCTTTGGTCTCTGGTTTGATGGTGCACGTGCGAAAAATCCGGTACATTCCGTTTTGTTTCCCATCCTAGTCTTACGGCCCTAGTTCAACCTCTCAAGCTTAAATCTGCATTTAAGCTGGTTTTAGTCTGCACCTTATGTTGCGAAAGTAATTGAATACTTTTTTTTTAATCTCTATTTATAATTAGCTATGTCACCAGTAATTAAATTTGCTGTGGATTTATATATGGAATTGCTTTTATTTGGTATTTAAGGTAATTCCATTCCATATTTAACTAATCATTAAACAACTCATAACATCAGTACTAATAGTTCTAGCAAAAATATATCTTGAAAAAATATCAATTGTTTGATTTAATTTCATCAATGTTTTAATTAAAACCAATTAATGATAGTTAGTTTCTTTTAGTTCGTAATGGTGATAACGATGAGAGAGCAACAAATGGCGTGACATTTATACGAAACATTTTCAATATCGTTAGAGAATGTTACATAACAAAAGTTCTCAAATTGGGTCAAATCCATGAAAAATTAAATTACTGGTGCTTTACTTTAAAAGTAGAGTATCGTAGTCATTTATAGCATAAACAGATGTGATTTACTTAACATGTGATTGTGAGACTAATCTATTCAAGCTTAGGAGAGACTACACAAAGGACATCTAGTAGAGTGCAGGACTACAACAACGTGACACTAATGCATAAATACGTCTAAGCTCCCAGTATATCATCCTGCTCAATTTGGAACTTAAGCAGTACTCTAATTTATATCCAGTGGTCATTGATTAAAAGAGGACAAAATTACTTAGATCCTCAGTAATCTTCACATGTCATTGTTAATTTACTGAAGTTACTACTCTTTGTGTGTTTATAATGCTCCATAATCATGAAACCCGTATTATAAGACATTTAATGATGCGATGTTACATACCGATAGGAAAAATAATGCAATTCTGACTCATTAAACACTTAAAATACATATACATTAAAATAATAAAAATTATGTCATGCCGATAGGAAAACAATAATGTACTATTGTTCGTGCTTATCACCCAGAGATTGGTATAATGCTTCAAGAAAGAAAAAAATTGGTAGTATAATATTTGTAACAGAAAGAATTAGGTTCATTTTTTAAAAGAAGAGAGAAGATTATTACATACTTAAAAGTGTATATGATAGCACTTCTTTTTGAAATGAGTTTGAACAATAAATCATATTCCTTCAACAATCAGACTGGTGTTAAAAGACTTGATATTCACAAAACAATATGACAACTACGGGATACTAACGAACAAAAAAACTCATTGAGTAATTTGATTGTATATAACAAAAATTTAGAAACTCATTAACAAAACTGCAGATGAATTTTTTTTAACCCTTATATAAGAGTAAATCAATAATTCCAAACAAAAAAATTTAACCCTTTCCCTAGATAGGTACATGTTCATACCTATTGTAATTTACATTGGTACATATATCACGTTTAACCAAAATAAGAATGCGGTAATATATGTTGACAAAAAAAATGACATGAAAATAACTATAAAACAAAGCATGATCTGCTAGTCATTTAACCTGAAACCGAATCTATATGTCATTGAATTGCGCTCGACTTCCTATATTCTTTCTTTAGTTTTATATACTATAAGAACTTTTTTTGCATATTTTCATTCTTTCTCAATCCCAAATTCTATCCACGTTTATACTGTATCGTTGTTGTAGGTGTTCTTTGACTGTTAACATCCTACTTTCTTGTCTTTTTACTTTTTACTTTTCTTTCATATTTGTAATAATATTTCTCAAATTCTTCTACCTATTCTTCAAATCCATGGTTTGGGAAAAGACTTCTATTATCATGCTCTCTATATATCTGTTATGTTACTTGTTAAGTATTTTTATTATCATCCTAGGAATGAAATCACTTCTCTATCTATTTCTTTTAAGTATTTCTTTCTTCCAATCATTGAGGTTGTACATCAAAACCTCAATGGAGTATTTTGTAGTTCTTTTTTCATCTGGCCCCTCATTAGACATTGAATCTTCTCTGAAAGTTTTCCCAAGTAAATAAGCTTGAAGCATTTTACTGTCACATGACAATAGTTGCGTTGCAGAATATTTTTCTGTAGTATTGTTTCGTCAATGTCATCCAATTCTAAAAATTGGCTAAACGTGATACCATTCCAGTCTTTGTCTAATTTTTGATATTTTCTAAACTTTGTCATCCCGTGTTTTTGTCTCTTTTCGCTGTACATTTATATGATCATAGTAACGATCTTTAATCCAATCTTTTTAAAATTCATAAAACTCAATCGGATATTATTGCGAAGACGTGATCTCGTAGTGACATTGTTCATCCGGTGTGTATTGTTCCAACTCATATTTGTCTTCGGAATATAACCAAAAGGTCTAGAATTATCTCAACTCAGTATCTAATTTATTTTGGTTAAGGCCGCAATGAACCTAACGTGATTCTAACATGCAACCTTATGACATGACGTGCTACCATTGCGCCACAGATTCATATTTGTGCACATAAATCAGTGGTGAGGGGTGCCCAGAAGGTCCATCCATGGGATCCACATAACTCTGATGGTTATATTCTACTGGTTAAATAGAAAATACATGAATTATATATGAAACTGAAGACATTTGTTGGGGTACAACTAATATGTGCAGTATTTCTGATGCACGAAAACAAGCATGAACTCAAGCAGTATGTCACACTACAATAATTTGCTCCCAAATTAGTTAAACCCTTTGTCTCAAAATGGTCTGTTTACCTTATCTCCTTAGTCAATCCTTGCCAGAATGACCAATTATCGTACATAAGATAGACCCAGGATTGGAAACATGAGAGCCCCCAATGAAATCATCTCCCACGGGCAATGAGGCAAACTAAAATCATTTAAAAGCTAGAATAAATTGGATAAAAGAAATAAGAAATACCCCCAGACTCCCATAGTACACTCGGTAAAATTCCAAACTAACAATGTTTTCACAGTTTTCATATATCATTCCCTAGAGCATCAAAACTCAACTATCTTTTCCAACAAATTGAATCATATAACCAACGCAACAAAACTTTTGACTAATAAGAACTCTCATGGTATGTGTTTTCTAATAAAAGATGAAAGTTTACCTCTTGAAGCTTTCTTTACGGAAAAATAAATAGCTACACCAACAACCATCAGAATGACGCTGGCTTTGGTATTAATATGCTCTTTAATATTTGTCAGGCATTTTATAAATTGCTGGAGTATTACAGCAACAACCTTCAGAATGACGCTGACTTTGGTATTAATATGCTCTTTAATATTTGTCAGGCATTTTATCAAACAATTTTGATTAAGTCTGACTGAATTTGTTCCAAACTTAACTAAATTACAAAAAATTGAATGTAAATCACCTCAAAGAGTCTTTGAAATAGTTTATCTTATTACAGACTTCATAATATAATACCCCGCTGCACGTAGTTAAATAATGACGCGATTTGATTGCTGAAACTCACCTTTGCTTAGTTTTGTTTATAGTGACTCAGTCTGTAATGGTATAAAGAAACCAATCTATGATGATATCAATTAAGTGAAGGAGACCAAATAATGCACCTTCGTTGTACTTGACTACTGCTAGCTTGCATTTCCTTGGAGTACCTCTATGATTACGCGTAATGAACAAAACAACACCAATTTGTATGTGAGAAGCAAAACTTTATATACCCTTGTTTTGAAGGCCACATAAAATTTTAGTGGAAAATTTATTTCAAAATACTGAAGATGAAGAATGCACTTGCTCCCCCATATCATCACGCTTTTGATACCCACAAATTAAACTGAAAAACTAATTCTCTGAAATTTCAATTCTCACAATTACCAAAGCTTCATATTTTATAAATCAAGAAAGAGATGCGATAGTGATGAAGAGAATACAAAATGCGAAGAGAAGAGACGAAAAATGCTTTAAAAAATGCTTTCTATTTTATTTTAGTTATATGCTATTTTATAGAGAAGAGAAGAAAAAATGCACTCCAATTTTCACTTGAAACATAGTAAATTTTATAGTATGCACCAAAAATTGAGTCCGTTGAGAAACAATGAATAACAAAAAAAAAAAAAAAAAAAAAAACCCCTACATTATCACCTCCTGTCTGCAATCCCGCAAAGCGAACTTGGTCCCTATAATCAGCTTATTATGTGAAGCATGAGAAGAGCCTTTCATCACACATGGAAAGGTCGGTCATGAGACTCATGACAGCACCACAGTTTAGCTTTCTGACTCTTTAACGATATCTCACACTGTACTAACATCGAAATTTTGAAAAATGAATTCAATGATTACTTGGCTCTTGTTAAGTCCCGTCTTCTTTGCAAGCTTCACCTTGTTCGAGTCATCTGCAACTCAAACATTGCAAAATCCCGTATATAGAATACCTAAAATTAAGCCAAAAAAAAAAACAAAAACGGATCAAATAAAGAAGGCCTACCGGTGGGAGCAGAAAGTATTCAAATAGCCAAGCATGAAGAATCAAAAGTGATCTCTCTGGAAACCCTCTTTGCAACCTCCAGGTATAGTGTGGTATCATTTCAAGCTGCTGAAGTGCTTGTTGCTGTCGTAGTTGTTGAACAACAGATCTATGTAGCACAATATATGGTTTTGGTTCAAGTACCACGTTGACTTGAAGACTGCAAGTACCATGCTTATATAATTATATAAAACAAACTCAAACAGTAATTACTTTAGCTGCCATTGCTCCCAAGTGATTTTGGTGCATCTTTATTGTGTCGGAGTGGACATCTATAGTGCTTCAATCCATACACATGTGTGCAAATAACTACAATAACCTTCGAAAGTGTCATATTTCATTTATTCCAACAACATATAAGTTTATGATGTAAAAATAGCAACAAATGGATAGAATGGTATGTCTTATCTAAATATGTTTTGACAAACCACACTGCACAATAAATATCAAGGATGTAATACATACAATTGAAGGAAGATCATGCTCACAATTTTGTAGTGCTTATACCCTAATATCTTCTTTACTGGTGCTACTGGTCTCCTCAGAATTCAGAATGTTGTTCTATTGTAAAAATATTCACAGTATATATTAGAGCCATGGAACTAAGATCTAGATCCAATACCTCAATTTTAACAGAAGGAGTTTCCTTCTAAGGATGGCCTAAGGTGTTTTCCTTCTAAGGATGGCCTAAAAAAAGTCATCAGACCAAAAGGCATCTGTAAAGTCATACTATTGAAACTAACAAATATGATTAATAAAAACAAATAAAAGCAGCCAATAATAAATCAATGCACCAAGGAAACAGTTGAGTGGTTTAACCCACCTAGATTCAACTGAAAGAAATAGGAATGACCTGCACCATCAATATTGTACTTTTCTTGCCTGCCGTATTGATTGTAGTGTCTGTCAAGTCTTACTACTGATGCTAACAAATATGATTAATAAAATCACCCAATAATAAACCACCCATAGTTCAATTATGTCCAAAGCCTGTCTTGGTTACAGCTAAAGTTGTGTTGCAAAAGCTGCAATCATAGTCAGTACTCCCTGCTCCACAGCAAACTGGATCTGATTCTCATGAACATTCTTTTTTTTGTGTTCTAGACAAAGTGGCAACTTTGGGTTGAATCAAAAGAGCACCTATAAATGCTTGGATGGCATCTGGAAATCCACTTCTATAGGTAGCTACTAAGCAAATTACAATTCGCGTATAATCATGGACATCAAATGGGAAGTAAATAATCAAATATTCGATAAATACGACTTCCCTTTTCAATTTCCTACATCGCAGCTTGAGTACCTTGTGGCTAGAATTAGTTCCAGGGACTACAAATTACAACAAAAGAAAGAGAAATTATATAATGAAAGCGATTAAAACGATGAATAGTGCCTAAAAGCTGGAACTTACTATTATCTTAAGCAAATTGATTCTGACAAATGTTAGAGAGGAAAACAAAATTTCAAACTAAATGAAAACCACTTCTAGAGTCTACATTAACCAGGACAGAGATGAAGTTAACATTCATATCAACAATATCAATATGGATACCATCCTTCCACAACAAAAACAAACCACCAGAAGCTCCTATAGGATTTACATAAAGGTAGTTCATATAATTGTAAGAGTAAGTAAATTTTTCCATTTTCTGATTCATGGTTTTTGTCTCACACGGAAAATAATATATGGATCATTGGCCCTAATCAGCTCAACTAGATGTTGTCTAGTATGTTTATTTCCAAACCCTTGGACATTCCAAGACAGGATTTTCATCTTTTCCCAATTTAGGTCACAAACAAACCTAGTTCTATAGATTGAAATCAAAGACGCACAATTATTAAAAACACCCCAATAAATCCAGAGAAAAAAGGAGGAATTAAAACAACTGATTAAAAAGAAAACAATTTCAGAGGAAATTAAGAGTTTTTCGCAAACCTGATTTGCAGTTCCCATTCGTATTTCAGCGGTGTTCTGGTGGTAGGTTCCTTCACTTCTTCCTCCATTTTCAGCATCTGTCATGTTCAAGTCTTCACCATTATAAGTCACCTCAGGATTACCCATATGATGAACTCCATCACTCTGCAAAGATTGGTTCTCCACTTGCTGTTCATGGTTGTTATCCAACAGAATGTAGTTATCTTCAATCAAATCATCCCTTGTTCTTTTATTCTTTCTCGGGTAGGATCCATCATCATTTTCATAGTTCGGCCCACTAGATGCTCCACTTGACCCAGCAGCTTCACCTAGCTCTTTTTGTTTCTGCAGCATTTCTTCAACCATATGGGCATGTTTTGCCTGGAGATTTTCAAATTCCTTTTCTGTCATACTGTAAATGTATATACCCCATGCCATCTCTTCACAAGTTCCATCATTATGATCGAGAACAAAACAATGGGGACTTATTGTCTTGGGTTTCTTCTCAAAATGGTACTTAACCCAAACTTTTTTTTTGGCAGCATTAAAAATCCACACCCCCCTTTTTAGCGGCTTACTGAGATCAACCAACACCTTAACTGTTGCTACCCTTCCTCTGATTGTAACGCTTTTCATCCCATCAACTTCAACCTTCTGGCCTATATCAAGAATTAGTTTCTCAATAATTCCATCATGAACGTGCTCAAGAGCAAGGTTACGAAGTATTACTGAAAATTTTTGGTGTATGAATGTGTAGTTTTCCAATGGAACCGTATTATCATATTCTTGCAGCACAATCAACCTGAAAGAGATGACCCAAGGAATTATCTTGTACACTTCTTTCATATCCTTATTTGTCTTGAACTTGAAAACAAACAGATTACGCCCCATAGCACTTACTTCGACTTTTTTGTACCTTCTCCATATAATATTTACCTCCCTTAGCATATCATAATATTCAACTTCATCCTTGTGAACAATCTTGCCTATAAGGAAATTCATCCATTTGGTAGTTGCTTCATCAATTTCCACTGATGAGATAAGACTGCTTCTCTCATTTTTGAGTTAATCTAGGTTGAGGTTAGTTGCTTTCATCCTCCTTGCCAATGCCTCTAACTGCATGTTGTTTGGTTGCGCCATCTTCTTATTGAGTTTTCTTCCTTGTGGTGTTTTTTGTGAGTGATATGAGAGGCGTTTCTTCCTGAACCTTATATAACCCAAACTAGGGTTAGGGTTTGACTTGAAACGAAACCACCTACCAAACTTATTCCATATTCCTGATTCTTCGCCCCATATTTTTACAGAAGATTTCAGAGAAAATATTGACTCCGAGAAAGGAAACCGAGAACTTAAAATTTTGAAATCCAATAATTGCGCTTTTTTATTGGTGAATTACCAATATTACCCATTAAGCTTCTGAATCTGCAGGAATGATCTTGATTCCAGATTTTGTAACCATGAATTTGTGATAATCGAACATTATGAGTGATAGAAAATCCTACTGATTTGTGCATCATATAGAAGGACAATAACAGAGCAAACACCACCACTGTATATTTGCTGAAACCATTCTTTGAAGACTTGAGTTTATCCATGACAGATGAAGAAATACCACTAATCCAAGGAAAATTGAAATTCCCCTACACCACTATTTCTAAAAATCACCACTGGAACACCACTGAAACACTACTTGAAAACTGCAAAACAGGTAAAAAGAGATTAGTTAGACATGAGAGTTTTAAGAAAAGCAAAAAATTTGTGCTGAAATTCCTAAAGACTTATAACTTATAAATAAAATCTTAAAACATCTGTATAAAAATTGAAAAATTATATAATCACATAGAAGATCATATGCTATTTTGTTTAAGAATAAGGAGAGGTAAGATCAAATCATAGATTGAGAAAGAAATCACGGAATTTTTGGACCGATTTTTCAAAACTGGGTTGACTCAAAATCTCCCGATTCTGGTTTAACTCGAAGTTTATTCCCCTTGATTCAATGTTCATTGATGATAAATAGATTACGTTCGATTGCTCTTCAACAAGTACAAGAAGCAGAATCATCGGACAATCAACTTCTATGTGACATGGCTCCCCGTTAGAAAAGGGTAAGTGATTCCCTTCATTCCATATTATTTGATTGGTTTGATTGATTTTTTAAGGTTTAAATCGGAAAATTAAAGTCTGAATTTTAGTTACAGGGTCTCAGTCGGTATTGTCGTCTTGATGAGTTCAATGTCGACTCAACTATTGGACCTCTTTTTTTTTTTTTTTGCATGTCAACAATCGACATTGTTTTTTTATGAACGCTATGCTGACAAACACTCAAAGTATTTGCAGTGAAATTGCTTAGTGCCAGCACTATTGTGCCAAATTTTGACAACGCCGACTGCATATTAAGTCAGTTGGCGTTGGTTTGGCAAATCATGTCAATGCCGACAGAGAGAAGAACTCTTTGTATAGAAATTTACCATTATCGGCATTGTCGATATTGAACAAGTAATGGCGAATCTTTATCTGTGTTATGCCGTCAAAGATACATAATAAAGTTTTTACATGAAAGTAAAGATAAAAATAACACTAAAATTACATAAGAAAAATAACGGTGTCCCTTTATCCCTATACCCATTGAACTAATCTTCTTATCCCGCCAAAGATATCAATTGTTGTGTACCCCCAATAAAATCACCATTATAGATTATTTTGAGAGGGGTTTTGTTACCTTGTGCTCTCATGCATAAGATAACAGCCAATCATTGCATTGGAATATATTAATTTTTTTTTAGAGATATGTTGTTAATTTTCTTTGGAGAATGCAGAAGCTCATTCATATCCCAGTGGATTAGCATATCTCTGGTTGATATTAGTAAAGTACATTTTATATGCTGGCTAATATTGAGTTGTCATCCAAAAGATATTTCGGTATATTAGTTGGACTACAGTTAGAATAAAACCGAAAATAGACATTTATTGCATATTTTTAGTATTTTCTGATTTAGAAATTCCTTGTTGTCAAAAATACTAAAGGTTTCTTGTAAATCTATGATCCGTGCAATTTTCTTATAAAGAGGCTACAGGATTAAACGAGATGCATGCAACAAGAGTTTTGTATTTTAATTCTCTTGCGGAATATAAAATATGAATTTTATACTTTTGATGTCGGGTCAGAGACATACTAATATTCTGATATTTTTATGTTTCAACAGCCGGGTAGAGGCGATTTTACAATTTTCTCCTTGGTCAAAAATCCACCATCAACACATAGAAATGTTGAGATTCGCTCTTGTTTCTCATGAAAAACCTAAAGACGTATCGGCATAAATGAACACATCATTCTTTAGTTCGAGGTTAGTAACACAAACTTGACTTATTTCATTTTTATCATAGTTCTTTCAAGTCAATATTTATTGAAAGCATATAACATATGAAGTATAGTTTGTTTACTTGTCTCTAGTGTCGGTGACTTTGTCATTATACTATGATCAAAGTATCAAGGAAAGATATACTAGTTATTTCATACAACTTTGGTATGTAGAGTTACAAAGTATAGTTTCTCCATAGGCTTCGTAAGTCGACGTTAAACTAATTGGTAACTTGTTTCTATTTAATGAGTTTGAACTTCTGAAATGAATTCAACCCTTAGGATTATATATGAAGGAATATCATAAACCTAACCTAAGAAAGTAGATTTCTGAAATTTCATTTCGTATTCAAAAGAGAGTCCAGGACAATTCCCGGTAAGGACCGATCCCTTATGACCAGGATCGATACTCGGTGCAGGACCGATCTCTAACAGAACATGTTTTGAGTTTAATCTGTATTTACATTTTCGATATGTTTGGTGATTCTAGGGTTTGAACAAACATCGAGATGTATACGGATTGAACTTGGAATGTTCACATAATGATTTGAACATGTGCTAAACTCTTATTACTTAATGTTCAAGTATTTATTTTATTTTATTTTTGATGCTCAAGGCGAGATCCTGAAACCGAAATATTTTGGTATCTTTTCGATATTCAGATTTGTATGCTTTTCATATCCTAGTGGTTTTCATATCTCTTGTTGCTATTATTAGTAAAGTATAAAGTATATGTATGTATACTAGCTAATATTAGTTGCCAACTAAGAGTAATTTCGGTATATTGGTTGGATTATAGTTGAAATTTCCAAAATCGAAAAATATACATTTATTACATATCTTAAGGGTTTTCGGATTGGTAATTCCTTATTGTCTAAACAAGCATTGATCGTTACACTATAAACAGTAGAGATTGTATTCTTACAACTCATCCCTTGACACACTGCCTAACCGCTTGTGTGGGAAGCCAACTCGTCGACTGATGAGAGTCATCAAGTTAAATGAAATATCTTGCGTTGCCTTCATTTAAAATCTTCTTTGGAATCAAGAAGTTTTTAGTAGTACCATTGGTAGGAATCCAAATTGTATTATTGTTTTAGTTTTTGATTGTTGCTTTGATTGACTAACGGTATAGTTATCCTTGATATATCAAACTTGATTATTCCATTGTCCGTCTGTTCTGATATAAGGTCGATCAAGTTTGTTTGAGGATTGATTATTTCAAATCTATTTGATTCTAGATCGAAAGATAGAACTAGTGATCATCCAACGTTAACAGACTCGGTTCTTCGTATGATAGGAATCAAGTTGTTTGTGCAGGTGATACTTTGAAGATAGAAGACTAGAAGACTTTCTTTTGGTATTCTTATCTTTGTGATACTTTGTACACTTGAATCTCTGGGATCTAACAAGAAGTTTATTTTGATAAACATCAAACTTGTGGAAAGATCAGGAAAACTGGTTAGTTGCTTTTCCTCGTAGAATTGCTTGACCAGAGCTTGTTGTCAGAGATATATTATTTCTATAATCTTTTTCTAAGTATTAATCTTACCAAAGGAGTTTATATCTGATAAACGAAAGATCTTTTATACTCAACTTATCTCTGACCATTGCCGGATATGGAAGGTACACAGTGAGGTTGTTACTGAAACAGGTTAGTCATTTGTTGTTTCGGGTTACGATCTAAAGGAGTTAAGATAGCATAAGTATTCACAGAAGGTGAAGCAACTTGAGATAGTTGACTCTATATTGGGATTCACGTACGTAGACCAGATTGGTTGTAGATGTGGGATACTGAAGTAACTGAGTAATTAGGAGTAGTTTACTTGGTCTCAACTATGCGAAGTTGCGGTAGTCAATTTGTATAATGGCTTAATTTTGAGAGTATCCAAAACTGGACTAGGTCCTAGGGTTTTCCTTACAGTTTTCCTCGTTAACAAAATCTTGTATGTTGCGTTATTTACTTTACCTCCGCATTATAATCGTTATAGTTATAATTAAAGTAAATACACTTATACGTCAATTCACTTGGTATATGATTTCATAGTTAGTTCAGCTTCGAACATATAAATATATACCAAGCTAACATCTTTTTGAAGTAATCTTTTGGCACTTATTGTTTCTGTAAAGTTACATAAGGTGTGTCTATAGTAGGTTCATACAAAAAGATTATAGTGTACTATATCCTCGTCATTTCAGACCTTCTTTGCATGGACTAGTCAAACGTCGGTCTTCTTCAGGCTCGACACTTCCATCGAGGAGTATGAAGTTTCTAGATAACCAGGATGAAGAGACTTCACACTTTAGAAAAACATATAGTTGAAACTTCCTCTTTTATGATTTATTTCAAATGTAAATAGGTGGCATTAGACCCAGAACTTGAAGATCTTCTACCATAAGACTTATTCTTATAACAACATAAACATGAAACTGATTATTAGAAATCTATAATATAGGAGTATTGGGGGATGGAATCATCTACCTCGGAAGCGTACCTTCACAACTGTGATTATAGTTTTCTGATCGGAATCACAATCTTAATTTAACTACTCTAGTTCTGACCTTGAATCCGTAATGTGGCTTATAAAGTTAGAGTTTCCCGATTATCTTCCTACGTCAGTTGATGAACAATAACTTTAAGAGAATCAGAAGAGAGATAAACAATATACAAAGTGTAATTTCTATTAATGACTAATCTTGTTTACATTATGAGCCTTTCTGGCTATAATATACAGAATACATGGATTTACATGTGAACAACTTCTATCTCAAGTATTCGCTCGTGAGCACGTGACGCCCGGAACCCAATTAGTTCCCCGCCTTGTGCATATTTGAACCTTGGACAACTCTCCTTTTTAACCATGTGGGATTCCAGGTCTTAACTCAGCTGACAACTTCAAGTTTAAGGTTAAACGCATATCTTCTGCGTCCACTTTTATGTATGTTTTCCAGTTTTCTCAGTTCTCAGCTATAGAACTGAAAATGTGGGGGTACCAAAATACACCACTAACTTTTTCTTAGGCAACCTGTATGGACTAAACTCAAATACAATTCCGAGAGTTACAACTTTAATGAATCTATAACAGGAATTATATTAAGAGTTTATATCTCTTTCTCTCACAATCAATATTTAAACGGAAACAAATCTTTGAACCTGATTACACCATGAGAGTACTTGGACGATTCCAAAGATCAATATCCAAGATCAATCAAGTCGTATCCAATAATTACGATGGACGTATCTACTTTGATTGATTTACGTACAACCTGTGATATTTCAATTATAAAAATAAACAATATAATGCGGAAAAGAAAAATAAAATAAAACCACACAGACACTAGAAATTTTGTTAACGAGGAAACCGCAATTGCGGAAAAACCCTGGGACCTTGTCCAGATTTTAACAGCAAACTGTATTAAGCCACTACATATTCTAGCCTACTATCAATACTTTGAACTGGAAAGTAGTTGAGACCAAATCCACCTTCACAACAATTCAGTTATAGTCGCACTCCTTACGCCTCTTGAATCTCGCAAGACTTTGCACAATTGATTCCCTTAGCTGACATTCATTACATCCTAAGAGTTGCTTCAACTCAATTGAAGACTTTAAACCAATCTCCTCCCACATATAAGCCTATATGTGATTTTTGTTTTGATCAAAAGATCAAGGTAAGATGGGAAATCATTTGCAATAGAAAAAGTCTAGCAAACCTCAAAATGCGGAACTTACAACTCTAAAGAACAACCTAGATTATTATTCACCTCACAAGTAAAACTACTCCGATTTTAATAAAGAATTGTTATAGAGGAATATACTTGTGGAATCACAAAGTCTAGGACAAAGAAACTTTGTGATTTCTGTCTATCTTACCTGATTGGAGTGAGACTCAACAATCAGTAGCAAGATCAGGATACACGAACTATCAAGATAAAAATAATCGGACTTGGCTTCACGAATTCCTAAGCGAAGTATGTTTAGTTGCTAAACATAAAAAGGTTTAAAGGAGAGGACGACTCTAGTTTAAAACTAGGACACACAAGAAAATTTTTGGGGATTAAAATATCCCAGTTGCTTGAGGTTCTCCTTATATAGACTTTCAAAATCAAAGGTTGTTTTAGATTTAAGCTAAGGTATCTTTTGAATCAAGCAATAAATATCCACCGTTAGATGAATCTTTGATTTGAGATTAACATAACAAAATATACACTCTGGTTAGGATGAACTGTGACCGAACCGTGTATAATGACTTGTTCATGAAAGGTTAGCCAAAACTAGCCAGGCGAACTATAAGCTTAAGCATTTACATATAACACTTTAAGATTTTAATCTTGAGTCACAACCATAGGTTATAATATGATCAAATATATCTAAATATATTTTTAGAGAGTTGTTCAAATGCCGATTATATCATAGAAATAATTCTGATGCGTCTGAAAATATTCGACTAGTAAGCACGTGTACTTACTTTTCAGTTCGTGAGTTATCATGGTACGTGTGCCGGGTTTGTATACCCTTAAGACAAAACAAGTTTAGGAGTCTACAGAACTTTTTCGGTATGCATACTAGGTATGTGTACCATCCTGAGTTCACGAGTCAACAGACTTTTTTGGGGTTGCATACTCATTATGTGTACCAAAAGTCGTTTCCGAACTATAGCTACGCCGGTACGTGTACTGGGTACATGTACTGTGGCTCCGGATCTATAACAGTTATGCCAGTATGTAAGTATGTACATGTACTGTGCTGTATTCAGATTTACAGTAGTTCTATATCTCTCTAATAATCAACTTGAAACATTCCCGAATAACATGAAACAGTGATATAACACATATCACTGTTCCATGTTATTTTCAAATGATTAACTTGAATCATGATTTAGGTCATAAACAATAAATTGTTCTTAACCAAACTAGGTTGAGCCGGGGCCGTAACCTCTCATTTTAGTGCACATACTTTAGGCCTGCATAGTAACCCTGAATGCAGAACAAAACGTAAAATCCGTCATATATACTTGGTCAGATAGTTATCTTTGCATTTAGGATTAGTTTTATATTACCTTTGTCATTACATGTTCACGATAAAATGAAGTACAAAAAACTTTAAACTATAATCGAATTAAATAGCTTTTGTATGTTATTAACAGTTGGAAAATAAGAATTGCAGCATGTCAACTGCATAATGATTTCTCAGAGGAATTATTATTAGAAAACACTCATTAAAGTACATCAACAGACCTAACCCGCAATAAGTATTCCTTTGCATATATGATGTTAAATTGGTGTAACAGAATGACTTATATATGAGAAAAACTATGACCTGCACCTTAAACATTCTTCACTGACAATATTACTTTTAGGTTCCAGTTCTTTATTGCAAGTTGAAGTTGTCTATGCTCGCATATGAATATGTTTTCGACAATCTTACCCCAATAATTTTTTTGGTTTTGCATTGTTAAAAAATGTTTAGTTTTTTTTTCCCGGATAAACACAGTAATTTTTCTATCAGGTATAATCCATAATCCAAAGTTTGTTCGCCAGTTGATTTTTAATGTTGAATAATGTTCTTAATCTATGAGGAATATCGTCGCATATGTTCAAATTAAACTTTTCCCACAAAATTTCTGGTTCACTTGGGTTAAAATCTTTTAAAATGATTTTAAATAGTTTTCTGAGCTGGTTACCAGTTTGGATGTCTAAGGCTTCTTTAAGACAATCCATGGCTTCTTCGTCGTTTTCTAATATCCAAGTTCAATGCATGTTTTCTGAATGTATGCAACAGTTCACGGTCTACTGTTTTCAGATGTTCAAATCTTCCTTCAGTAATTGTCTACAACATTCTTAGGTTGTATAATTCTTCAGCATCATTAGGAAAGACAAAATACATCCTAGTGATTGCACCTTGTTTACCGATGTGCTACTTTTTTGTACTTTTATCCCAGACAAAGTGTTGTGGAAACTCTTCGTACATATATGCAGGCGTTGTAGGATTTTCAGCATAATACTCAAAATTATCCACCAATGTCATCTTATAGTTCTCAGTTTTTTCCGTAACCTCTTCTATTGACCTTATTGATTCATAAATAATTCTTTGTTTTCCTAGAAAATTTCTCCAATCTCATGATGCTTGGTTCTTTTTGATGCACTGAATAACCAAATAAACGCCAAGCAGTTTCAGGCGGTCCAATGTACCGTGCATCTATATACATTTGAACTTCATCTATTAATCCTACAATGACTATTGTTTTATCATAGGTTATAGGGTACAACATCAGTATTGTATGTTTTACGCCCGCCGAGAATGACAACTTATCTTCCATCATTACTCCGTCGATATATCGGATACCCATCACCGTCTAAACATGTAGCTCTTTTGTATTTTTTCGGGTATCCTTTAGTACATTTGCGTTTTTTCATACAGGTGGATTTTGGATTCATATCATAACATGGACAGTGCAGCATATACTTCTGTACTGTATCAAAGAGGAATGAGTCTCTTTTCTCATCAGGAAATTCGGCTGAAAATATTTATCCGCCTGCTCGACTGTACATATTTTCTCTGATTTCTATAAGAATATTAGTAAATGCAATACGTGGTAATCCACGTTTCTTAAATTCAATGGTGTGCACATGATCAGGTGTTAATCCAGCATCTTTCATTTTTATGGAAGCATATTGATCTGCACGTAATCTTCGGTATTGGACTCATGATTTTTAGCTTCATAAGTCCCGTAAAAATATTTCAAAATAGCAATAATATGATTGTTATCCAGATGTTTCCATTAATATTGTCTGGTTTATGTCATCTAGGTATCACCGTTGTTGATTTCCTAAAATTTTTCCTTCATATTGTCGGTTCATTGATTCTAGGATAACTAAATGGTGGTCATTGATTAAACGTGAACATCACCTGTCAAAGATGGAAGTCAAAGTATCATGTGACTTTAAGTGGATGATGTTGAGCGTTTTTATCTAAAAAAATTAAGCTGAACCGTGGTTTGAACAAAAATTAAATTATTTACTTGAAGCGAATAAATGAACAATTCCAGTATTTACTTTAATAAATTATTCAGAAGAATTTTTCTTTAAAGAATTTTAAAGCAAAAGTATAAATTTTAATAAAGCATTCCAGGAGATCTATTCCGAAGAGAAAACAGTCTGATATGGATAAGAATTTAAATTACACAACAATAATAAGAATGCGCAATTGAGGGATATCAAAACTAATTGGGGGATATAAATTACTTCACCCAACCAATAGTGTCTGCTAAGGGGTGATTTTTGGGGGCGAAAATACTAAAATACCCTTTGGTTAATTAAATTTTTATGAAAAGACTATACTACCCTTCCCCCAAAATAAAAATCTAAAAACTTAAAATCAAAACCAAATCATTTATCCCCCATTTCCTTCACTTGTGCCGGCACAGTCGTTGGTTAGGGTTTTGAAAAAAAAATTCTTCATCTTCTTCATCGTTCACACCATCGTTCTTCATCGTCGATTCAAAAATATCTTCTGCGATTACCCCAATCTATCTATAACCATGCCTTCACGAAAGAAATCAAATACCCAATCGAAGTCTAAATCGATTGTTCAACAAAAACAACAAGAAATGATCAATCGGATTGCTCAAGAAGAAGAAAAAGAGGAGGAGAACTCGGACAATCAACCTCTCGTAAACATGTCTTCTGTGAGAAGGTAAGTGATTTTGAACTAGTTTATAAGTGTTTGAATCGATTTACAGTAGTGGGTTTAGGTTAGAATCGCGAACCCTAACTCAAACAGTTGAGATTCAGCGAGTTCCGGCATTGAAATTTGTATGAATACAATGCAAGTACTCAATTAGGGAATAAAATTTAGGTTGAAGGCAATGCCGGTACCTAGTTACGACACTGACTTTAGTATGAATACTATGCCGGTATAGAGTTACAGAATCACCTGAAACTGAATGTTCTGTACCGGCATTGATTTTAGGTTTAATACTATGCCGACACGGTGTCACGGCATTGTATAAAAATTTATTCGATTATGCCGGCAGTGCACTTTTAATATACAGGAGAACCCTAGGAATTTGCTATCTTTACCGGCAGTGATTTTAGGTTGCATCCGTTGCCGGTACAGGGTTACGACATAGATTTGAATTCCTACCTTTGTGCCGGCAATGCTCTATTTCACCCTAGCAGTGGTAACAACTTGATTCATGTGCCCCACCAAATCACTTAGAAAAACATATTTAAAAGAAAATAAAATAAAAACAGAAGGTGAAAAGGACTCAACGAGATATGGCGAAATTACCATGTTATTTCTAACACCTGAGCTCTGTGCTTTTATGAATAGACTCTATTAGATGTTTCCATCCACTCAGATTGGTTCCTCAACTCCTACAATCCAGATGCTTCTATCCACTTAGATTGGTTAGTGCCATCCTTAATAGGCATAAATTTCTAGGCTTTGGAGTCTATTTATTGCAACTAAAAGCTACAAAAAGTTTCTTCCCACCCCCAAACTTAAATCTAACATTGTCCTCAATGTTCTAAAGATGAAATTAAAAGCATGAACAAGGAGAAACTGTTACCACTTGATGGGAAAGAAAAAAGGAAGGATATTACCGTAAGCATGAGCGTGGGTGCCTCCCAGAAAATGCTAAATTTAAAGTCTTTAGCTAGACATCAAATACCTCAAAAAGGATTGTAACCTTCCAAAGTAATATACCAATAGCCGAAATAATTGTGGGTCCATAAGACCAAATAGAGCTAACACAAATATGAGACAACTGCACTGGTTTAGAAAAATGAAAAGAATGAGCACGTCCTCATCTAAGGTTTCTGTCAAGACAACTGGATTTATCTGGGGCACATAATTGAGCTTCATATGTGTGTCTCGATAAATAGATTCATCCGAAAAACGGGTCTCTAATACCTGGGTTACTTCCTGGACAGTATCAGGAGGATCGGGTTGCGGAGTCTAAATAGACTCAAGTAATATCTCAGACGCACAAGGCTCGAGTCCCAAGTTAGGGATTCTAATTAGGGATACATGACAATCACAAGAACCATGACTACCCCCAAACTTAAGGTTTTCATTACTCACAGACAAACCTCTAACTATTGCTTGAATTTACGGATCTTCAGAGTCCTTAAAATACTCAAGAGATTCTTCTAGTTCTCTACCCCCAAACATAGGGTCATCATTACTCTCAGAAAGACCTAAAACTATTGCCTGAATTTCTGGGTTCATAGAATCTTTAAAATACTCAAGAGCTTCTTGTAAAGATTGATCACACATCTGATCTAAGAGAATGGTTTCCTCAAAATCATTTAGAGAATCTACCAGTAAAGTGTCAAGCCAATTATCCTGAACTAAATCCTGGACTAAAATGTTAATCATATTCACTTCTTCTAAATCATCGTTCTCAGAAGGTTGTCTAGTAACATTAAAGACATTTAGTTCAGTAGTCATATTACCAAAGGATATGTTCATAAGCCCAGTCCTACAGTTGATGACAGCGTTAGCTGTGGCTAAAAATGGGCGACCTAAAATCACTGGGATTTGAGCGCTTGGTTCCTGAACAGGCTGGGTGTCTAGAACAACGAAACACACTGGATAAATAAACTTATCAACCTCAATCATAACATCCTCTATGACACCACGAGGGACTTTGACAGACCTATCAGCTAATTGTAGTGTCATTTTAGTCAGTTTCAACTTACCAAGACCTAGATGGGTGTATACATGATACGGGAGTAAGTTAACACTAGCTCCTAAGTCAAGTAAAGCTTTATCGACCATGTGATTACCAATCGCACAAGATATGGTGGGGCATCCAGGGTCCTTATACTTAGGGGGTGTTTGGTTCAGAAGTATGGAACTTACTTGACCAGCTAAAAAGGCTTTCTTTTGGACATTAAGCTTACGCTTTCGTGTACAAAGATCTTTAAGGAACTTGGCATAAGCAGACATTTGCCTAATTGCTTCTAATAACGGATTGTTGATGTTCACCTGCTTAAATGTTTCCATTATCTCGTTGAAAGTCGACTCCTTCTTTGTTGGGGCTAACAACTGTGGATATGGGGCTCTAGGCACAAAGGTAGTCCTATCAGGAATTTCTTGGGACTCCTTGGAAATTGTTTCAGTTTCCTCAGCTACGGGTTCCCTTGGGAAGTAGAAGGTGTAACTACAGTATGTCCACTAGGCATGGCAACCTTATTATCTATCGTTTTACCGCTCCTAAGGGTTGTTATCGAATTCACATGGTTTGATGATTTCTCACCAGCTAAAGATATTTGATGAACTCCTCTGGGATTGGGCTGTGGTTGACTAGGGAACTTCCCTTTTTCTCTCAAAGTCTCATTTGTCTGACTAACTTGGTTTTTTAAATAGGAAATAGCCTGGAACATCTTTTTATTTTCATTTAGACCTTGTGCAACCGACTGCTGAAATTCTATAGTGTCCCAAGTTAACAAGGCAAGAGACTCTTCTAAACTCATGATTTTCTTATCTGAAGGGCTTTGAAACTATGTTGGTCCTGAAAGATTCTTAGCATAGCTAAAACCCGAGGGAATAACCTGAGAGTTACTAGACTGACCTTGACTTTGGCCTTTAGACCAAGAAAGGTTTGGATTGTTTCTCTAACCAGGGTTATAGGTTTCTGAATATGGGTCAAACTTATGATGGTTCTCAAATCTAGTGTTATTATAAAGAGCATGGGCTTCCTCTTCAGTAGTCTGTCCTTCCCAAAAAAGGCTCTATTATACCACTAGAGTGACTCAATTCTAAAACTTCTAACCTTTTTGCAATAGCTGCTATTTTGGCATCTAACTCATAAGATCCTTCTACCATGTTAACAGTTCCTCTACCTAGAAGAATGGTTTTCTTGGGTTCCCTACTATTTTCCCATTGATAGGTCTTTTTGGCGATTTCCTTCAAAAATGTCATCGCCTGATCAACATCTTTATTCTCAAACCCACCTGTGCATAAAGACTCAACCATGGTTGTTGTCGAATAATCTAAACCCTCATAAAGGATCTGAACTAGCCTAACCTTCTCTAAACCATGGTGAGGACATTGAGATAACAAGTCATTGAACCTTTCCAAATACCTATATAGAGATTCTCCCTCTTGTTAACCAAAAGTACAGATTTGCGTCCTAATAGACGATGTTTTGTGCCTAGGGAAAAACTTTTGTAAAAAGGCAGATGTAAGTTGGTCATAGGTTTCAATTGACTCAGAAGGCAAACTATACATCCAAGATTTGGCTTTATCTTTCAGGGAAAAGGGGAATAACCTAAGTTTCAAAGCATCATTATCCAGGTTTTTAATTTTCAGAGTACTACAAATTTCCTCGAACTCCCTAACATGAAAATAGGGGTTTTCACTATCTTTCCCTAAAAATACAGGGAGCATCTACAAGGTCCCAGGTTTCAGTTCATAATTTGCCTCAGTTTCAGCTAACTTAATACATGACAGACGAGAGGTCCTAGTTGGGTTTAACAAAGCTTTCAAAGTTGCCATTTCTGGTACTACCAAAGGACTAGGAGTACTTTCTTCACTAAGTGTCAAGTTTTCAAAGCTGAAGTTTCCGAAAACAGGGCTCTCAAAAGAAGAGTCTTCAAGCTCCTCGTCTTCACAAGAAGAACTACTAGGTTTGTCACTAATCAAACGACCTAGAGTGTTTCTTTTCCAAGCCCGTTCTCTAATAACCTCGGGCATACACTATAAAAACAAAATTAAAAAGAAAAATACTAAAAGGAAGGGAAGTTCTAAACAAACACACACAAGGCTGACTCCACCACAGCAAACCTACTGATTTCTAGCAAACAAAAAGCATGATGGCTCCACTTAGATTGTTTCTAGACCAGCTTCTACTCTTTCAAAACGAAATTCGTTACAATTTAAGCAAACCTCTCTGGAATCAATCTGAGTTAAAGTAAGTTGAATAGAGAAAAGGGAAGCTCAATGGAGCTTTGACACCCAGGCCTCACTGGAAAAACATTCACTTTGGTTACAAGGCGGCACGCTCAACTTACATTGACCATCATGAACTTCAAAGTATTCTTAAAAGAGCAACCAATATTTTTCGAACGACTTTCCTATTAAGCTCGTTAACCTATAGGTCTCGTTCTAGTCAGTATTTTAAGCTTGGGTTCGCGTTTGGTATCGTTTTCCTAAGGCGGGAAAGAAGAGAACGGTGATGAAATCCGAACTCTTATCTTGTATGGCCAGGCCTTGCCATTTACTAGGAAATTAAACCGTTTTCAGTCCTCAACATATATGCATACGAAGGAAGACAGTAAACCCGTTGATAGGGGATTCGCGGGTGTTTCGATAAACTTACCTCCCGTACCAGACGGGCGAAGAACCGTGGTAGTCGACTCGGGCCACAACTCCTATGTCATGTACGAACTCGGGGGGGCCGAGGCAATATCATAATTGCCGTCCTTCTCTGCAAACAGTTTATATTTAATTTTACCCTTCCTTAGGGTTTAAAAAATAAAAATAATGTCCCAATGTCCAATGTCCAAAGTCCAAAAATAAAGTGCAAAAGAAAAAGAAAATTACAAAAATAAAAGATATCCTAATACAATTCTAAAAAGAAAATCTAAAGAAATCTAAAAAAGAAAAAAGAAAAGAAAAATAAAATTCTTTGTCTTTTTTCCTTTTCTTTTAGCTTTTATCTTTAACTCCAAGTCTTTTAGTCACCAAAGTCTTTGGCTCAATTTCTTTTCGATCCAAATTCCAAACCTGTAGCACAAATATAAATACCCAAAGAAACGTAGAATAGAACAAAGTGAAAAATAAAAATAAAACCTAAAAAATAAATCTAAAAACTCTAACTTAAAAAAAAGTCCGCGTCAGCGGCGCCAAAAATTGATATAATTTCAATAATGTTGAAGTAAGATGATTCGTTCAAGACTTGTGAAAGCATATTTTAGATCTAATTTTAAAACTAAAAATATAGCAAATTTCAAACATGAGGTAATGTGGAGAGACTGGGGCTAGGATTCCACCATTGGTCGATATTAGTGATTTAATAAAACAATAATTATGCAACTCAACATTCAAATTGATTCTAATAATATTGCCTAGACATGTAGATTTTCAAAAGAATAGATGTTAATCCAAGCATAGAATATCAAAACCCTAAAGCAAGCATATTCTATCAAGAGAAAATACACCTAACTAATCAAAATCATATAATCAATTTTAGTTCAACGCAAAAATCATAATAGAGTTGTTATAATTAATTAACAGTAGAAATGTATCACTTTTACCGAAACAACAGCTTCCTCCATTGCCCCAAGGATTGGGTTTAGCTCCTCATCATGGAAACATACTCAAAATATAATTTCATTGCTCAAAAGGTGTTTATAGTTAATTAAAATGGATGAAAAATGATTAAAACCGGTTCGTAACAATTATATTTGTGACAAAATAACTGTTAAAGAGAACGATACAACTAATCTGTCACTGACATTGTAGGTGAACGACAGTTCTACGGCGTCTTATGTTCTACGTTCTTAACTACACCAGCAGAAAGCAATTCTCCTGTAACTGATTTTTCTGGCTCTGTGATGCTCTAAACTTATCCTCCTTCTCCCCCCATTCGTCTGACTCCCAGTGACTATTTATAACCCAACAGCAACAAAATGTCTCGTAATAACTGCAAATAATCCTCCCATAACTCCCTCTGCAAAACATGGGAATTATTTCCTTCTATCTCTGTGCATGCTTCTGTCAGCAGTCGATATACTACAACCTCATTCAGAACACGATCACAAGGAGTCAAACTCTCCCCATACACACGCAGAACTCCAAAAATGTCTCGGAAAATCCCGAGAATTCCTCGTGTACGTGTGTGAATACCCTGTTCTTTAAACTTGCGTAAACTCTTCTCTTTATCTATTCCAGCACGATTACGACTCCTGTTTTAGACAAACAGGATATTCCCAATCAAAATCCAGGAGATAATCTCGCCAGAATCCTTTCATACATACCCGAAAAATCCCGTGTCACTCTGTTTTATCCAATCCCAAATTTCCATCCAATTTGGATCAATTCCAGCAACCCTAATACGCCTGTTAAGCTTAATCAAGTCTTCCCGTGTAAATTCATCCATTAAGTCTCACTGCAGCTCCTCCAAATCCAAAGCAGAATATGTTGCAGGTGAGAAAACCAGTTTCCCGCCAAAACCAAGATTCAAACGAGGAAGAAAATGGTACCCCTTAACCAACAGCTTGGGGTGCGAATATCAGGTGGGTGCCCCTTAGTAATTGAGTTGCCCCTTATCCAAAGTGGGGGTCCGTTTAGCAAATGTCCTCCGGGGTGCCTTTAACACTTTTTTTGAGCCAATTTTTCCGAAAATGTTTATTTCCAAAAATATCTAAAAATACATAAAAACACAATATTAGTACAAAAATCGAGTTCTAACAAGAAAGACATCGATGACAATTCAGATACAAAAATGTGTCTATCAATAGGGCTAAAGCAAAGGAAGCTAACAAAACAAAAGCTAAGGATGTTGTCCTTAAGAAAAGAAAGAAGAACGATCTTGGTACTCCTTAGTCTCTGCCTCCTCGAGGGAGAGAACAAGGTCGCGACAAACGTTTGGGGGCAGGCTCTAATAGAGGGAAAAATGGGAGAGTGGTGACCGTAGTCGACTCGTAATCCGTGAACCTACTGCAACAGTTGAGCAAGATGAAGAGGAAAGTTATGAGGAAAGTGAGGAGGAAGATAATGAGGTTGATCCAAGTCAATTAGCAACCCAAAGCCAAGTTTTATAGGAAGATGGTGGGCCAATTCAAAAACCGACACAAGGCAAAGGCAAAGAGAAAGTAAAAGTTAAAGGTTCGCACCTTCCTCATACTGATGACATGATACCTGACCTGGATCGTGGTAGAATTTGGGGTGAAGCTGACGATCCGAGAATGCTATTTGGCTAAAAGGACACGTGGGCTCGTACTATCTATCAAACCTATATAAGAGCCGTCCCTTTAGCCCAAGCAATTGCTTCATTTTTATCTGTTATTCCCTGCATAAGGATAAACACGGGAGAGTATAAGGTTCTTTATAGACAATCCCCACGTAAAGTTCAAAAACCTAGGTGAAAAGTATTCTTTGGTAACATACCGGAGGCATTTTATAGTATTCGTACGTATCCGGACCAAGCGGTTTGGAATTTGTTGGATCAATATATGTCACAATCTAAGGAACGAATGAAAAGAAAATTAAATTAGTTCCAAATAAACATAAAATACTATGCCGGATAATAGTTCCGGCATGCTCGACTAACTTTCCGGCATACAAATTTCTAAAAAGACAACGCCGGAAACCAGTGCCGGCATGCTCGACTAATGTTCCGGCATGCTAAAAATGCACCTAAACTGAAGAACAAATTTGAATCAATTCCATCATTGTATTTTCTTGTAAATCAACGCCGGAAGCACAGGTGCCGGCATGCTCGTTGCATAAGGTTCCACGCCGGAACCAACTGCCGGCTTGGTCGATAATTTATAAACCACGCCGGTATTTAACTTCAAAAGTCACTAACTTTTTGATGTTTTTCTTGTTGTACCGGCATGGTAAAGTTAGGAGTGAACCATGTCGGTAGCATATTCCTTGGAATATTCTGTAGTAGGTAAAAAGTAACTTTAATGCCGGCATGGATTTTCGGGTTGAAATCAACGCCGGTAGTTATTTCTAAATGGGGATATTGTTAGCCGGCATAGAAATAATATGAATACTATGCCGGTATAGGTGCTGCCGACATTGTATTCATCCTTCTTCTATGCCGGCACCGAGCTTTTTCAGAGAAAAAAATGGCGAATTCAAAGAAAGAAAATCAAATTTTCAACACACTACCAGCTGTACCTGAGTATTATGAGTGATTGTATGTTGAACTTGTTTACTTTATTGGATTGGTTCTTCACGAAATACTTCATGCTCATAAAAATCATGATCTAAGGGTGTTGGTTCATCATATAATTCCAATTGTGAATTGTTATCATTAGCTGAAGATTGAAGAAACACTTCTTGTTGTAGTTGAGCTAAAGATTCAGCAACAACAATTCTCTCTTCACAATCATCCTACATTTTCACCAAAAAAAGTTCCCTCTAAAATATTTTTTCCCTCCTTCTCCTCTCACCTCACTCACCCAAATTCAAATAAAAATACACACTAATCATTTAACAAATACTTAATTTTTTTACTAATTATAATTAACCACTAAACCTGATTAGTGAGGGGTATATTAGGAATTATATAAAATACTTAGATAAGGGGTGACCCTTATTTGATATTTGGATCCATTTTTTGTCTTTTTCCTCTATCCCCCAATTAGTTTTGATATCCCCCAATTGCGCGTTCAATAATAAGGTAAATAATTAGGTGAATAATGCAAAAGGTATTGAAGTTGTTCAAGCGGTTGATAATGTCTTTGACACGGCCAAAAACCTGGTGCAGCATGAATATGATACAGTGAAGAATATAAACTTAATTTATAACACACCTAGTCAAGAATGTAAATTGGCTAAAAGAATTTAGATCCATTAAAAACTACTCCAAAAAGTGAATGGATATGTTGTTGACCCGTTTCATGAACTCTAAGCTTCTCTTTTTGGGCATTTCATTTTATTCTCGTACAATTATATTCTTTTCCGAGTCCAAAATTTTCCACACAAGGAACTGTATATCCTTTACTTTGTTTTAAATCGCCGTAGCCTTTGTTTCTGTCTTGATTTTAACTTATCTATATTTTCATGGATCACGTGCTTGTAAATTTTTTATTCAAACCCACCATATAGAAAAAGACCGATGCATGCTCGTTGTTTAAACATTGTTTCTATGACCCAACCTCCTAAAAATGTAATCATGTTCTTGTTAAATCTCATTGATTGTTAAATCGTGGTTATCTTCCCCATATTCAATGTGATCTTCATTATTCAAATAAGCCTCGAATATCTTGCTATCATGTTATAATAAGATGTCAATGTTGCGATGATACTTCTCGTTGCTCTTAACCTGATCAAAATCATGCAACATCAAAAACTTAAAAATTGTAATACCATTCTAAACTTTTTTCATTTTTTATATTGTTTAATTAAATATTGTAGCTCATATTCTTTTGCTTTATTTTATTTTTGCATAATCTTCCATTCACTTTTTCGTTTCAAATTCATGTTTAAGCATTTCTTTTTTAGATTCTAATGACTCAAAAGGTTTAAATCGATAATGTTTTGTTGATGTTGATACTCCAAGAAGTTCTCCAGTTTGTCTTCGCTATCAGAATATTTTATCTCTTGATTAAGGACCCATAAGAAACCCTCAAAATTTGATTTCTCTTTATTTTGTTGTCTAACGTGTTCTTGTTCTTTTTACGCATCACTTCCAGATCTCTTGATCCTTTACAGAGTTTAATTACTTTATTTTCAAGCAATGATTTCAATTTCTTATGTCTCGAGACATGACCCTCCTTGTCTCAATCTTTCATCATTGTATATTTTATTTTATTTTATCCATGGTTATTTAATATAAGTTTTATTAGTTAAATTATGAATAATGCTAAGTTCACATTTACATTTTCAACAATAGTTTAGTCCGCAATAAGTCTACTTAATTTGGAAGAGAAGATTCAACATGTTATTACATATTACATACTCAACCTATGGTTTTGGTATCTGGTTACATGTTTATGGTTAACCAATATAAGGGTTCTTAATTTAACATATTTCGGATGTTTACTTGATTTTAAAGTCTATTTTCTTCACTCCTAGGTAAATACTCGGTACATAGGGCTACGTAAAAAACTTGACTACGGTCAAGTAAACTGACAATCAAGATTTTCAACAACAATCAATGTGCAATATGTTTTTGGTTGTCAATGAGAATCATTTGTTATGCCTTGACTGATGCCTAACCAAGTTCGTTTGACTCGATTGGACAAACATGGTAATGCAAAAATGAGAGTTTCTATATCTATGAAATAAAATTGTAAAATTTGAAGACATGATTTTCCAAAATATGAAATTCAAATACGATGAAATTGCATTTCACAGTGCCTTATCTAGTCAACCACTACCCATAATTTGACGTTTAGATTGCAAAGAACGCTATATCGAAAAACTCACAAATGCATGATTTTAAAGTTTTCTTAATTATCTGATGCTCTTGCAGTTGTTTATTCGGCTGCAACATTGAAGGGAGACTGTTAAATGATGAAACCAAAACTCTCAAACATCTATAACGGATTAATTCATTGAAGTAAAACAAAAATGTATGCTCAACAAAATTTTACAACTTTCTAAATCCTTTTGATATCTTACACTATGGAAAGAATGTTAAGAATAAATATATACTTACAAATGCTAATATGAAGATAACCTTGGTTGAATGTCATGATATCAAGATAACCATGACATTTCTTGGTTCCTGACAATAAATTAAGCCAATATTAAGAGAACCCGAAGGTAAACTTCCAGAAGTAAAAAAATGAAATGTCTGGTGAGCTTGATATATATTGTGTATTACATACAATAAACTAAATGGAATTACCGATTCAGACTACCACTGAAGTCAAACCTATGTTAACTGATCAAGGTAGAAATATTGCCATGTAAGAATCCCTTAGAGAAGATTTTTGTTTTTGAGAAATCACATCTACTAATAATTCTTGGAATACTTTTCCTCCTCTAAGAACTGTTGAATATTCTGAGCGGTGCTGAAAAAGATAGTAGCCTTAGAACTGCATCTGAGATATACTTTTTTGGAAAAATATTTTCCATCCCATTGTGCAAGCTCGATGCTCCAAAGATACTCATTGCAGGGGATTAATAAATCATAGGGCAAAGAGTTGAAATGCCCCAATTTGGAGGGATCATCTTCAAAAATGCTCCGAGTTTTTGAAAAAAGTTGAAATGCCCCGTTCATTTAACTTTTCCATCCAGAGTAGTTAAGTAATGAAACTGGCACACATGTGAACTCGCACATGTGAAGAAATATCATTTTTAACCATAATTTTTATTTAATTGATCTTTTCTTCTCAGAAAATGACCACCCTTAACATTGTGACACGTGTCATATTCTCACCGCCACCATCATCTTAACCACCACCACCGTCGCCGCCATAACCACCAACATCACTGCCAAAACCGTAGTTTTCGCCGTCACCAACATCGCCACGACCACCTCCATCATCGTCTCCGCCGCCTTCGTCACCACCACCGCAACCACCACCCCTGAACTCTAAACCCTGAACCCTTAACCCTTAACCCTGAAGGGATATTGTTGTCTTTTTTTCACATGTACGAAGTCACACGTGTGCCAAATTTACTACTAAACTGGATTGGATGGAAAAGTTAATGGATTTGGGCATTTTAACTTTTTAAAAAAAAAAATTCGGTGCATTTTCGTGACCATACCTCTCAAATTGGGCCATTTTGACTATTTTTCCTAATACATAATGTATAGGAAGTTATGCAGGATAATTTTCATTAGTTCTTGTAAATCCTTTTCCTGCTTTTAGATGTAAAAGAATATCGCGAGGTGTTGTTATATCGCTGGATTTTCAAGTACGATGACAGATACTTTTTCTACAGTTGAAAGATTATAACGTCTCTGATCAGAGTCTTTATTAAAATGTGGGGAGACCTAAACAGTTTTCTGAGATGACACCTCTTTAACTCTTTCGATATCATGTGCCTGACGATATTTTGGAATGAAAATATTGTATTTCGATAGTGTATCCTGAATTATTTTTAAAAATTCTCTACTTAGATTTGGATTCTTTCTTTTTTTCGTAAAGCCATTGCATGAGATGGATCATATATGTATAAATGCATGTAAGTCGTATCCTATCCTTCTTTTAGAGTCAGAGATCCACTATTATGTCGTAATTCCCATTTTATTGGAAAACATGGAGGACCTCTTCACGTTGATGCCCTTGTATTGTATATGCATCCAAGACTTGTAAATGCGTTCGCAGCATTGTAACTTTTGATATTTTCCCGATTTTTTTTCTTCTGAACTATCATCATCACCTTTAAATAATTCTCTTAAACCATCAGGAGGTGTACAGAGTGCTAGAAGATTAACTTTCCCTTTGTGAAAACATTTACCACATTCGGGTTTTTTAACCGATGAATCAGATGATTTCTCATCAATCCAATGCAACGCACCACAAAGGAACAAAGAACGTCGATTTTTAAGATAGTTTCTTCCAGACCCGTTGACACTAACAACATGTACATTTCTAACAGTTGTAGGTATATTTTTGTGTTCATTGTCAGCATCTTCATCCGAAGAATATTCATAATTAGTGAACTCATAAGAAGATATATCTGGAGCAGTAATAGACCTGTTAAAAAATAATAATAACACACATTATTAAAACAATACTCGAATAATATTTATATACAATGGTAGCTTTAAATTTTAGTATATTACATCTCATTTCCATCCGCAACAAATAGTTCTTGGATCGAACCTGTATGCATATTACTTACAACTCAGGATGTATTCATCTGCAATAAAGTAAAAGTAGATAAAATAATCTTCCAAGAAAATTAAGTAGATAACAATAGAATCAATGAGTTAAAAAGGATCTTAGGGGAAAAAATTATGGAGGAATTAATTGTTAGTTCTTGTCCTTGTTAAGACGTGCATAATTATTGGAAATGAGATTTTAACTCCACACAGATCAGGTAGGAATCTATCCTCTAGTAATAACATACTTTTTTTATTTAGTTGGTTTCATACCCAGTTAATCTACAATAATTTTTATTCCCCTTTGTTGAGAGGTAAATATGAGTTTAGTCCTACACGTCCTAGTCACAACAATGACAACACCTTTTCTTAGAACAGAATGAGAGAGAACTTGCTTTCCATTGTACTATGTCCTTCTTTATATAGGCTTTTCCTAAAGCATTCCTTCTCATAACATCATGCCACATGTCATAGAAGCTTCCTTATTTACAACTATTGTCATTCCTCCTAATATAACCTTCCACTTCTCCATAAATCCCTTCCTTGTCCTTTCCATTTCATGGACATGTTTTATTGGACTTGGGCCTTAGTCCCCAAGTCCCATATGTTATATGGTAGGTTTATCCTTCCTTTGGAGGTTTTTTACCCCTGCTAAGGGGTAATTATTTTCATGTATCAACACCTTTAATCTACTGTCGCTTTCATTTTGATAGATGGGTAATCGTTATAATTTTTGTAAACTGAATCATTTCTTTATTCGTATTCATTTTGGATTCCTTATTTGTTCGTATTCCAACAATGGATTTATTACAGAATCATTCCGTTATTCCTTCATGTTTGTAAATTGTTTCATATAGTGTCTCAAAAATAAATTTTGTACATGGCTTGTTCGTATCAATATTGGTGGAGGTCTTATCGTGTGCAGAACACGATATTCTGTCAGGTGATCCGTGTGGTTTGATTTTATGTTTGTAAACTGTTTCAAATAGCGTCCCAGCAATAAGTTTTGTACATGGATTATTCGTATATATTAGTAAAACTCTTATGATGTGCAGATTCCCTATGGTATGTCAGGTGTTCCATGTAGTCTGGTTCTAGAAAAACATGCGTAGGCTGGGCCCAGTTTGAAGAAATTTGACAGAAGGAGAAATATGTATTGTGCCACTCAGAATATTTAAAGTTGTATAGATCGTATACATCATGGTTTCAAAATGATGATAAATATATATTGTGGCATAAGGAAATACATGATCTTCATATGCAACATCAATATCTTTATTGGTTGACTCTTTGTCTATTACAGGTAAGTAAACAATTGTCTTTATTTTTTTGTTGCGAGTATCCTACAATGACAAAGTCATAACTTTCTTAAGTAAATAAATGATAATGTCAGAGTTATTAAACTCATACATCTTATACTTGATTATGATGATGCAACACGGAAAGCAATGTTCCCGTATATGAACAGTTGATCCTGGTAAGATCAACATCATCTAGAATATAAAACTTTATGCATTTCCTTGCATGTAAATGTATTTTCGCATTTGATTTTCTTTTTTGTGATTTTTCTTGAATTTGAATTGCTTGTTGTTGTTGTAGTAGCTTTCCATGTGCTTGTTCACATTCTGTTTGAACTCCGTCCTTAATGAGAATATCATTGTATTCTTCTATTTGTTGAACCTATCTACTTTTTAGTTCTTGTTTACCTCTTTGAATACATTTTTTGCTTTCCAAGGATAGTGCCTGTTAAAAAAAATTTAAAGAGTTGCTTTAGAGTATAAATCAATTTTTTCTATATAATTCTTTACCGAGAAGAATATACTTGTCTGATTGGTATATTGTTACTATGTTGCACTAAATATCGTTGATACATAGTTTTTGCTAAAAGAAACATTCTTTAATTTCCAAGATGAGCAAATAACTTCAAAGAGTGTGATGAACTCAAGCAGCATCCCGGCTTAAACGGTGTCAAGGACTATATTTTTTTTATTTTTTGATGATCAAGTATCCTAATTACTACTTATCCTCCAAGAAATATATTTTAATTCTTAAACATATATATAGACTGATAAATAAAATTTTACTCTTGATTGTTCCATTTTTAGTTCATGTTTTTTGTGCCAAAATATTGCATGGGCTATTCTACAGAAAGTTAATTAATATTCTAAGTAAATGCTATTTATTTTTACATAATATTTTATTGTATTGGTAATTAGAATTCTACTTTTGATGGCTCCTGTTTTGGTTGTTGTTACAATTCTGTTTTACAATGTTGTAGTTGGGAGAATCACTTCAGTTCCTATCAATTTAAGAAAGTGTCATTGGCCTTCTCTATTGGTTTTATTTGTCTATCTTTTATTCCTCGTTTAACTCTCTCCACACATGCTTTTCTTTCCAAGGATCGTGCCTATTAAATATTTTAAACAGAGAGTTACATGAGAGTCTAAGTGAATGTCATTTTGTACATAATTCAGTAAAACAGAATTGGGATAAGAATTGTACTCGTGATGGCTCTCTTCTTGGTAGATGTTGTTTTTCTTGTTTCTGGTTTTCGCATGTGCTCTTTGTGCCAAGCATGCTGCCTGTTGTAAATTTTCAACACAAAATTTAATTGATTTTCAGTTCTTATTTTCCATAATATTAGTAAGGAGTAACTATTAGAATCTCACACTTAATGATGGTTGTTGTGTGCATAATTCGTCACTTGAGGAGTTGGTATATTTAATGGAGGCATGAAACGAATGAAAAATTACACAAACATACTATATTAAATAAAATAATTGGAATAACATAATTGAATGCTTGTCTCATGATGAAAATTGTCAGAAGAAATTTACCCGAGAGTAATCTTCTAATAGACATATGTATTAGCAGAGTTCGGTTATGGAAGACTCGTGAAAATAATAGATAGATTATAGCCGAGGTATATAAAAGGATGGTTACAGAACTTAATTAGAATTAGGAAATCATTATAGGTTAGGACTAAATAATAAGGGATAAACAAATGTGGAAATCGACATAGGAAAAAGTAGAAGGAAACCGATAAGAAAACTACAAAAATTGTCAGAATAAATCGGGTTAGAGTAGAGTAAGGTTTGATCTTGGCTGTCCTTCTTACCTAGATAATTCGGTCGATCTCGACCGTTTTTGTTCCCTAAACGGTCAAACAGTCCAAACCACTTTTGTTTTGCTTATTGATTGATGTAGAAGTCTTGTTTCCCACTTTGAAGATTATTCGGGGCCATTTTAGGTTAGGAAATTACACATTTTGAGAGAATTGGCATAATACATTATTTATATTAGTAGTCGGGGTTAGACAGGCCTATAGCCCCAAAGATTAGGGATAGATTTTACATGGTTAGAGAGAATAAGTTAGGAATAGGTTTTACGTGGTTGGAGAGAATAAGTGAGACTTATTATACAGTAAAACTTTGACAAATTAATAGTTTTGGGACCAAAAATTATTATTACTTTAGCGAAATTATTAATTTATTGAGTTAAAATTTAGCATGTCCAAACCTAGTTGGGACAGAGAATTCTATTACTTTAGCGAAGTAATTAATTTATTGAGGATTAATTTATCGAAGTTCTACTGTGATCAGGAGTAGACGGCTAGCCAAGATTTTCTTCAAGATAAACAATTAAAAAAAATGAGTTTAGGCCGGTCAACCGGCTGAGCCAGGGTTTGGTACTCAATATTCAGACCCCTTCGAGATTTTTTTATTTATTTTTTCACATATATAAAAGGTTAGTAAGTGATTATTTTATTTTACGAAGGGGATCGAGCAACAAAAGCCATTAACACCAATCAAAGCGATGAAAACTTCAAAACTATCCAAAAGAAGAAAATGTGTAGTCTTGCAAAGCAACCAAACCCAAGGTATAGTTGTCATTCGAAATTTGTTTTTCACTTCTCTCTCTGGCGAGCGTTGATTAAGGAGGCTTTTTCACATTAATTTTTCGTCTTGTTTCTCAATGAGAGTATTTGAGTTACAGTTTCTATTCCTTTTCAAGTAAAGTTTAAGGTACACTTTGAAGCACCGTTTGGATTCCATTTAGCACTATAGGTAAGACTGGGATCTAATTATAAGCATCTTATATCTAAGGCTATGGGCATCTAGACTATTCCAACTTAGTAGAGAATTTTTTTAATGTGGACTAATCGTTTGACCCTAAATCTATACACACAGATAATTGCCAGAGGCCCAGAGAGCAAGAGAGATAGAGATAAAAGAGACGGAGTTTGTATCAGTAGCCAGTAAAGGTGATCCTAAACTCAAACTCACACAAATGCACGGACATCCTATTCCCAGGTTCCCACTCCTTAAAACTCAAGTTCCATTACATGTGAACATGATCGATACACCCATGCATACATACACATAGATGGTAGTATTTAACAAAGACATTGAGAATAATATGGATAATATTTTTGCATAATATTTAACAAAGACATTGAGATTGGGACAAACATGCAGAACTACTATTTCCTTCATACGCCACTGATGAGGAAACACAGAGAGAGAAGAAATGAGTCTCTGTATAGGTAAGGACCGTAAGGTTAGGGGGTTTTAATTTCTATCTCCATCAACATGCAGCAGCCTGACCTTTGAAATCAGCCTGCATCAAATGGTAATAAGAAGGAAGTTTTTAAATAAACAATCTGCCTAAATTACCTCAAGCTTACATCTCCTCTGCATATATCTAAGAGGTATCTCCTAAGGGTTTTTTTTTTATGTATAAAGAAGGCACAACTGCAGCAGTTACCTTTTTGAATTAAAACAGCCATGTAAAGCATATCACGATTTCCAGAAACCAACTATGCTCTTCAACCTAAATACGCAGAAGAAAAGAAGTGACGTCAATTTACATAATAGGATTACATTGACGTTAGTTAAAGCTTGCAGCAGACGGCTTATGATTACGAACTGTAAGAATAATATACCTCATATCATTTATTTGTGGTTTATATGGTTTCTAGAACCTTAACATACATAATCAAGGCTGGACATCAGTAAGCAGTATAAGTAGTTAAGATCTAAAAACAATTCAAGAAGGATGTGAATTAAAAACAATTCAACCTGCAAAATAGCCCATTTCATGGTTAAGAAAACCTACAATGGGAAACGATCGCCCAAATCAAGTTAGCCAGCGTACTAAATGTGATTCTGATATTCGAAAGCGGTCTTTATAGGTTTATCAAAATACAACTACCATAAACTCAAAAAATCAAATTAGCACCAAACTCAGAAACAAATTGTTGATATGACATGAATAAGTGAAAGCATTTAACTTACAAACCTATAAGTCGTCTAACTATTCCCTCATTGTATCAGTGTCTTGCCATTGAACACTGGCTTGAGTAAATATTCTGGAAAAAAAATAAAAAAAATTTGGTAAAAACACAGACGGATTATCCCATAGAAACCGCATGCCCAAATTATGCATCTCTGCCCAATAAATTACCAATCAGGTGATGCTATGAATTGGTACATAGGCATACATCTTATACTATGAAAAGTCATTAGGTATGCGCGCACGCTGTCGCATTTTCAAGATGATCGAGTTTATAGAAAATGTATATTATATTTATATCTATCCTAGGGTTTGTCCCGAGTCACATATGGATGAGACCCCGACCCACCTCTAAACTCAACCCCTTGCTGATCTTGATTGTGTTTCCAAACTGATTACTATAATAAGTATATACAGAAGAAGCAGTTCGTAAGAATCAAATCTCCCTCCTAAACCTGCTCTTACAATTCTCTAAAATGCACTGCAACATCAAATTTCACTCCCTCGATTCCATCTGAAGCTAAATATTGGTGTAATTCATTGTAAAATTTGTAAAACTAACGATAAGCGAAGAACCAAAACCAAAAGATTTGTTCACAATTTCGCCTAGTATAAAAAGAAAAAACCCAATAGAATCCAGTATATTGTACATATGGAACGACAATGGAACAACAAAAGAAAGAATCCAAAAAAAAGTGTGTATAAGGGGATATTCTTCATTGTCTATATTGAAGAATGCCTTGTTTTCTCTGCTCTTCGATTACACATGTAGTTCAACACTGTGCATCGAGGGCTCATTATTATGACTTCGAGGCAATCATGTAGTTACATTGCAGGTTTGTAAATTCTATTGTGCTTACTTAACAGACCCAGGAGTTAAGCTCTGCAAATCGGAGATAAAATCGGTTCCAACTTGGCGAAATTTTTCTTCGAGTTTTTTCGATTTCTGTGAAGATTAATCATTACTTTTGGTAAATTTTCAGTCAAACTGATGATTGGTGGTATAATTATGGTTACTACATACTAATCATCATGTCCAAATCCACTGAAAATCAGTCGGAAATTGGATCTCAGTCGAGATATAATTTAGATAAAGTTTGGAAAAACCTTATTCAAACTTTAGTAACAATTCTGATGATACATCAAAAAAATGAGTATAATAAGGATGATAATGTTCATTCCTGATGATATTATTGATGATTGTCTGGATGAATGGAAATATAGCTTGATTGGGAGATTAGATTTTGTAAAGCTGAAGATGAAGGATGCAGAAGCTTTTCTGCGACAACAATGGACAATTAAAGGTAATCTTCAACTAATTCCTTTGGGAAAAGGCTTTTTCATTATTAAACTTGACAATTTTAAAGATAGAACTTTTATCTAGAAGGGTCTATGGATTGTTGAAAAACAAAACCTCAAACTTAGAGCTTGGGAACCTAATTTTAATCCAGAGGCTCAAAAATCTACTTCAACATTTGTATGGGTAATGTTTCCTGGCCTTAGTATTGAGTATTGGAAAGAACACATCATATTACAAATGGGAAATACTCTAGGCAGAGCAATAAAAGTTGATGAAACTACTTTAAAGAAGGAAGTTGGTTACTATGCCAGTGTTCTAGTGGAGATTGATTTGGCTACATATATTCCTAGTAAAATATGGGTTACATCAAAATATGGAAAGTTTGAACAAGCTTTACAGATTACTAAACTTCCAAAATACTGCAATCATTGTCAAACTGTAGGCCATTATGTAATAGAATGTAGGAACAAAAGGAAGGAGACTACTAAATTTACTTATGATCATAATGTTTTGTGGGAAAAGCCAAAGAATACATGGAGACCAAAAGCCTCTAAGCCTCAAGAAAACATTGGTTTTGACATTTGTTTTCCAGGGGAAGTTTCAGATAATAATCAGTCACAACCAGAAGAATCCTTCATTAGTAATGATGAAATTGATACTATAATTCCACCTATTCTCCATCAAGGTGAGACTTCTTCAGGGAGGTTCCATATATTACAAGACAAAGAAGATGGTTTCCAGGGTGCCTTGAGTTCACATGAAGATTTCCCAGAAGTATCAGTGGATAAGCTCTTAGATTTGTGTTCCAATGCTCTTTGTATTACTAATTTAGTCTCTATGCAACCACCTATTACTTCTGCACCTCCTATTGAACCTGCTAAGACAGTAGAGCAAATTAAGGAAAAGCCAGTGGCAAAAGAAAAGGGATTAAAGCCTAATGTCATTACAAGAAAACAAGTTGCTTCTAGTTCAGGTTCTGATCCTAAAAAAGACTTTGGTGTTATTGGTAGCAAGAAAAATCAAGGAAAGAGAAGTCCTAAAGCTTCTCAACCTCATACTTCTCAATGAAGATCATCTACTGGAATGTCAGGGGCTTAAGAAGAATAAAAGCCATTGACAAAGTAAGAAGTTTAGTTTATACTTTTGGCCCTTCTTTATTTTGGTTAGCAGAACCTAAAATTAATGTGAGAAAAGATACTATTAAAATATTAAGGTTGTCTGGAATGAAGCATTTGGTTATTCACAATACCTCTGAAAGTGGTAAAGGAAATATTTGGCTCCTGTGGAGTTCTTCAATATCTGATCCAATCTTAATATCAAATACTAAACAAGAAATAACAGTGGAGGTGGGTGGATCTTTAATTACTGGTGTACATGCTGCATCTCTTTCAGTAGATAAGAGATTTTTGTGGGACAAGATGCTGGAAATTAAATCCCAAGATCAACCATGGTTGGTTATTGGTGATTTTAATGCTGTTTTGAGCATTGAGGAAAAGAAAGGTGGTAGAAGTCCATTAAAAATAGCAATGCTGGAATTTAATAACTGTATTCAAAGTTGTGGTCTTATTCAAGCCCAAAAAACTGGTTTGGAGTTTTCTTGGTATAATAATAGAGCTGGTGCTAAAAGAATTGTTTGTAACTTGGATAGAGCTTTCTATAATGTTTAATGGTTGGAGCTATATCCTAGTTGGGGTTATAAAATTGGTGTAAGAGGGATATCTGACCATGGTGTTCTTTATGGAGCTAATGCCTCAATTCCTAAGCCTCTAAATGTGCCTTTCAGAGCTTTTAAAGTTTGGTTGGAGCATGAAGGTTTTTTGAAATTAGTAGAAGATTATTGGAAGAAATGAGTAAATGGTAATCCTAGCTTTGTTTTCCTAAATAAATTGAAAGGTTTGAAAAGGGTGATAAATGACTGGAATTGGAATGTGTTTGAAGATATTAAAAAGAAACTCAAAAAGGTTGAGGATGAAGTTTTGAAAGCTGCTTTGGATTCAGATAGAAACCCAGAAAACTTTGCATTATTAGATAAATTGGTAACAGCTAGAGGGGAACAAGAAATCTTAACTCACCAAAATAATGAAATGGTGAAACAAAAGTCAAGAGTAAAATGGATGAAAGAAGGAGCTTTAAATTCCAAAAAAAATCATGTAAGGAATTTCTAACATTTTGGTGTCTTATTTTGAAGAGAAATTTAAATATCAGGAGACTCTGATTGAAGAAAATATTTTTAGTGTTGTTTCTAATGAAGTTAACTCAGAAGATAACAATAAACTTGAGTCAAACTCCTTCAGCTGAAGAAATAAAGAAAGCAGTCTTTGACATGGACCCTGATAGTGCTCCTGGTCCAGATGGTTTTAGTGGATGGTTTTACAGATGGGCATGGAAGATAATTGGTGAAGATTTTATCAAAGCCATTCAGTTCTACTAGTCAAAAGGCTTCATCCCAGTTGGTATGAATTCCAATTTTTAATGCTGCTTCCTAAAGTTTAAAATGCTAAGAGAGCAAATCGGTATAGACCAATTGGTCATATGAATTTCAGCTTCAAGGTGATTACAAAAATTATTACCTCTAGACTGTGCTTGATAATGGATAAAATAATTTCTCATCAACAAGGAGCTTTTATAAAAGGGAGAAATATACAAGAGCAGATTGTGATAGCTTCTGAAATGGTGAATGAAATTGATATCAAAAGAAGAGGAGGTAATTTTGGATTAAAGCTAGACATAACAAAAGCTTATGATTCACTTAGCTGAGAGTTCTTATTTCAGGCCATGAAGTCCTTTGGTTTCCCAGTAAAGTTTATAAACTGGATTCATATTTTACTCAATTCTGCTAAAAATTTTGTTTTGATAAATGGTGGTCCTGTTGGTTACTTTGAAGTGAGTAGAGGACTTAGGCAAGGTGACCCATTATCACCTTTATTATTTGTTATAGCAGAAGATGTTCTCGGTAGAAAATTGAATTCAATGGTTTTAAACAAGATACTGATTCTAATGGTTAACAGAAATGGGGTGCAGCCAACACACATTTTCTTTGCTGATGATATATTCATATTTTGCAATAGTGACAAAAGAAATGTAAGAAGACTGATGCAGAAACTGAATGAGTATCAAAGATCATTTGGACAACATATAAGTTTAACAAATAGCAAATGTTTTATTGGGGGAACAAGTGAAAGAATAAAATTACAATTGGCTGAAGAATGTTGCATACCTCTAGCTTCTTTTCTTGACAAATATCTGGGAGTAATGCTAATACCTGGAAGTATCAAAACTTCTCATGTTTGGGAATGTGTAGAATATCTTCAAGACAAATTAGCAGGTTGGAAGGGACAACTATTATCATTCAAGGAAAGGCTGATACTTGTGAAATTTGTCTTAAGCAGCATACCTATTTACAATATGTTTGTTTATAAATGGCCTGCAAAAGTTTTAAAGGAATGTGAGAGAATAATAAGGAACTTTCTGTGGTCTGGTGATCCTAATGTGAGAAAAGCAGTTACCTTAAAATGGGATAAAATTTGTTCACCATTAACAGAAGGTGGTCTTGGCATTAGAAAACTTGAATATCAACAAAGCTCTCCTAATGAAACTTTACTGGAAGATTCTAAATGGTGAAGATGAATGGGCAAAATTCTTTCAATAAAAATTCAAGAACAGCAGAGGTGAGTGGATTACTTTTATAAGAAATCCTCCATTTGGCCTGGTATAAAAATGGTAATAAATAAAGTTGAAGACAATACAAGATGGTTGGTAGGTGATGGTCAACAAATATCAGTATGGCAAGATACATGGATAAATAACAGACCACTATGTGAACTATTTCCAGGAAATGCTCTTATGAACTCTACTCCCAATATGAAAGTAGTTGAGCTTCTAAATAATAGTGAATGGATTGTGCCTCCAGAGTTTTCACAGTTTTTTAGTGCAAATGAACTGCGTGTAGCTGAGAACACAAATGACAGAAGAATTTGGTGTGGCTCTTCAACAGGTATTTTTTCTGTGGCATCTGCTTGTGAAGTAATTAGAATGAAATATCCAAAATTACAATGGACCAAACAAGTTTGTCATAATAGTGTGCATCCTAGTGTATCCAGTAATGTATGGAAGATAGTTAGGAAGGTGGTACCATCTGATGACACCATGAAAAAGAGGAAATTTCATATGGCATCAAGACGCCCTTTCTGCAAACAAACAGAGGAAAAACTAGAACATATATTGTGGTATTGTGACTATAGTGAAATTATCTGGAAATGGCTTGGTGGAGTATTTCAATTTTTAAACCCAACTGCTTTTGAAGATATTCTCTCTGCAGCAAAAACAAAAAGTCCTGCAGTGAAGGAGATTTGGAGAAATGCTGCTTTCATTACTTTAAAGGAACTTTGGTTCTCCAGAAATAGAGCAGTATATGAAGATGAAGAATATAATTTAAAGATGATCAAGAAAAGAATATTGAAGTTCACAGCTGAAAATGAAGTTAGAATGTCTGCATGCATGTGGAATTCATCTTATGACCTCCATATTATAAAAAAATTTAACCTCAGATGTAGGAAAGTCATATATCTATAGGTTCAGGAATGCTTTTTTCATCTCCCTAGGAGGAATCAAATTTTGATGCGCTGTGATGGTGCTGCAAGAGGGAACCCTGGAGATTCTGGATTTGGTTTCATAGGCAGAGATTGGTATGGTGATGTCAAAGTTGCTGCCACTGGTGGTTTTGGGATTGCAAAAAATTTATTGGCTGAGATCATGGCAGTGCTATTTGCAGGTGAATGGGCAATTGCTAACAATTTCCTATATGTTTGCTTTAGAACTGATTCAAGTGCGGCCATATCAGCATTTAGGAGTGGAAAATTAGCTTGGATAGCTATCACAAGATGAAAGAGAATCTGCAGTAAAATAAAATGGGTGTTTATACACAGCTTTAGAGAAGTTAACTTCTCAGCTGATTCTTTGGCCAAAAAAGGTGCAGGAATGAATAAAGGGGATTATGTTGTGTTTACAGAGAGACCACCTTTCCTCAAAATAATTGAACTTCCTTTCTTAAAATACTTTAGGTTCTGTTAAGCTTTGCACTTGTAAGCCTATCTTATAAAGGCTATTGCTTTATTTACTTTTCAGCCTGAGACCCATTAGGGGTTGTTTTTGGTTTCTTTCAGTCTGAGGCCCAATTGGGAAATTTTGTATTGTGAATTCTTATTTTGGTTTTAATAAAATTCTTATTATCGAGCAAAAAAAAAACATTGCAGGTTTGCACGATATGCTATAAATTGAGTAAAATTGGATGTACCATTTATAAACTTTTGTCAACTATAGGGTTTATCAAAAATTATCCAAGTAGAAAAGCATAACTGAGCTCTTATCGACTAAAATCCCAAATACCAAGTCTCCCATATTGCCCAAATATCTAAGTAATGAATACCAAAACATCTATAAAAAAATTTTTAACAAAAGTTAGGCACACTTACCCGTGGCCAGCTCTTCATCATCTGTGCTTGCTTCCATCATATATACATGACCTACAATAGCAAAAGAGGCATCCAAATTTTGAAAAATAAGCTCAAACATTCACCCTTAAACTTGAATTGCTATAGTAGAAACTGGTCACTACGAAAACATTCAAGTACCTTCTCTCTTTATGCAATCCGTGTGAAGAAGAGTTCAGCTCAAAAGAATGGGATGTCCATCTAATAGTACTATTGAATAGTCTCTCCTTCTTCGAGTTCTAATTAACCTCTACCACAAAAATAACACAGGCTATACTAAACCCATCAAAATAATCAGCTTGTAACCCTAGAGCAGTCTCCTCATGCTAAGGAAACCTCAAAAAACAAATCAAAATCTTTCAACGAATTGAAGCTCGGAAATCTTGTCCACCCATCTGTGATAAATCTGAACTAACCTAAACTAAGTTGATTTTTATTGAGAAAAAAAATTAAGGTTTTAAAAGGGATAATGAGATATATACCTCTAAATCTTGAGGCACTATGTTGTTGATTAAATGGATGAATTTGTTTTGTGGAACAGAGGGGGGGGGGGGGGGGGTGACGTTTAGGGAATAAAAAGATTTACGAACGATGAACCAAGAACCAAGTTGTTGATGTTTTTCAGTTGTTGATGTTTTTTTACTATATATCTATGTAACCCACATCCCTCCCCCCATAACAGTACTCAAAATTTCTCAGCCATCCATGCAAAAACTTCATCCGGAGCTTCCCCACCGCTGGATGATGGCCCCCAATCAACGTCGTCCGTCTGATAGCCCTAGCTATCATGGAGACAAACCTCATACCTTATTATAACAATGATTAATCAAGTTTTGAACAAATGTTTTTAAGCTTAGTCATACATATTTCAAGAATTATTAACAAGATAAACTTGACTTGAAATTTCTATTGTGCATGTAATAGTCTAATTAGTCATGCGACATAGTCCCATAGATAGATTGGTGAAAACTTGAGTAATAGATGGTTAAGTCTTTACTTACTTGAGTAATAGTTGAGAGGTGGCACTGGTGCAGATGTAAGAGTTGTTCCCACAGGCGAGAAGGTTGGTCGTGGCTTGGCCTAGTGCCGCTGACACTGGCAATGGCCTTGCTGCTGCTGGCATGGACGAGCATAGACCGTTGCTATGGACGCGCATAGGCTACTGTTGCGGACAAACATCCGCTGCTGCTAGGGACGGACATCATTGGCTGATGCCGGAGACGGACAAGCTTTAGCTATTGCCAGGGACACGATCGTGGGCTGTTGGAGCGGACAAAGTTAGCCATTGATGCGGACGATCGAGGTTGTTACTAGCGTTGCAGCTCGGCATTCTGCTGGCGCTGGCCAAGTTGGCTTAGCAACTTGGTCTGGCCGCTTGGCGGTGCCGTGGCCATGGCCATGTGTTGCTGGTGCTGGCACTTTGTTAATACTTTGGCCATGGCTGCCAAGAGTTTCTCGTTGCACGAGATTTGGTGTTAGCATCATGCTTAGTCGAGACTGTAGTGCATATGGAACATGTTTGAGGAATTCAGTCGTGGAAGTTCTACGACTCGAAGTAATGGATAATACAACTTTGTACTAAATAGTATGCATCTAATAGTACTTTTATCCAAAAATGGCATAAAACTCATTATGATTTATACATGACAATTTGTATGGCCATACATAAAATAATGAGAGTTCAACTAAGTAAAACTCTGAAATTTTGTCAGAGTTTTAATGTATAGCTATAAGATTAAGATTAATGAGAGTTCAACTAATAGTGAGAGTTCAACTAATAGCTATAAAATAATGAGAGTTCAACGAATAGTGTAAATATAATAAAAAGAGCTATAAGATTAATGTATAGCTATTAATTAGACACGCATTGTCAATTCTCTTCCAAAATATAATGTAGAAGTACGAATCTATAATTCTGATGCTGGTTTAGGAATTCATACATATTTATTTCATGTTGTTGCAGCTGGGCAGAGGCAATATTACAATTTACACCCTTGTTGAAAAACCATCATCAATGACGAGTCCATGATATATTATAGAAATTGAGTCTCCTTCTTATATAATATAATACATAAAAGTGAAGCAATTTAATGATACTAGCACGATCGTAAAGACCTGGTACAATCTATAATACAAAGACAAATTAACGAAGTATAACCATCTAACTTTGATCATTTATAACCTAATAGTTGGAATAGCTCGAAGACGAGTAGCCTTCGCTAATGTAAATCCAAATTCTTCTTCCATATCCAAATCCTCTGGTTTCAACCCATTTTCCAATTTCCAGTCAAATGATTGTAGAAGCAAACACACCATTAAGTGTACCATTCTATGCGCTAATGGTAAACCAGGACAAATTCGACGACCGGACCCAAATGGAATCAACTCAAAATCTTGGCCTTTATAATCAGTTTTCGAGTCTAAAAACCTTTCGGGGGAAAAATCAGTTGGGTCCTTCCATATGGTAGGATCTCGTCCGATAGCCCATACGTTGACTAGTACCTGAGCACCTTTACGGACAACAAAATCATTAATTTTAACATCGATCTCTGCTTTATGAGGAACTAAAAACGGAACTGGTGGGTGAAGTCGCAACGTTTCTTTCACAATTGCTTGCAAATACGGTAGCCGAACAATATCTGATTCCTCAGCTGGTCGTCCTTTCCCTAAAATGTCTGACAGCTCTTGCTGAGCTTTTTTCATCTTAGCGGGGTTATGAAGTAATTCCGCCACTATCCATTCTACCGTGGACGAGGTAGTATCCGTACCAGCAGCAAAAAAAATCCTGTTTGATTCCTATGGACCATATTTTTAATTGAATACATTGCAAATAACTATACATTACTGCTTCAGTGAGGGTCAAAGAAGTGTATACAAGTAATAACACTAGAAAACCGCTACCACGATTGGGAGGCCGACCGAACAAAAAATAAAACACTGCTGCAATTGGACTGTAAAAGAAAATTTGTGCCTAAAGTGAAAGTATCACTTTTCCTGAAACGTAGGGTACATCGTTTTATTAGTTGCAATGGAAAAATTAGTTGATGCATAAACCAAAATATGACTACATAATGTGTTATGCATCCTTTGTGGTGGTTTGCATAATGGCTATGAAATCAATTTTTGAAGATTGTGCCTAAAATGATAAACACTTGCGAATTTTGCATAATGGCTATGAAATCAATTTTGAAAATTGTGCCTAAAATAATAAACACTTCCGAATTTTTCGTAAAAACTTTAAATTTGATATTGTTGTTTGTACTCATTGTGTAGATCTCTTCAAAAAAATTCCAACGAGATAAAATTTATAAAATTCCAAGGCACGAATTTGTAGATATGTTATATTCTAGTTTGCTTGCCAATTATACCCTTGAAAAAATATTATACATAAGAAATTATAATACAATTTGACTCTTATACCTATTAACCTTCCTCTTTGGTTTATTAACGAAAATGTCTAATCCTATTTTCCTTTCCTCTTCGGTTTATTTACAAAAATGTCTAATACCTATTTGTCCTTCCTTTTCGGTTTATTTACGAAAATGTTTAAAGGAAAAAAGAAAAAAAATCAGAGGGGCATTTTTGGTTTTTTGGCTCGGACCATTTCCAATCTATAGAAGGCCCTCCCTTCCTCGTTTTGCGTGGTCACTCGGCCCGATTAACACACAAACAAAATATAGTATAGTATAGTACTAACCTTAAGTAAAGTTTTGATTTCATGACGTTGAAGCGAATTCCATTTTCATGGGATGGATCAAGAATCATATCTAGCAAGTCACCTTTCCCCCCTCTCGAAGGCAACGATAACAGTTTCTTTTCTATAATCTTCTCAAATATCTCATCCAACACTCCAAAATGCTTACTCATACCACGTCTCACACCTTGCAGATCCATGAATCTAATTAGTGGAAAATAATCGGATAAATTCGGTCTCCCCGCTTCCAACATCACTCCCCTAACAGCATCTTTAAAAGCACAAACAGGTGCTGAACCAAAATCATTAGCTAAATCAATTGAAAAGAAAATATTCGATATCAAATTAAGAACAGTAGTAAAAACAGCTTGACCAATATCAACCGCAGTACCAGCGTTGGCGCTTCGCCGAACGTAAGAAACAAGTTCCTCTAACTTTTGTTGCCTTCGGCTTTGGTTTGAATCAAGTTTTTGAGTAGTGAAAATATGTGAATTTGTCAACTTTCTAAGTGTTCTCCACTGAGCAGTAGGAGGTAACCATGCCATTGAAAATTTATGGTAATTGGACACCCTAACAGCGTCTATAACTGTCCGACTAGAAAATAATTGATCATGTTTTTGTAAAATTTCTTGGGCTATAGTTGAAGAAGAAATGACTATTGTTATGGACCGTAAACTCGAGCTAATTGACTTAGTGACTGGTGAGGTTTCTTTCGGAGTTTAAAAAGATTTCCAAAGATGGGCAACGGAATTGGACCAGGTGGCAGATCTGTGGGTGAAAAATTTAGTAATCCATGAAAATACTTTGAGAAATGCTAAAGGAAGTAGAATTAACAGAAGAAGATTCAAGTACTCCATTTCTTTTGCTCTCTCTTGAAACTTAAAATTTCCAATAATGCAGATTACATAGTACCCCTGAAGTTAAGTGCATGATAATGGAATCAAATAATTGAGTCATGTACCGCCTAAATCTCCTTCTTGTTTTTTTAATAGATATTGTTTGGCAAAACGATAAGTTTGTATACAGTACTGTCTGTACGCGCTTAGCCTTGCTATATCGAGTAGTGCTACGTTGACCGTGGTAAATCCAGGGAGAGAGAATCCTAGGAACCCACCAGGGAGTTAAAGAGGGGCGGTTAAGTTTCTCTCTCCCGGGATATCCCCACATACAGATTTCTAGAATGTGGAGTGTTATATCAATTTGTTAAGCAGTGCAAGTACTACAGAGGAAATGATAGATCTAAGTATTTGGGTACAGGATGAAAACGTCCTATAAATACAAAATCTGGGTGTAGGACAGGCAGGCAAGCCTTAACCCGTAAACGTCACATTCAATCTGTTTTAAACTTTTAACTTGCGTTTGAAAAGGCCACAAAAGTCTAACTAGTGATAATGCGATGTCTTTGTTGTGGTGGCTAGCTATTTTAGAACGGATTTTTGGGGACTACTCAAAAATGGAGGGGACTATTTTGTGATAGGAATGTCTACCCTATACTTATAAGGGGTGTCCTAAAGTGTGGAAATGACTAACCTACCTTTAACCTAATTTAATTTAAAATCAACCTAATAACCACCTATATATATATAACCACCACCTCCTCCCACCACCGCCCAAAGATAAATTGTCGAGTCTTGCAGTCAACATGATATCAATAAATCCAGGTAGTAATCCTCCTTGTACCTGCCAATTTTTACTTGGGATATAATAATGCTAACAAACAGGAGAAAACGTGCAAGGAGTTGAAACATATAATCTAGTATATAGATAAATTTACCTGAGTCTGCAAGAGAAAACATAATGTATTGCACACATAAATTGAAATCATTGACTTTTCGCATAACTTCTTCTTGGAGTCGGAGCCCAGCAACCTTATGCACTTATCCAGGATACAAGAGACAAAAGGACTGAAATCAGGTTTAACATCTACAGAAAATGGTAAAGATCAGCGTACATTCCTAAAATTCACATAGTTTTGAAGAGAGGTGATATATGGTCACTCTAACAGACAAAAAATAGAGGTGTGACTTGAATATGGTCACTCTAACAGACAACCAAGAAACACAAAAAACGATGAAACAACTAGAGAACACAGATGGGGAACCAACTTTTAGAAGACAAAAGTGACTGAATGGCGTTGACGACAGGTTTTTAGGTTGAGTTACTAAAAAAAAGGTTTGTTATTTTTATTTACAAGCCCAAAGCTGAAAAACAGAAGAAGGAACTCTACCTTTTCTTTTGACAAAAATCAGAACACTTCTTACAACTGAATTAAGAAACCTGGAAGCGGTGAAGCGCAAATCTATTTTCGAATGCATTAAAACATTATGCTATAAAAGTAGGTCAATCAGTACTTGTGGGATCTGATCCTTACTATACTCTGGGAACTGGGCAGCAAAGCATAACTTAGCAAACTATAAACTAAAACTGCAACAACATCCACGGTAACAAACTAAAGTAGAAACCAAAACTCACAATGCAAGCGAACTCGGAACTTACTTCCAAAGTCATTCAACTTTGACAGCTGACACCTTACAGTGTTGTGATACTTGTATAAATTCGTTCCCACAGAAGAAACAGCATTACACAAGAACAAAACAACACCTTCAAACAAATCCTCTGAAACTTTAAGCCCTTGATCTTCTGCAGGTGAATCTTCTCGTCTGCAACCAGGTAAAAACATGAACCACGCATCTATTTCCCTTGGGTCTGAGTCGAAGGCCCCAGTACTTAACATAGCTGCTCGAGCTAAGGTATATGCTTGATCTCGTATGCCTTTGATTGGAAAACATATCAACAGATTGATCAACGGGCGCAGATGCCTGTACATTGTTTCAGAAGGTCTGAAGGGGATCCTACTCTCAGGACACCATCCAATGTATTCTACCAACAAAGGCAATAAGGATTGCTGCTGAGTAATCGACAAGACAAAAGGGTTGCTCGGAAGCTCTTTAAAGAAAATTTGGCACTGTACGCTGCAAGAGGATACCCAGATCAGATATACATAACAAAAGGGGGAACAACTGTCAAAAATAGGTCAACTTAGTGGAGCTCAAAACCCCAAGTTCCAATAGTGTCAGCCAAATTTTTGAAAGTAAAGGAAACCAGATTAAGGAAGAAAAACTTACAAGATAAATAGTAAATATTTCCATAATCTTGGAGTGTGAATAGATTTCTGCATCCCTTGGTTCATCTCTTATTACACTGCACTCTTGTGAACCCCAGATTCTGTCCATAATCTTGGTAGGATCTGTTCCATTTTCCTGCACATACTTGATAGCCTTATCACTGCTGTTGCCTCTATCATCAGAATTAGTGCTTAACCCACTTATAACAATATCGTCAGCAAGATCAATCTTAGATTTCTTAACACTGTCTCGAAAGTTTAGTTCAGAGGATTTTTCCGAACTCCTTGCCCTCTTCAATTTTCTGTTGCAACTTTTTAAATCACTTTTTCTCATCTCGGTTAGTAACTTGAGTAAGACTTGAGGATCAGGTAACATGGCTCTAGCAGCATCTTGAATGCCTTGCTTTAGAGACAACCATTTCTGAGCCACTAAACCATTGTCGTGAGAAGCACACTCAATTACCCTAATGAAATTGTCTAGAGACTTTAATGCTTCCAAAAGAAATCTTGCACAACCATGCTTCACAAAGATATTATCATGTTGTAATCCCCTATTGATGACCATCCTACTAAATGCACGAGGAACGATGCAGTTCAACATGCACTGCACCTCAGGACTGTCTACAGTAGGTGGGTCATGCTTCCACGGAGCAGGATAACTTAAATATAAACTGGTATTTGTCGAGGAAACCAAGTCTGTCACCAAAGAAATAGCAGCTAACCTGTAAGCAGTTCAGTAACCATGTCAAAGAAACAAATAAAAGAACAAGGGATCACTGACAAGCATATCCACAAAGCATAAAGGGAAGTTAGTAACTGCACTAGAATAAAGGGAAATTTTGTTTTAAAAAGTTTACCAGTTCGGAGATGAACAAGGCTCTAGACTGAAGGAGAATTCATCCATGTAGGCAGAACCTAAAGAGGGCCTGCCGTTAACAATAGTCAAAAGAAGTTCCCTGTGATGACCAATATCTTTTGCCTTTAGCTTTTTCATGAGATCCAAGAGCCGCTTACGATTACCCTTTAGTGGATATTTCGCGTTTAGATCTGGCATCAACCCATTCAGAGGATCAGTGCAAACCATAACTAGAACCTCATGTGCAATATCAGCAGAAGACCCACCTATTGGATTACCAGAAATAAGGGCTAACTGTTCCAGTGTACCACTTCCAAAAAGAACACTCCGAAGACTTGGAGGCACCAAGGAATCCGGGGTCAGAACTTTATCCCTAAGAACAGATAAAACGTATACAATTGTCTCTTCATCATCATTTCCAAGGTCACGTAGGATACCATAATACAACTCCTTTTCCTGTAGTATCCACCTCAATAATCTTGGATTCCCACATTCCAAAAATGACATGCCAAACTCAATTTTAGATTTTCTCACTGAATAATTTCCCTTGTTAACAACTCTTTTCTTTTGATTTTGTGCTTGTTTAGGGGAAACAAGAATTTTAAAATCAAACTTCTCAAGTACCAAAGAAGCCAAACCTACGCCACGCCTAACAATTGCAGCCATAAGCAGCAAAGCCGCATTTCTACGCTTTGTTTCTCCACTTTTCAGTTCGTCATAAACATCTTCCAGTTTATCTAAAACAATAAACTTACCTAATTCGTCAAGCCTCCTACTCAAAGTCAATCTCCCAGTATCACAGGATTCATACTTTCCATCAGGTTGATCCAAAACTGCTGTAACTAACGATAAAACATACAAGTCACTATTAGCTTTCTCTTTTCCAACTTTCCAAATTTTCATAAGCTCCAGTAACTTAGGAGAAGCATGGACTTATTGGCGGAGCAATTCACCTCCTGACTCTCCTCTTAAGATCTTAATAAACTCTTTCGAAGCTGCTGTATATATAACAACTTCGTTCGACGCTAATTTACACAATAGTTCTCTCAATTTTACTTCATATGATACATTTAGCACAATTTCGTCTCTTTCAGCTCTAGTACCTTCATCTGCCTGTGCCTCTGTAAAATCAAGCAAACGAATTAAGGGACACAATCAATGCTATAGCACAATCAAAATTAACATAAGCTACAAACAACCTTTGATTACGCTACTAATTGCTGAATACCAGAGCTGGAAAGTAGAATAATCTACGACCACTCTAGGGTTTCTAAGATAATACAGTAAGAGACAGTGAATCTTCAATTCGATTGAAAGTAGTAAACTGAAAACATTAAACAAACCTTGGTAATCTTCATCTTCTTCTTCCATTACTTGTTCTTCAATACCTTGAGAATCATAATCATTGTAGAGTTCTTCTTCCATCACTTGTTCTTCAATACCTTCACTTTCGTTCGTCGCTTCCTCCATTGAAGAAGAAGATCGTAAATTGAGGGTTTAGAGTGAGGGTTTTGTTTCCGTTTGGAGAGAGGAACTTTAGAGAAAGGTGAAGTTAAACCCTGGTGGTATGGGGCGGGCGACCTTGCCAGTTGCCATGATTTTTTTGTTTTTTTTTTTAAAGTTTAAATTATATATTTCACGACTTAAAACCTATCCTCTTAAAAACAAACTCTCTCGAACCGGGAGTCATGACATTACTGTGCATAACTTTCTGGACTCTCTTAAGGAGTCCAACCGCTTCTGGAACCAAAAAACCAAATGTATCAAAAGCAAAAGGAATAAAGGCGTGTCCATTATCACGACATGCCTTCTCATGTTTCGCTATCTTACCTGAGGCAGCCCTCAGTGCTGCTTGCCCGACTGTAAACGTGCCATGTCCTATGCCTACTGATGGAGAAACCCCAGTGAGGTCAACACATGCGTGTTTTCCATTAACCCACCCAAAAATCAAGACATCTGCTGGCCTGAGTGTTGATCTCCCTTCGAGTGGATCAGTCAAAAAGTTGACAGCCGCTTCTTTCTTCGCTGAAATGTCGGCTCTCCACAAAACATCATACAAAGTGTCCCTCACATGATCATGTTTATGTTTAAACCCAGGGTCTACCTTGCAATGAGCTGCATGTTCCCTGTAAGTGTTCAAACACTCAGTGATACAAGCAGGACAGCTGGTGTCCAATGGGTATAGGGGGATCATCAATCTGTATTTAAGGATGGTACGGTACTCCACGGGTGATATCTTCTGTCCAAGGCCTTCAATCGGAATAGCGAAGAGGAAATCCTGCGCATGCCTTGCTTGCAGACAACCCAAAACAGCTTTTTGTCTGTCCGACAACTCATAAACTCTGTCCATGTCTTTAACCACTTTACCAAAAAGAGCAATCGCCAAAGTACTTTGGGCTTTAGGGGGGCGGTGTCTTTGTTGGTTAAGCTGCTAAAGTCAAAATCAGGGAGAGTTGCTTGTAACGTCTTCAAAGCCTTGTTGAAATTTTCATCCATGCCGTCTACCCCCACTCCTTAATATATGATCCTGTAATCCCTAAGTTTAAATACGAAAATGGAAAGTGGTGGGCCTTGTTACGGTTGGTGGCCAAATTCATGGAATCATGTATGTTTCGTATGAGAATTATTTTTGAACCATTTTTCGGGGACCATGGTTTCAATTTTAGGAGGACATTTAGAAGTAAAGTGAAGCCACCCCTTATCCACATATTTTAGTTAATGACCAAAATGCCTTTATATTATTTTAATTTTTATTTATTTTTGAAAAAAAAAATTAAATAAAAAATTAAATTTTTTAAAAAAATATTTTTTTTTCTTTTTTTTAATTAGCTTTGGTTCGACAAGTACAAATTCGCAAGTATTTTTCTCGCAAACCCTTTAGCGATATGCAAATTCGGAGGTATTTTCGCACAAATCCATTACTTTTAATTTGTTTTTGATTGAAAAAATCGATTAGAAATCATCAAATTAGGTTTGAAATGTTAATTACAGAGTATTGTTCGGTTAGGAGTAGTTTAAAAAAACCCTAGTTTTCTAAACGAACTTCCTGAGACATAGAACACCAAGAACACGTCGGTTAGAACGAAAAAATTTCTTGCAAACCAAACTCATAGTTCGGTGCGTTCGCAAAAGTTTTAGAAATTTTGTACCTAACCGAACTTTGAGTTCGGTCCGTTCGCAATTTTTTTAGAATTTTTTTACTTAACCGAACTCCTACCTGAAAATACACTGAACAGGGTTCAGTTATATTCATAAAAATCTTTGCAAACTGAAAGTTCGGTGCGTTCGCAAAAGTTTTAGAAATTCTTTACTTAACCGAACTCCTATCTAAAAAAACTTTTATATATTTTCTCTTAGCCGAACTTTGAGTTCGGTCCGTTTGCAACTTTTTTAGAATTTTTTTACTTAACCGAACTCCTATCTGAAAATACACTGAACAGGGTTCGGTTATATTCATAAAAATATTTGCAAACCGAACTGAAAGTTCGGTGCGTTCGCAAAAGTTTTAGAAATTTTTTACTTAACCGAACTCCTATCTAAAAAATATTGTATATATTTTCTCTTAGCCGAACTTCAAGTTCGACTATATTTATTATTTTTCCCCTAGCCGAACCACATACAAAAAAATGCAAAAAAATTAAAAATTTAATTAATTAAATTAATATTTATTAAATTAATAAAAGGGTAACTTAGTCATCTCCACCTTTTAGGTCACCCCTTATAATCATAGGGAAGGTGGCCTAATCAAATCATGGTCCCCTCAAAAAAGTCATAATCCCCAAAAAATCGTTCTTATTTTTGGGAAACTTAGGCGCAGGCCCAAAAAAAATAATATTCTCATTGTCAGGCCCAATATTATTTTTAGTTTCCGTGACACCCATAATTATATGAAATTTTGAACAATGACTGCATAACGGGTTATGCATCCTAATTTTTCAAGGGTATAATTGGTAACGCAACTTGGATATATAACATATCTAAAATACCGCGCCTTGGAATTTTAAAAAATTTATATCGTTGGAAATCTTTTAAAGAGAACTACACAACGAGTACAAACAACAATATCAAATTTTTGTTTTTCACGAAAAAATCGGAGGTGATCATCATTTTAGGGAAAAATTTCGAAAACTGACTACATATTCGTTATGCAGCCTCCAAAAAAAATGCATAACACAATATGCATACACCACAAAAGATGCATAACACGTTATGCAACCATATTTTTGTTCATGCATCAATTATTTTGGTTATGCAGCCACTAAAACGATGTATATGCCTGAATCCAACAGAAAAAGCATACGCATAACGAATTATGCAGTCATTTTCTCGATTGCATAACAAGTTATGCATCTATGACAGGTTATGTAGTCATTTTTTTGGTTGATTTTAGTGCGTACAGATAAAGTTGATGCATAATGCATTATGCAGCCATATTTTCGGATGCATAACAAGTTATGCATCCATTTTCACGACTGCATAACTTGTTATGCATATATTATTGTAGGTGCATGAAAAGTTATGCAGTCTTTGTTTTTGTTGGTTTCAATAGTAACAAAAAATTTGTTGCATAAGGTGTTATACAACCGTTTTCTGGACTGCATAACAAGTTATGCAACAAATTTTGTAAATGCATAAAAGGTTATGCATCCATAACAGAGTCATCATCTTCTTTCCTGTTTCAATAACTTCCATGCTCAACAGCAACATCACCAACACAACTCAGTTCAAAAAAACTAATAAACTCGATCAACAGCAACACTTGTACACCAACAATCAAACTCACTGTATCACCAGGTCCATTTCAGCAATTCATTTTCTTCTCTAATTCATACCTGCAATTACTCAATTTCATCATAGATCCGATAAAATCTTCATCCCCTGATTTCTTATCTGTCAAACCCTAATCATTGCAATCGACTCAAACCAATTTCTTCACTCGAATTTGTTGATAACATCAACACAAATTTCGATTTAATCCAACCCCTAAATCATCTTCCATTTTTCAGATATCAGCAGTAAAAGTTCTTCTCGACTTCAAACTGGAGATTCTTCTGCAAATCAAACCCAACATAGATCTGATCCATCTCGATGCTTCAATTCAGTCAAACGCTAACTCAAACCAAATCAAGTTAAAACCTAAAAACAAAAAATCCAAATCCATATAAACTGAACGAAAAAGAGAAAATTTGATAAGATTCAAGAGTTGAAATTGATAGAACTTGAAAGGAATCTGAATTACTCTTTTGAAAGAAAATCAAAAGCTTGTTCTTCTTCTCCTCTCGCCTCTCCGTCTGGTTTTCTAAGTATCTCTCATCTCTCTCAGCGAAGGAAAGAAATCTCACGATAAACTTAATTTTAAGAAATATGGGCCTGCTGATAATTTTGTCTGAAAAAATGGGTGCGCGCCTGACATTTTCTTGGCGTGGGTTTGACGTTGGAAAAAATATGAAAAATGGGTGTGGTGGTAGTTTCCACATTATTTTTTCCACAAATTTTTCGTATGGACCCGACCTCTTCCTCTAAGATTTGCTGCGAAACTTAAAGGGATTTATGGACCAACTTTTTTTTTAACTCTAAATCACATATATATAATTTTAAGATCATGAGGTAATGCCAAACAGTACATGGACTTTAAAACAATAGAATTCTATGAATACTATGAATTTTAACTTGAGTTACCAAATACACGAGGGATTTACATGAATCCCAAAATTTGTAATCCCATCAGATTATAAATTTATCGAAATTGTGAACTCTGCAAACAAACCCACTATAAGAGTAGAAGGATACATTGTTAAGGAGTCTGAGTGGTACGGTTCACGAAATGTGGTGAACTGAAATTGGGAGATAGCCATCGGTTCACGAACCGTCGATATCTGAGTTTAGGAACCGCATGACAGTTCACGAACCCGATTCATGATCGAATTTTAGATAGTGGTAAATAGGTTGTCGTTCACTCGGACTTGATGAGATTGATTTTAAGAATTAATAAAAAAAATAATACTTAAACTAGCAAAAATATACAAATTATGGTGACAAGATAAAGAGACACTGAGACGCAGGATTTCACTATTTTTCATATTCTTGTGGTTCAGTCATTAACTCTAGACAATAAAGCTCAAACAAAAGAAGTTGTGACTCTAATTCTTTGCCAAAAATAGATTTCATAAAACATTATTTGTAAGTTGTAAGCATGACGCATCAAAAGTAATTGAAACCAAGCATGCGACATCAGACAAAATAACAAGTAATTAATAGAAATCATAAAGCAATTAAATCTATGCAAAAAGTCATAAAGGAATTAATTCATTTACCACAATTATGAAAAGTTGCTTCCTCCATTGTCCCAGTGATGGGGTTTAGTTCATCATATTGGAAACACGCTCAAAATTTAATTTCATTGCTCAAAAGTGTGCTTACAAAGATGGATATATAAGAAAAGAGAGATTTGTAACGGTGTAATGCCGTTACTGTTACAATTCTGTGACTGTTACAAATAAACTAGAGCTCTCCTCTGTCTCAGAATAACTGTTGCGAAGGGAAGAAAAGATGACAGTCAATCAACGACTGTCTTTGACTGTCAACTGTTCTTCCTCTTCTTCTCCTCTCTGCAGATTATCAAATCACTCTGCAAATCTCTTTTTACGCTCAATAATCGACCCCAAACTCTCCCCAGTCACTCCATAACCCCTCTATGACTCCCAAGGACCTTATTTATACGTGAAAGCACCTCGAATCATCAAAATCTTCTCGTAATCAATCCATTATTCTCCTCGGGCAGACACGGGAAATAATTTCCCTTTTATCTCCTGCACGCTTCTGCTGATGTCGAATTTCTCCCAACAAGTTTCTTACGCGTCTCTGATGAAGTCAAGCGCGCTGTAGACACACGAAATCATTCCAAAGATAACTAAGAATCTCGAGAATATCTTCCACGTAACATGCTTTCCCTGTTTTATTTTCTCACGCGTTTTGCAGCTTTCTCCACACTCCAAACAGGCGAGAAAATCGTCTAGAATTGATTCAAACTCGTGCAAGGAAGATATCTCACGTAACTTCCACAATAGAATCCGAGTTCAACTCACTTCCTCTGTTTTATAGTTCCACTTACTTTGGCCCAAGTTTTTTCGAATCTGAAAGATATACAAACCCTGTTTCCCCTTAACAGCCCCAATGCAGTCCAAATCCGAGGTTGAATCTCAATGGAACTCGTCCAAAATTGATCCGGAGAATCACGCAGTTGCAGATTTATTTTCCTGCCAAAATCTTTTTTTCAAACGATGAAGATGGTGTCCCTTAACCAAACCGAGTGTGTCAATAGCAATTAGGGTACCCCTTATCAGTTGAAGTGCCCCTTATCCATTTGGAGGGTGTAAATAGCAATTCCTACGGGATGTAAATAAAACATTTATGGGGCGTCTCTAACATACTTCCGGGATGCCTTGAACACTTTTCTAGGTGCCTTTAGTAATTTTCTCCCAGAAGTCCAAACACCACTTTTCGAGCCAATGTTGCGGCAAAAGCTTATTTCTCCAAAAACACCTACAAATACATAAATAACCAAATAAGTACAAAATCGAGCACTAACAATACACATAATTGAGATCAAAATAGACACATATATGCGTCTATCAATTCACGAATCATATCAACCTGAATTCACGAAGTGGCTATTGTTTCACAAACCGTCCCAGTAAATATTAGCAGATGCTCAAAGACTTATTTTATAAATATGTTTAGCATTACTATGACTCTCATAAACACATCTAAGACATCTATGATCACTAAAACTCCTTGTGTATGTGCATCATGATTAAGTCCTAAGTGTTTATACGAACACAATATTGATTACTAGTTCAAATGGCATATTTGCCAAGACCAATCATTGTACACGGTTCTAGAACTTGGACCACTGTGTATATCTTCTATGTGATTTCAAGACAAACTTCTCGCATGCTTACTTGAAACCGTAATTAGAGTTTCATTTAAACAGGGAAAGTGTTTACTTGAATCTCAAGTTATCTTAACTTGAATTTTAAGCAACCCTCAGTCTTGAACATCTATAATTAGAGACACTCATTCGACTGGAAAATTTAATCCCTTACACTTCTTTGTCCTAGTTGATTGCTAGAGTCATCCTCTATTGACATAGGTTTCCTCTGAGAAACATAATTAGGTCTACGACTGAAAAACTTCACTTAAGGATTCATGAAGCCAGGTCCGACTATCTTTACCTTGATAGTTCGTGTATCCCGATCTTGTTTTTTATGTTATCGAGGTTTTCGTAATATCTTTGAGGAACGAGATAGATAAAACCGCAAAGTTCTCTTCATCTCAGACTTTGTGATTCCTCAAGATAGATATATGAAAACCATTCTGAAAAGCGAGGGTACCCAAATACACCACACATATTTTAAATATCAACCTATAAGTCTCATACCAAGTGTGATCGTCTATGGACAAATTCGAGACAATATGACAACTTGATATTCACTTGATAATAGTTACGGTACGAAACCGATTTACTATAGGATCAATATCAAGTGATTAGGATTAATGCACAATAGTATTATTTACTTAATTATAATGCAAAAGTAAAGTAAATAACACACACAAGATTTTGTTAACGAGGAAACAGCAAATGCAGAAAAATCCCGGGACCTAGTCCAGTTTTGAATACTCTCAGAATTAAGCCGCTATACAAAATCTAATGTCAACTTAATATAGTTGAGACCAAGTAGACTACCCCTAGCTACTTAGTTTCCTCAGTATCCCTGCGTCTTCGACCTTTTGGTCACGCATGTGAATCTCAAGACAAAAGTCATTATCTCAAGTTGCATTACCCAGTAAAGTCTTTATGTACTCAACTCCTTTAAATAGTATTCCAAACAGTAAAAGAACAAATCTGTTTGGCAACCACTTCAATCATCTTTTCTATAAAAGATATGTTGAGTTGTCGACAAAGGCTCTTCTGTTTAATCTAATGGACTCCTTTGTCGGGTAAGATAAATCCAAATCAGTAACTTAGATTCAGATTCACAACTATCAGATTCAGATATTGAAAAATACCATCAAATGATAGTTACCGATCAATATGACTTTTTGATTAGATAAATCTAATCTAAGTCGGATCCTAGCCGATCAAGATGTGTGCACAAATTCGCAAGATACGAAAACTGATAAGAAAATCTTCTTTTTCTTTAAATCTTCAATTACCTTCTCAACAACCTGCACAACATAAACTTGAATCCTCTTATGATTAATCACACACAGAACAGAGTCTGTTAACAATGGATTATCACAAGACGTCTTTAGATCTACAAATAATTCTAAAGATCCCGTCGATACTTTGATCTAGTTTGAGTGACCCTTTTGTCATAAGAGAAGGCTCTCAAAAATAACCAAACTAAGTGAAATCAAAGTTTCAACAACCGTTAGTCAATCAAATCAATAATCGAAAACTAGAATAATAATGCAATTATCTAGTTTCCCACCAACAGTACTCGTAGAACTTCTTGATCCCACAGAAGTCTTTAAATGAGCGGTCGTAAGAGATTTCGCCTAATTAGGTTACTTTCCTTTACGAATAGACGGCTCCACCAGAAACATCATGAAATGAAGTTTGTCTGGCTCTTAGGATAGTTTGCAAGAAATGCAAACTCAAGTATTTATAGACCAAGGTTGTTTGGACAACAAGGAAATTCCAAAACTGAAAATATTCTCAAGATATTCAATAAAATACCTAATTTCGGTTTTCCTATTTCCAATTAAATGTCAAACAATATTTCCGAAATCTCTCTTATAAAGTTTCTTTTATTAGTTTAGCACATTAACTAATAAACCTTTTCAAGAGGATATGTTGTCATTGCTGGCAATTAAAACATATATATTTGAAAATCATTATTAAATGCTTTTCAATATTTCGGTTTGGGATCACCTTGATCATCAAGGAATATTTTTTAACAATAAATGATAAAAGTTGTGTACATGTTCAAATAATGTCGACATCTATAAGTTTCTCTTAGCAAACCCTAATTCCTAATTCATACACAACATGAAGAAATGTGTGAACTTTGGAAACTCGGATTTGCTCTTGGAACCGGTTATACCATGACTCACGATACAAGTTGTGACCGATTATACCATGCTCTCACAGATAAGTTGTGACCGGTTACACCATGATTCCCAATGTAGCTTGTGATCAGTACTTCCCAAAGTATCTTGTGATCGGTTACACCTTGCTTCCCAATGTATCTTGTGACCGATTACACCTTGCTTCCCAATGTAGCTTGTGACCGATTACACTTTGGTTTCCAAATTAGCTCGTGACCGATTACAACTTGCTACACACTATAGGATATGACCGATTATACCTTGATTCTCAACATAAGTCAAGATAGGTTTCTACCTTGTCATCTTGTATTGGTCATCCAAATGATATTCAATAAAGAACCGGACCAACACACTTATGATTTCCCTTTCGATTATGAAACAAGTTCATACATCTACTTCCTTAAACCAATGTAATAATACATAGTTTCCTATGATGAAATCACACCTATATCCTACAGATAATCAAGTAACTAAATACATAGATTATGTTGATGTCGTATTTACGAAGTTCAAAAGATAATCGTTGTACTTCATAATATATTTCCTTGATACTTTGATCATAATGTTATGACCAAGTCTAATCACAAGTGTATTATATATACAGCTTCACATTTTATGTTTTCAATATAAAACGACTTGAAAGATACGTTAGGAATGGAAACAAGATCAAGTCAATATTACTAACCTCAAGAGGAAGGATGATGTCTTCGTTTCACTCGTTACTTATTCACATTCTTCAGGTCTTCAGAGTAATACTTGTACCTCTCAACATTTCTAGACTTTCTAGTCTAACCTAAATGAAGTTGACTATAGTAGATAATCAAGCGACTCTAGATGAGTTTTGATAATAAAATATGACAACCGAACTTGACATACCAACATTTGGTGGGTTCAACCGAGCTATGCTCTAACACATTCTTAATTGATTAGTTCACGATTATTCTTGACAAGTGGTTAAGAATCCAGAATTCTCACCTAATTGAGCGTAAGTGTTCCGGATTTGTGAGGTTTGCTAGCTTTGTCTATTGCCAACATAAGGCATATTGGTATCAAAAGTCTACACTTAGGTTAAAGAAACTCTTAGGTTGTAAAGGACGTCAGCTAAGGGAATCAATTGCTTAGAGTCTTGCGAGGTTCAAGAGACTTAAGGAGCACGACTGCAGCTGAATTTCTTGGAGGGTGAATTTGGCCTCAACTAATTCTAGTATAAAGTCTGATAATAGCCTAGTGTCTATAGCGGCTTAATACAATTCGGTGTTCAAATTTGGACGAGGTCCCGGGGTTTTTCTGCAGTTGCAGTTTCCTCGTTAACAAAATTCGTGTGTGTGTGTGCGCGCGCGCTTTTTACTTTTCCGCATCTTATGATTGTTAAAAGTACTACACATGTTCATACTCCTATCAAAATGAAAAAGTTGGTGATGTACTTACTAACCTCTCCTTTTCAGCTAGAGCAGATCTTACAATTGAAATACATCAATGTATCCAATTTCTCCGTATATGTCCAAAGCAAATCTGCACATTGTATAATCATAGCATCTCCAGTTAACATTGTCAAAATATTTTTGTAAATCAACTTTGACAACCAAACCAGGAATCCCTTGTTTTTCCCTTGCATCAATTAACTCCAAAGCAATCAATATATACCATCAGTGATTTGTCTTTCATCAGTGATAATAGGAAGCACCACCTTAATTTTATCTGCCAAGCATTTATAAATGATTAATGTGCCAATCATTCTTCATGGAAACAACATGATCACGTTTTCCCAAAAGAATTATGTTGGTAAAATTCAGTCTCCAATCAAGAGAGCGATTGGCTTTAAATTCTTTTATCACAATCATTAGGTCTTGCTTAATGACCTCCCACGCTGCCTTAAAAATTTACAAAGTATAACCGTTAGGCTCAGGAGATTTATCGGTGCCAAATTTGTATATCACATTCTTTACTTCGTCTTTGATAAAATGTTTCTCCAACATAATTTTATGCTGCACACTCAAAAAGGGAAGATCAAGATCATCGAAGCCGGCTCTGATCTTCATATCTTCATGGAATAAGTCCGAATAATAATTTTTTGCTTCAACATTTATAATATCTTTATCATGACATATAACACCATTAATAAGCAAAGAATTAATACCATTAGCTCTGAATCCACAATAAGCATTCTTGTGAAAAAATCTTGAATTTATTTCATCATCAATTAGCCACTGACCTTTTGATCTAGCATGTCATTTCCTAACAAGATTTAGGCTAGCAACTTTATATTTGAATTTGAAATTTCCCCTCTCATAAAATTCCTCATACATAGATTTAGAATTTCCTCCAGACTATCCATGACATCAATCAGATTTTCAAGATTTTCAACTAATTCTGCTAGTATAACCAAAAGTCACCCTGCCCCATTTCTTAATAAAAAAACATTAGACCTTGAAGTTTTTTTTTTGCTAAAATATATCTAGGCTTACCCACAAAAGTAATATTACTCCACCAAATCTTCATATTATATAGAAAAGCAGGGTGAGATAAGTAATAGTTCTCAAATCTAAACGGAGGTTTAGTCTTCATACCACTATTACAACTCGGAAAAATGGGAGCATGATCAGATACGGGCCTCTTAAATCTTGATTGAAGATAAAAAGGGCATCGTTGATGGTAGATTTTTGACAATGGACAAAATTATAAAATCACAGTTTTGTATATCTCTCACCTGGCTTCAGACGAATATATGAAATTCATATTTTATAATTTAGATATAAAAGCTCTTGTTACGATAATCTCCAACTGATCATGTAACCTCTTCATGGCATAAATATGTAACGACAATATTAGAGTCTCATCTGAGCTTTCAATATTCTACATATTTCATCATTTGTACTGTGCAGTTCATTAATTTTTCAGTATATAATCGAGAATGATTGGATAACTCCTAGATAAATTCACCATAGTATATAACAATAATGTCTTCAGGATGTCATTGTTGTTGGTCGTATTATTCCCCTCCAAGTGTTCCATGACTATACAGAATAAATATTAAAAACATGTGCGGTACTATTGCCATCATGTACCATGTTCTCGAATGAACATAAGGCTCCTACATAGATTGCCTACTAGTATAGAGTGACTTATAAACAAATTTTATCTTTATCCTATAAAATATTTACTATCCCCAAAATATTACATTACTTCAATTCATAGCTGAATTCTATGAATTAATAATTTATATTTGTCTTTCGGGCATATGAGCTACCAACCGAGTAAGGCCCGAGAAAATTGGGTGGGTGAATTGAGAAGTAATGCTCCAAAGAGAACCCAATAACATGGACGAATGGGGATATGGAATACTCATCAAAATAGGAAGAAAAAAAAAAGGGAAAAAAAGAAAGAAAAAAGAATGTGCATGATTGGACCCATTGGCCGTCCGGCCATGACGACCCTGTCGTGGCCAGTCCCCTCCATTTTTTAACTTTTTATTTTTAGTTATCTTATTATGAATCTATAAATTCCTTTTTAAAATTAAGGTTGCAAAATTAAATCTCAGAAGGACTATCATCCGGGAGGAAATTAGTCGGAAGCCTAGCAACAAGTTGTGCTCCAACCCCTTTCTGAATGACCACTCTTAACCTATGAAAAATAAAATCTCCAACTTGCACATTAGCATCATACCAAGCAATATAATTGCGCAAGCGCTTCAGAAAATCCATGGTATATCATCACCAAGCTCTCCTAAGGTGGTGAAGGCAAGTGTTCCAAAACTATAACCTTGTGCTGCGCATTTCTCCAAATACTTGGCATTCTTACGAGCAACCGCATTCTTTATATAGCAAGCCCCGGAGTAAAGGTACGTACCCCACCTACCATAAAGGGAGAAACACCAGTCACATCAAAGCATACATCTCGCCTATTGTCCCAGTTATACTCGAATATATTAGCTGGTCTCAAAGCTGTGCCATTCTTGGATATAAACCCTAAGTCAACCTATTTCCTAGCTGGCACGCCTGTTCGATAACACATGTACGCAACAGTGTCACTCACCAAATCATGCCTAAACTTAAGACCCACCTCATTTGCACAATACAGGGAATGGTCATCGAAAACATCCATATCCCTTTTACAGAAGGGACAAGCCCCATCCACTTCGAAAAGGGGGATCCCCAACCTATACTGGAGAATTGCACTGAATTGCCTAGCTCCAATATGTTGATTGAGCCCCAAAATTGGAATTGTCATCAGGAAATCCTAGACATGTTTTGTTTGGTTGCATTGCCATAACACAGAATCACGCTCCGTCAAAGCATAACTTGTGGGTATGTTCTTCTTAATCACATCAATGTAGATAGTTTCCAAAGAGTACATGGAATGGGTGGCAAGACTACTAGTGATAAGAGAAGATACTGTTAGAGCATAGATCGGTTGAACTAATCAAGCGTTGGTATGTCAAGTTTGGTTGTCATATTTTAGTATCAAAACTCATCTAGAGTCGTTTGATTAAATACTAGAGTCAACTTCATTTAGGTTAGACTAGAAAGTCTAGGAATGTTGAGACATACAAGTATTACTCCGAAGACCTGAAGAATGTGAAGAAGTAGCGAACTACAACGACGACATCATCCTTCCACTTGAGGTTAGTAATATTGACTTGAACTGTTTCATTCCTAACGTATCTTTCAAGTCGTGCTATATTGAAAACATAACTGCGAAGATGTATATACTGTATATATTGTATAATACTCTAGTGATGTGACACGATCATAATTTTATGATCATAGTATTAGGGAATTAGACTACAAAGTATAGCGCTTATCTTTTGAACTTCATAGATATGACATCGACATAATCTTGTATATATTGTTATGATTATGTGAATGGGTTATGGTGAAGATTTCATCCTAGGAAACAATGTTTTACATTTGTTTAAAGGAAGTACATTCATGAACTCATTTCGTGAATCGAAAGGGAAATCATTAGGCTTCTTGGCCTGACTATTCATTACAAATCTTTGGATGACCAATATGTGTGAGATGGTAAAACCGATCTTAACTTATGTTATGTATCTTGGTATAACTAATCACAATGCCTGACTTATGATTTGGTATGACTGGTTTTTATTAATTGGTGTAACCGATCCTAAGTAATCACTATGCGATGGTATGACCGATCCTAGTAATTGGTGTGACCGATCCTAGTAATTAGTGTGACCGATCATGAGTATGTGTAACCGATCCTTGTAATTGGTGTAACCGGTCCTGGTAACTGGTATGACCGATCACAAGTAATACCATGTGTATATGGAACCGATCCTTGTAACTGGTGTAACCGATCCTAGTGACTGGTGTGACCGATCACAAGTATTTCCATAATTAGGTATAACCGATCCTAGTGATTGGTAGAACCGATTGAACCCATGTATGTGATTTGGTATTTGATCAATCACATAGTAGTCTTGGAAAAACAGGTGAACCAATTCTAAACTTGTTTGGAAATGTGGTATAACCGATTCCAAGAATGCAAATCCATGTAGATTTGAAATAAGGATTTGTAGTGAAAAAGATGTCAACATACTTTGAACACGTACATTAACTCTTATCATTTATTATTCAAAGATATTCCTTACTCAATGAGATCCTGTGCCGAGATAAATTAAGAATCTTTTAATTAAGGTTTTTGGTTTTATATGCTTTAATTATCAGCAATTAAATGCATATCTCTAGAGAATAAAAATTAGTAATGTGCATTTACTAATTGGAGATTTTCTATTGAGAGATTTCGGAAATATTGGACAAGCATTTATTGGAATTATGAAAACCGAATTTTGCCATTCATTGCATATCTTGAGAATATTTTCGGTTTTGGAAATTCCTTAATGTCCAAACATCCTTGGTCTAAAATTACCTAAGTTTACATTTCTAGCAAACTATCCTAAGAGCCAGACAAACTTCATTTCTTGTTGTTTCTGGTGGAGCCGTCTATTCGGAGAGTAAAGTATCCTAATTAGGTGAAATCTCTTACGACCGCTCATTTAAAGACTTTTGTGGGATCTAGAAGCTCTACGAGTACCATTGGTGGGAAACTAGATAATTGCAGAGTTATTAGTTTTTGATTGACTAAAAGTTGTTGAAACTTTGATTGAATCTAGTTTGTTTATTCTTGAGAATCTTCTCTTCTGATATAAGATTAACTCAAACTAGATCGAAGTTTCGACGGGATCTTTAGAACTGTTGTTAGATCTAAAGACATCTTGTGATAATCCATTGTTAACAGACTCCATTCTGTATGTGATTGATCATAAGAGATTCAAGTGGTGTTGTGCAGGTTATTGAAGATTAAAGAAGATGAAGAATATTTCTTATTGGTTTTCGTATCTTGTGAATTGTATGCACAAACCTTGATTGGATGGGATCCAAATAGCATCGGATTTATTCAATTGATTAGTTGTGTGAGATCGGCATTCTCAATATATATCTTTGAAATTTATTTTTATTGAGTGTGAATCTATACTTGACTATTTTGGTAGTTAAAGTTAGATTGATCTAACCAGACAAAGGAGTTTATTAGATTAAACATAAGAGACTTTGTCAACAACTCATCCATATCTTTTAGCAAAGATTGATTAGAGTGGTTACCAAACAGATTCTTCCTTTGCTGTTTGGAATACGATCCAAAGGACTTGCTATTCACGTGCATGACTCTAGAAGTCGAAGGCGCATGGAAACTGAGGGAACTAAGTAGCTAGGGGTAGTCTGCTTGGTCTCAACTATACGAAGTTGGTTTAGATTTTGTATAGTGGATTAAATCTGAGAGTATTCAAAACTTGACTAGGTCCCGGGTTTTTCTGCATTTGCGGTTTCCTCGTTAACAAAATCTTGCTGTGCCATTTACTTTACTTTTCCGCATTATAATTGTTTTATTATAATTAAAGTAAATTGCACTTTACGTTAACTCCGATATACTTGAAAGTGATCCTATAAAGTTTAGTTATTACCGAACCTATTATCAAGTATCACACTTTGATAGTTGTATTGTCTCGATCTCGTATCCATAGACGATCACACTTGGTAAGATGACTTATAGGTTGAAACAAAAAGATTGTGGTGTATTTGGGTACCCTCCTGTTTTCAGATACATCACCACATAGAGAGTTGAAGGAGTCCAAAGCTTGCTGAAGAGAAGGCCCCCAACCAGTGAACCCGGTGTTTCTCAAAATGGTAGACTGCAAATCTTGGGTCTGCAGACAGGAAGCAAGGAAACAATAATGCTTGGTGTCTTGTAAAGTGTACACACCCAAGTCTCCATGCTTGAAAGGAAGGTTAGATAGTCTCTGTTGAAGAAGACCATAACCTGGCCCATCCCCTGTAATAATATGCCGAAGAAAAAGATGCAAACGCGTGTCAAACAAGTCTTGAGCTTCTTGTAGGAACCCTGGATTGGTAGTTCGTAACGCAAAGTAGAGCCGTGACACCCCTGTACAATTTCGAAATAAAAGCAGCTCACACTGAGGGTCATCTAGCTTTTCTACCGCATTTATAAGAGATATAGTCTTGCGCACTCTACTGACAACCTATTCCTTATTGAACTGAGCACCAAGACTAACCGGACCACCCAATAATTTCACACCCTTATCCGGCCTACTAATATTATGAGGGAAAACACCTGCGACCGAAGCTCTAGGATCAGGTGAGGGCCAAAACAGCTCAGTTTTTGTTACATTCAAATGCAAGCCCCTTTCAGCTCCTTCATCCTGTATAATCTTCAAAGCTTTTGCAACCATCAATATGTCGCCTATCAAGGTGCCATCATCAAGGTACCAGGCTTACATTTCAAGCATACATTCCGCCGCAATACTCTTGACCATAGGATGAAGTGTGAGAGCAAACAACAGTGGGCCTAAAGGATCACCCTGTTGCACGCCTTGGGATGAGGAGAGAACATGATCCATATAGTACAAACGAGTTGGAGAGGCATACAAAATTTTTACCCAACAAGAAATTGATGGACACATCTTACGTACCTCGGATAACATAGTTGTGCGGTCAATGAGGTTGAACGCATTTGAAAAATCCACGAGCAGCATAGATAGTTTATCCGAGCCTCCCTTATCCTCGAGCATGCAATTAACAGCATGCAGAATAGCTTCGCCCCCACATTAGCTCCAAAACCAAACTGGTAGTCGCCCAAATACACATTACTCTCCTTACCCACATGAGTAGCAGCACATTTAGAAACAATCCTTCTATATATTGTGCCAACCGCAATAAGGCGAAGACGTCCACCAGGTTTAACCAATTGAGTAAGAGGAGCACTGGCGACAAATTCTCCCAAAAAAGGTGGACATAGGCCAGCGAGCCAAAGATTAACCAAATCCGTGGTAGAAGTGATAATCTTCTTCGAGATGGCAGCCGCAGAACCACTAAGGGCATCTATGAGATGCTGTGCCCTAAGGTCATCTCGTCCGCAAGAAGTTCCCTTTGGAAAACTTCTTAGTCTGCCTAAAACAAGGTCAAACGTGGTCACCATAGCACAATATTATTATTTCCTTAATCAAGGACTTCCTCTTTAGATTAACTTCCTTGATATTCCATATCTTATCAAATACTGCTCCATGGACCATATGTTTTACAAAGCAAGTGGTCCCGCAACCATTAGGTCTTTACACCATATAATATATTTTAATATTTTCAAATATTGGTCTTTAAAGCAAAATCTTACTTGCTCTTCCAAGAAAAATTGAGTGTTTCAGTCAAGATCAAACTCTTCTGAAAATACAAAAAAATAATGCTCGAAGGACCACCAAAAATACCAAAATTCTCAGGAATGGTCAGCGATCAACATGGTGAACCGCGCACCACCATGGTCGGTCCATCACATATTAATCATCCAATTAATCCAGTACAATCCATTTTGGTCTATACTCTTTGCACCAATTGGACTATCATCCATACACCGCTTAGTCGGTCCCATCACCACCAAAGGCCGGCCCTCATACCCATTGGTCGGTCGGTCCCTCTACCCATTGGTCGGTCAGCCACTAATTACTCATTGATCCGTCACCTACCAAATTAAGGTTTCGTACCTAATGCTCTGCAAAGCATAATTCTAATGAGGTCTGAGCATCAATACTTTTGACCCAGCTGTCAATATATTAATTAAATATTTAATATTCCTATAATGACCCGACCCTCCACCGATATTTTCCCCCACTTAGCCACTGTGACTATCCGGTGGTGTGAGGTTTTCAACGGGCATCGCTGCGGTAATCCAGCAGAAACTTCCCATGAGATCACCCATCCCTGGATTACTCCCTTTCGAGCATGCTTAACTGTAGAGTTTTCTACCAACTCTGGAGCTAATTGTGCTGAAAAGGCCTCGGTGTAATGTAGACGTTCCTTGCCTCTCGTGAGAGCAGCATCTGTCATGGCATCCCATCATACTCCGACACCCGAGCACAAGCAACACATCCCAGTTGTATCCAAACTAATACCGATATTGTTCCCACTTACCAACTGCGGTTATCCAGCAGTATGAGATTTTTAACGACGGGCATGGTCTTACCGAGTGCTTCATTCTCAGCAGGTATGGTGATTAATATGGACTTCAATTCTTATTTTCCTGATTCACAAATAAAGATGCTATCGATAATTCTATTAAACATTGGCAACCACCATACATTGGGTTTATTAAGGTACATGTAGATGAAAACTTTTATCACTAATAAGGGTGCAACAGGGGCAATTGCTCAAAACCATTTGGGTTTTTCTGAAGGTTGTGGCACCATATCCTTTAATGCAACATCACAACTATTTGTTGAAACTCAAGTTGATGTTTTAGGCATTTTATTGGCAAAAATATTGAATTTCAAAAAAGTCATTATAGAGGGAGCCGTTTCCAATGTCACCAGAACAATTTTTAGGGGATGAAAGAGATATCCCTTGGACTATCAAATCTCTAGAACTTCGAATAAGAGATGAAGCATCTACTTCTGAAGATACTAGTTTAATTTCTATTCGTAAAAATGTAAATGTTTTGGCTCATGATCTTTGCTAATTTGCTATGATAAATAATGTAACATGATGGTGGAATTCTGTTTTCGCCCTAATTGTACTTCTTCAAGCCTCAATGTTAATGAGGTAGTCTAATTAATAAATCTAAGGGTTCTTTGGAGCCATTTTTCCGTTTAAAAAAAAGGAATGAATGAAATTTAATTATTTACTGATTCTAAAAATGGGAGGGAGGTTTAATTTTCTCATTTTATGTTCATACCAGTCACCACCGCGTGAGAAATGGAAATGAAATCAGTTTATTTCTCAAGAGTGAGGGTACAGTTGAAACTTTTATGATTTAACAATTAAGAAAAAACTTAGTCAAATGTGTTAGAGCATTGCTCGGTCGAACTCACAAGTGTTGCTATATCAAGCTTGTTGTCAAAACTATATCTTGATTTCTAGTCTACAATTAGTTAAGTCGCGGTCTAGGATAGAGGTAGTTGAGAAACGAACCAGTCATCATTTGCGTTCTACCGTTTGAAGGCGAAGATCAACCGAAGCTTTTGGTCATCAACAAAAGGTAAGTGAAGACTGAACCACCTATTTCTCAAGTTACATTCACCTTTCTATCCTTGAGATGTTTGTCGCATAACTAATTAGACTAGCTTGCATAGACAAGAATTTCGAGTTGAGAACTAATTATTTAGTTTATGAATTTCTAGAAATATAATGACTAAGCTTAATGAACATTTGTTCATACTCGATCAAATTTGGTGGAGAACATTTTATTGTTCGGAACCATTTCTTGATTCAAGTTTATTATTCAAAAATATCCTAGAACAGGGATATGTTTCATTGACGTTATTCAGGAATGTCTCGAATTGATTTAGAGAAATATAGAACTACTATATTCGGAATATAAGACAGTGTTATTAGTCTTACAAACTGGGAAAACTGTTATATGTATGAAGCCGTATTACATGTACTCGTACATGTAGCAGAGTAGCTATATATCGACTTTCAGATTTGTGTGATACGCATGTTCGTATGCACATCATGGGAAAATCTGTTCGTTTCGTGATCCGAAAAGGTATGTATTTTCGTATACAAACCATTTTGGAATAGTTGTAAGGGAACTGGGTTAAAGTATTCAAACCGTTATGCGAATCAATACAATTCTATGTTCTAGAACCAGTTTAATACCCAAACCGGTACGCAAACTGAAAAGGTTATGTGAACTCCGGAACCGGTAAAGGTCTTAAGTTTGCAAACCGGTATGTGAACTGAAAAAGTTCTGCCAACTCCGGAACTTAGTGTTGCACCTAAGTTTGCAAACCGGTACGTGAACTGAAAAAGTTCTGTCAACTCCAGAACTCGGTTTTGCTTGTAAGTTTGCAAACCGGTCCACATACCTTGACTCAGCCGATTCACGAACTACACAAGAATTTGTACTTTGTGCATTTACCAACTATGTCGATTATGATTCAATTGCGATTAAATTATTTCTCTGAGATAATTTGCATTTGATCAATTCTCTAATTAACACTAGACTCATTTGATCACATGATTGTGACTCAAAATCAATGTCGTTGTGTTCATGGAAATGAGTGTTAAGATTTTAATTTCAAACCGGCTAGTTTCGGCTAACCATGTTGGACATAGTCTTTGTACACGGTTCGGTTACGGTTTATCCAACCAAAGTGTATATCTTGTTTATGTGAATAAGATTCAAAGCTTTCATCTAATGGTGAATATTGTTTGCTTGGTTCCAAAGCTATCTTAGCTTAAACCTAAAACAACCTAGGCTTTGAAGTCTATATAAGGGGAACTCTTGGCAACTGGGATCTTTGAATCCTGACACTACTTTTTGGTGTGTCCTAGTTGTATCTAGAGTCGTCCTATCCATAAACCCTTATAGGGTTTAGCGACTATCAAAGACTTCATTGGGATTCGTGAAGCCAGGACTAGTTATCTTTTATCTTGATAACTTGAGTATCCTGATCTTGTTCGATTGTTGATTTATCACTTTAACAAGATAGATAGAAATCACAAAGTTCTCTTCATCTCAAACTTTGTGATTCCACAAGTTTTATACTTGTGAGGTGAATAATAATCTAGGCTGCACTCCGGGTTGCATAAGTCCGTATTTTGAGGATAGCCAGACTTTTGTCAAGTTGCTATCGATTTCCATTACCTAGATCTTACGTTTGATCTGATCATCCGTTTCGATCGTAAATCAGGAAATCAATTATATAGGCTTAATCTATGGGAGGCAAATTTGGTTTAAAGTCTTCAATTAAGTTGAAGCAACTCTTAGTTGGTGTGAGATCATCTAAGGGAATCAATTGCGTGGAGTCCTGCTGGGATTCAAGAGGCGTAAGGAGCGCAACTGTACCTGAATCAGTGGGAGACTGAGTTCAGGCTCAACTATATTCCAGACAGAAGTTAATTGGTAGTAGGCTAGTGTCTGTAGCGGCTTAATACAGTTTGGTGTTCAATCTGGACAAGGTCCCGGGGTTTTTCTGTATTGCGGTTTCCTCGTTAACAAATTTTTTGGTGTCTGTGTTATTTCTTTTTTCGCATTATACTGTTTTTCTTTATAATTGAAATATCACAGGTTGTGCGTTGATCAACCACAGTAGATAGGTCCGACCTTGTTTGTTGGATAAGACTTGATTGATCATTGGATATTGGCTTTGGTACCATCCAAGAACTCTCTTTGAGATTAGGTTCACGGATTCAATTCTGTAAACGTTCTAATCACAAGAGAGATTGAGATATAACTCTAGACACTTTCCTTGATTGAGTTTTAACTCTCGGAGTTGTGTTGAGTTTGTCCATATAGATTGCCTATGAAAAAAGTTGGTGGTGTACATTGGTACCCTCAGTGTTTTCAAAATGTAATCTAATACGCTCAACGGTTGTTTCAGGTACCAACCCTTAATATTTGAACAACTGGGTATCAAAGTCCGGTGTTGGACAAAACCTAGATGCAAAAGGGCAAAAAGTCCAAAAGGTAATCCCATTCTTTCTTGTCATGATTATGTGATGAATGGGTAGTATAAATGAAGATAAAATCTAAGAATTTTTATTCTTTGATGACATATAATGATTGAGAGAAGAGAACAACATATTATGATTATCGATGGATTTCACTGTGTGAACGGACACTTAATTGGAACAATAAGGAAAACACTTAATGACGTCTTCCTTTTACATCAAGTATTAACTTCAATAGTTACACCTATGAACCGATAAAACTTATAGGGGGTTAGTCAATTTTGAATTATAGGGCATTTTAAAGATATTCCAAATCTCTTGTTAGTCAATAGGGAGTCTTTGTAAATCTTTGAGAGTTCCTGTTATTGGATAGTGACTTCCGGTGAGTCATTAGAATTCTCTGTTAGTGGATTCGGATTTTCAAATCAATGATTTAAGGTTATCAGGATTTATAAAGACTTTTATGTGAAAATATACCATAAAAAAGCTTGAACAAAGTCTCTCCAAAATATGTAATATTTGGAGAGACTTTTGATTATTTCAAAAAATCATTGTTACAAAAAGATGTGGTCTTTGTCTCCTTGATCAAAGCATCAATCAGTGGACAGGATCTATCAGGGAGGGTCATCCTGCGGTCGGAATCATCCGGATGGAGTTTTGACTTGGACGGTCGGGAAATTTCAGTAATGTTACGGAGTGGGATGCGGGTCAACAAATTTGGGGTTCTTCTTTTCTTTTTCAACCCTGATATCGGTTGTTTCCCCGTCTAAATTCTTACTTTGCTCTCAGTTCTCTGCAAACGCTAAACCCAGAAGAAAGAAGTTGAATTTAGTCTTTCTCTTACTTTGCTCTCAGTTCTCGGTTTCGATTGTTTCATGTTATTCACCGCATGGGTTGATGTTGAATCAAAAAGAGGGGTTCTTTGCTTGATAGAAGTTGTTATAACCATCAATACTATTGAAGGAGCAGTTATCGGGGCTTTCTTTTATAACCCTTTCTTTCGCTAATATCAAATCAAGTTGGATTGCATGAAGCCATCGACTATCATTGATCTCTAAATTATTTTGGTGGTATAATTTGAGAAATTGGTAATTGGGATTCTGAATTTTCTAGGTTAAAATCCTCAAATTGAAAAGGTATCGATCTCGAAATCCATTGCAGCAAACCCTGATTTATCGATTATTGAGTCATTCCTTTGTATGTGTTATAATAAGATACGTGAGATTTCTGCAATTTATGATATTAGGTTGGGCAGAGTTATTGTTTTATAGGTTTATCAATTTCTATGGTTTTTAGCTCCAACTTATTGGTTTAAACACTGATTTATCATTTAGTTTTATGATATTGATTTCCAATTAATATTGATTTCAATAGTATTTTCTCCCTTATTAGTTTTCCGTGGTTATTGCTAATATTGTTTTTATTGCTCCTAAAAATCTTGATGATTTATTAGCTTTGTTTTACAGGTATCAGAAGTTGCTCCTATTGGATGTGCCTGTGATGAAGGGTGGGTAACCTTCAGGAACATACTATGAGAAATCATTGAAGCCTGAATGTTTATTTTTTACTGTACCCAATCAGGTGGTTCAATTACGTTCAATTAGTATGCATTACCAGATTACAATCTGTTTCACAAGAAATTCCCTTATTGTTGTGTTACAAGCTAGCATATAAGATATGTAAGATTGTTGCAATTTAGGATTTTAGGTTTGAGCAGAGTTAGGGTTTTCTGGATTTATCAATTTCTAGGGGTTTTTAGTCATACTTCTCAGCCACTAACGGTTCTTATAAGAATCTCTTTAAATTTTAGGACAATGATCACTATTATGTTATTAGAGATCAAACTGAATTAGATTTACGTATAATTTGGTATTTTAATTAGATTTGGGTTTGCGGGTCAGGCTTAAGTTGAGTGTGTGGTTTATCTTTCTCATATGAGTTCCATGTAATTGGTAGGTTTGAGTGCAAATAACCTTGATTCTGGCCCCTCTGCAGATTCTTCCTTTAGTTGGTATTTTATTCACAAAAATTGTATTGATTTTAACCTAAAACGTAGAATATGCATTAGGAGGTTGCGCTGTTTATTCATTAACATAAATACTCATACTCATTGCAAGACTGAACCTCCTAATTCCAAATCACAGGTTAAACTCAATTTTTGTAAAACTTGCTCTGTGCAGATTGTTCCAACAGTTGGTGTTAGATTCTCAGCAGACGACATGGCAGATTATAAACCTAGATTGTAAACTAATGCACTCACAAATGAGGTAAGAACATTGCTTTCATGTGAAAATTCTACATTGTCAGCTTGGAAATGGATGAATGATGAAAACTATTATTTAGAGTAAATAGGACTCTAGAAGTTAAAGGTATACTCATTTGATGTACACATGCAACAACTGAACTAAGGACCACATATATAGCCTCTTTACCATAGAATGTCTGATGAAACAATCTAGGTTATCCCGGTTAGGACCGAACTGCAGAACGGCTGAGTATACCTTGAAATTTCAGTAGCGTTAGGTGTGCGTGTGTGGGTAAACAAAAATAGGATGGGGTGATGCTTGGGTATGAATGTAAATTTGTTTTCTCATCTGCATCATAAAATTGAATTTTCTTTTTCTTTCGATTTTTTTTCCTCTTCTCCTCTCCTCTCCTCGCTGAAAGCACTTCGAACAAAATACAGATTACTGTAATTCTGTTTGATTTATGAATTATACCCCGTATTAGTTTCATATGCTTTAATATTCAGCAGTGTTTCTCGATTTTATCTTCTTTTTTGCACGGTTCTTTGGTTTCTTTTGTTGTGCTTTTAAAGCTTGATGTCTCAATTTCTTATATGATATCTAGGGTTTTTGATTCGTTGTTATCTTGAATTATGGAGTTTCTCCTGTTTATCGGTTCTAATAAGATTCGAAATATTGTTGCAATTTATGGTATTAGGTTATTCAAAATTGGGAGTTTCAGAGTGTAGCAAATTCTAGGGTTTTTTACCTTTCTGTCTCAGTCATCAACGGTTGCTGGAGATGATGTTACTCCTCCACCATTTATAACTGTAATTGCAACATCATCCCCTCTTCCATTTGATTCCTGCCGAACTTAGTTACATATTTTTTGCTACCAAGAGTTAGATGGTTAAATATTTTTGCTTTTGAAAGATTTTGGTTTGTTTTTTCAATTTTTAGTTAAATCTGAATGTGGGTAAGAGCTATTCTTTGTTTGTAGCAGCAGGAAATGGCAATTCAAGGATGCAAGGGGCTTTAATTGAGGTATTCTATGCACCTGTTTAGATATAAGAATAGAAGTTTTGGCGTTCTTAAGCTTCTCACTTAAGCTTATTAGTTTTATCTATTTGACAGGTATCAGAAACCTTTCTGAGCAGAAACAGAAGTTCAATTACTATTACTACAGGAAGTGGTATGTAGCCTTCTGGAACATATTAGGAGAGATCAATGAAGCCTGGAGGATTTTTAATGTACTCAAGCAGGTAGTTTCTATTAACTTCTTCCCAATGTCGTTCTATGCATTCACCATTCGTATAACTAATAGCTCTGATTTATATTGGAATGTGTTCGTTCATTCGTCCTTCTCCGGAGACATGTCATGAGTGGGAAAAGGAGAAGATACCACTTAAACATAACTGAACTTTGTTAGTTTTTGTCTATTTGATATTTGTTGAACTTACACATAAGTGCAGTTAGACATATAGTATATACTAACTTAATTCAGTTATAAAATTTGCACACGCATAAACCACTTTTTGTTAATCGATAAATCATCTGCTATAGAGATCAAGTACAACATCTAACTGCATTGCCTTCCTAATTCAGTTTTTTAGTGCAAGGTTTTACTTTTGTTGTTAATTTTGTAATATCTAGCATGGTTGGTGGAAGACATGAGCAAAATTCTATTCAAGAAAAGATGGAATTGATCATTATCTGTGGAGATTGGATCATGTTGTTAAAGAAATTGAAGTTCATGTTGCTTATTCGTATAACCTTGCTAGATGTATGTTTCATAAATCATTAATGAATAAATAAGATAGCGAGTAAAGTTGAATTATGTCTTATTAGCTTTCATAACCGGAAGCAGAGCAAGTAGTTTTATTCCTTAAACATTACAAACACTTGGTATCAGTTAAGATGAGCAACAAACGTGATTGCTTAAGCAGGGCAGTGTATTGAGGTAATGATACTTAGACTAAGAACACTTGGTGTCTTTTGGATTTCAAACTTGAGCGCAAGTAGGGTAGGAGATAAGCTGAAAAGAGTTTGTGGGGCACAGCTTTTTTGCATTTTAATGTATAAACTATGTTTGATCTTTTTTTTTCCCTACCAGTGAAATGTATTTTATGAATAAGAAGAGTTTTATTTTAAGGTTTAAGAAGATGATTATGATCTTCTAGAAGTGAATCGTTGTGCATTGAATTAACACCAAGGGTTCAGAGAACTTTTGAAAGGAAATCGGACAAACTGTGCATGTGGTGTCCCCAATTCTGCACTGGAGTACTTTTAACACGTTGCCTATTATATTCCTTACTCCTGTTCGTCAGTAAATAGAATCAAGATTTTAATATGACGTTCTCTTTTCATTATTAATATTGGCATCCATTTTCTCATATTGATGGCTTTATTTATTTTTAACAACCAGGCAATGTCATGAATCCCTGCAATGTTATCTTCATATTAGCATGTTCATGTCTAGATTTATTCTTATAAAATCCCTGTAATTGATTGTTGTTTACTTATTTTCTCTGATATCATGGAGAGGTAATCATAGACGTTTAGCTATACACGTAATAAATATTTAATTCAAATTTATTCTCATTTTCACTCCCTGCAGATTGATCACCACAACCCATACAGTAGGGGGAGACCATTATACTGCAGAAGGTCCACCATGATAAACATTAGATACCATCCTGATGCATGTGTCTTCTTGATGTTTGAGATGTATAGCATGTGGGGTTGGGGCTATGGTGGAGAAAGACGATTAGGTAACTGTTTCCTGTGGAACTCGGCATAATGCAACAATAACAGGTAACCATTTGAACTTAATGGAAGAATACTTCGAGTGGAATACTTCAAATTAGCTTTACCAATTATCTTCATCTAAAACGAAATCCTGTTCGTAGTCTACTTTGTTTACGAATTTTGAGGCTTGGATACCACCCTCAGCAAGACATGACTTACTGATAAGATCTTACACACTTAGTCTGATGATTGCTAGTCGTATTTATGGATGTTCGATTTTCATATCAAATAATTACTCCATTTGGAAGCATGGGGAAATAATGCAGCATACCCCATCGTGAGTTTTAATAAGAGTTAGAAGTCTATATATTACAGATCATTTAAGGTTGTTTTTCTTTTAAATGCAGTGATCTTGAGCAAGTGATAAGAGATGCAATGTATGGCTGCATTGACTATCGTGGCATAACCTATCTGCATTGGACTTCGCACATGCCTATCTGCATTGAACATCGCACATGCCTATCTGCATTGAACATCGCACATGCCTTACCCCTATCATTGTTATCAGATAATTGTCTTCTGTAATTAGGTCTTACTGATGGATGCTCATTAATTTCCGACGGTCTTCGCTGAATCATCATTGTACTTAACTCAATCATCACAATGGCTAAGAAGGTATTCACTTCTATCTCTACCTTTTAGTGCATGATTTTTTTAATAAGTACTGATTAATTATCTTGAGACCAGATCATATATGGACATTTAGTAAGTTCTCTGTGGTTTCACATTTTCTTATTTATTTGCAAGTTGAACTAACGTATTGGAACTTGGAAGTGGGTTCGTATGTTATTCAGACTTTGTCTGTGGTGATTTGAATATGCATAAGAGGTTTTATTTCACATAAGTTTAAAAAAAGGTGATCAGTATGTAGTCTGTGTTAACTTAATATATTGTCAGTGACGAAAGCAGGTACTTAATATGCTCATACACGGATTATACTGTTGTGAATTTGAGGCATGGTGACTGACTCAAGTTGTGCGACACCATTTGCAAGCTAAAGGATATAGGTACACAAGCGATAGACTTATCAGGTTTGTCTCCATGAGCCTTATTCTGATACATGCGGAATAGTTTATTATTTATTCATGAGTATTCTTTAGTAAAAGACATAATAGAAAATTAACATGTGGATATTCAATTTTTAAGAAAGGGAATTTAGTATTACTAAATCTAAAGTGTCGTTTTTTGTTGAAGAGAGGAATTTAGTACTACTAAATCTGAAGTGTCGTGTTTTGTTGAATGGAAGCTATCTTTGCTGCTCCAAATACCAATGCCAACACGGATCCTCTGTTTTTTTTTTCTTTCTCTATTTCATTTTCAGTAAGGATGATTAGTTTTGTGATAAAATAATCATGGAAAAATATTATTAAAATAAAATTGAGTGGTCAAAATTTTATTTCAAGATCTCTTTCTGATGGAACTGTGTTTCTAGATGTAAGTTGATACTAAACTGATTAGTTGGTTGCTGAATTGAGAAACCTGGATTATATAATGATCACTAAATCAAAGTAGAAACTTCAATCCTTAATAGGTTGATGGTATAAGAACTCTAAGTGGGTTTATTTAGTATTATGGAAAGCAAGGTCTTTGATATATTGAGCTATTATTAGGCTTCATGATCGGAACCATAGTTACCATACTTCCCTTTATTCTGTGGAGTCCACACTCCTCATTACCGCACCTCACTTAAATTACAAACAGGGGACCTTCCTAATTCAATAAGGCCTCTGGAGTTGGGAATTCAGCTGTCTTAGTATACAATTTGGTTTGGTTGCAGGGGCACAAAGAATGCAAGTAACAGAAAATAAAGCTTCATTGCGTTCGTTGATACCACAACTTTTACAAAAAATTGTACCTATTTACTTTTCGCGTCATTATTGTGATTGGTAATTGTTGGGTTCTTAAAAGGTTTTACATTGATGTATCAGGTGACCTTGGACTTGATCACCTTAAAAGCGTATATGAATCGTTTCTTACTAATTAAGAAGATGGTACTTCTTTTAATTAGGAAGGAGAAGTCAACCTAATTGTAGTAGCTGCATTAGCAGCAATATTGGAAAATATAGTTGGGCCTATCTTGAAAGAAGACGTCCATTCATTTAGATGGACTTGGAATTAATGGTTTGGAAGGAGCATGTGAAATAATTGTACCTAATTGTTAATGTAAAGCATTACTCAGCCAATGTTTGAAACAGAGAAAGCTAGAGTTTATCATGAATTCTTTGTTAATTGACATGCCTGCCACAAAACCTGTTTCAGAAATGAGTCCACACAGGTGCATGTAATAACACACAAACTGTAGATGTTTAGGATTATGATCCAATGCCTTCTATAATTTTGTCGTATCTGTTTGATCTTTTGTAAAATAGTGTATTTTACCCAATATTTCAGTGAACCTGTGATATAATCATCTAAGTTATTATAATGCCAAAATGAGGATAAAATTTCAACTCTTTCCAATCTTGAGAAAATATTTCTAGCAAACGTTTTGTCCGTATACTTGCATATGTTTAAACTTATTTTGATCTCTTTCTTAGATATAATGATGGTATATACGAGTTAAGATTGGAATAATTAGTTCTTCTGACAATGAGTTGTACTTTAAGATGGCTTCAATTTTACTTCATAGATGAGTAAGATCCTTTTTTTTTTTTTTTTGAGCAGATTGGTCGAGGTCAATCCATCGGAGATTCTGAACTTTAAGCCAATGTTAACGATAGCTTGGAGCTTCGCTTTTCGGTATCTTATCGTCGTCAGACTAGCTAGGACAACATAGTTCTATATGATTTTCTAATGTGTTTTTGAAGATTTGAATCACTTCAGCTGGAAATTTAAGGAACCTTGAGGACTTTGTATGTTCTAACATAAAAAAGTATTTATGACTCTTTCTTCCGATAGTGTTTGGCCATTTCTATTGGGTTCCAGTACAAGTGTACTATAAAAGGCCCTGCCATCATGGATGGAGAAGAACTGAAGGTAACGGGATTGCATTAATGGTTGAACTTCTTCTTTTTAGGAAGGTAACCGGAAAACATCTCATTTTGCAATTAATGGTTGAACTTCCCCATGATGATAATTTGATTTAGGATAGCGGAAATATTCAGGTTTTGCATAGATCTGAAGCCAGACTTTCTAAAAGGTAGTAAGTATATGATTCACTGTGAATTTGAGGATTTTATCATGTGTTCCTTGCTGTCTTAGCTCAATTGGTAGAGCACATGGTTTACAACCATGTAGCTGTGGGTTCGATTCCCGCAGATGGCACAAAAATCATGTGATTAGACTTCTATATATCGGCATAGTAATGACGGATTTAGGAGTTGGTTGGATTCTTTTATGCTATTTTTGATACCTTTTATCTTCATATTAAGAATTTTCAGGATAACATTACTCATTTAGTTCTTGAATTGCGGTTTGGAAAGTTCTCAATACACCTTGGATGTTTGTACGTTTTGTATAATTGAGTCTTAAGCTCCATAAAACGTCTTATGTTGATTCTACAAGTTTATGATCTGATTACATCAAAAGGAAACGTGTATTGTGAAGTGAGAACAGAACTGAATCATGCTGCACTCCTGCAAGCTATTGCCAACTTCTGTTTAATATGGATTCTCATTGTTGGACCTCTCCATTTGTATGTTTGTTTAGACATAATGAGACCATGAATTGTTTGTAGAAATTTATTTGAGCTTGCTATATTGTCTTGCAGATTTTGACATATTGGTGATGTGTACTTGGAAAAGGATGAGATCAACTGGGAGCATTTGTATGCTAAGTTGCTTCTTCAAGGTTCTATCGGAAGGATTATACCAAGTGTTGAACCGGGGATATCTGTTCAGCTATTGCAGCCACATGATGAGCTTTTATATTTGCATCTCATAAAGTTTTAAAAGAAACGGTGCGGCGTTAGATAATTATCTCAATTTGGGTTTTCGATGCCATCTTATTTAACGCGTCACCTTTTATATTGTAAAGCCCAATCTGCGATACCATTAGGGCCCTGTTTTAGGGCATACGTAAAATTTTTTAGGGCATACTGAATAAAGACAAAAAAGGGTTGGAAATAGTAAAATCAAAAGCCCTTAACCAAATATTTTTTGTAATGGCAAATCTGTCCTTTTAGTATTAGTGTTAATAATCTTGATTAGTGAATAATAATCTTGATTAGTGATTTAGATAATTTAGTTATAAAAAAATTTTGAGTAAAAAAAAAAGTTAGTTTTTTTTTTTTGAGAAGGAGAGGGTGAGTTTGAGAAAAAAAATTGTATCTTGATTCAATGGATGAGGAGGGTCATTCTTCATCTAAAAAACCTAGGAAAATACATATCATCATCTCGTACTCAAACTCAAGATGATGATTTTTATGAGCCAAATCCAGATGATGAATACATAGATGAGGAACCCAATGCTTCTAATACACAGATACACTTCTATCTTATGTTTAATCTCACTTTTGTAGCTTGAAATCATCAAAAGTTTGAATTTTTACACCATGGTTCGGCGAACCAGGAATATGTTCGGCTTATATTTATCAGCCGAACCCACCTATTTCTGTATAAATGAAGAATAGTTCGGCTAGCTGTAATTTTTTAAGTTAGTCGCCGAACCTATATTTTGTAACTTCGCGCCTATTTGCTAGTTCATGGTTCGGCTTATTTGGAAGTTTCATAACAAGCCGAACATATTCCTGAGAGTTTTGGAAAAAAAACATGTTAATGGTTCGGCTTATTTAGTGAATATCGTACGTGCCGAACCTCTTTGAAATATCTGGTTCGGCTTGTTACTTAAGTAGTATACATGCCGAACATTACCATTAATAAACCTGAGAATTGGTAGGTTCGGAATTTGTTCATGGTTCGGCACATATTGGGAATATCGTAATAGCCGAACCTTCTAAATGTATTAGGTTCGGCCTGTGTTTTAATTACAAAAATACTTTCAAGCCAAACTTAAATACTTATACGATTTATAAAAATGAAACAACATATGTTCGGCGTAAAACAGTTTTATCGAATACGTCGAACCCCCTATGAATCTCTAATTGTGACTAGGTTCGGCTTAAAATTTCTTGAACTTTCATGCCGAACTGTTCATATACACGTACAAGAAGCTTTTGTGAAGAACAGTTCGGCTCAAAATGTAACTCAATTTCGAGCCGAACCCAGCACTGTAACCGTCAAAAACCCTAATTTTTTTGGAATTAAACCCATTTAATCGATGAAAAACAGCAAATAGGAGATTGGATTTGTAAAACTTAATTTCTTATCCTCATTTCCGGAGTTGGAGATGCAGTTGGTTCAATTTCTGGTTCGATTGGTGGTTGATTTTGAGTTTCTACACCTTTATCTTCAATTGGTTCTTCTTTTTCAATTGATGGATTAGAAGACGATTTGGTTTGCCTAGCCCCTATTTTTTTCTTTGTACGAGTCATAATGTAGTAGGAAACTGACGATGCCTAGCCCCTGCTTTTTTCTTTTTCAATTACGAGTTTAATCGACGATCAAATTTTTATGAACCGACGATGAATCACATCGATGAATTTTTTTTTCGCGGGAGAGGAAGAGTTCGGCTAGAGGAGGAAGAGTTCGGCTAGAGGAGGAAGAAGAAGAGATGTTAGGAAACTGATTTTGAATAGAAAACTGATTTTAGGTTTTTTCGTAAGGGTAGATTAGTAATTGAAATGGTTCAAGGGTATATAGGTAATTGAACTACCCATAGGGTACCCCTTATAAGGTCACCCAAGATGGGATTATTGTTTTGTATGTCCTGAAATTTTTAGGTATGCCCTAAAACAGGGTTCTACCATTAGTGAAGTTATATTGATTTAAGAAACTATATTCAGTTTTTTTCCGACATTTGTGTAGCTAAGATTAACCCGCGTAGTTACTGAAACGGATTACATATCCCGTGTTTAACACGAGACAAGGCCTTTAGATCTCCAAATATGATCATTCAACACTTATGTGCAGCTCCAGGATTCTATTTATGTTTTTGACCAGTATTAGAAAGGTTCTCATCTTCCTGTATTGGTATTATTACTGCATGGCATGTTAGAAGCAGTTATCTGTGATTTGAAGGTGAGTGGGATTTGATAGGTTAATGTTGTTTCTTTCCTTCAGTTGGTTAATATTTGGAGAATAACATGTCTTTCCACGCTAATTTTTGTCCGTTTCTCCTAATCATTTTTTTGGGGATTTTAGCCATACCTAGAGAGATCAGTTGTGTTGCTGCTACTTCCCAGTACCTAATTTTTTGTTCCCTCCCATAACAACAAAATAGAGCAGGTACGTAGATTACTATCAATCTACATATAACCCATGTCTAAGGTTGAGAATGTAAGAGTATTGAGTATAATGGTGTTAATGCTAGCTCTGGAGGTTTGAAATCATTGTTGTACCTTTTGTAGCTCCAAAATAATGTCATGAGTTGAACAACTTACTGTAAACTGTATGCATAACGAATTTGGGTTATCACAAAAGCCGATATATTGGAGTTGTTCTTTTGATTGCAAATTACAATCAAGGGTCCTATATTTGCATGAAATCTCATCATATGATTTTCCAGGTTCTTTTGACTTCTTCCATAGCGGTACTATCTGTTATAGATTATCAAATATTACTTTCTTTTCCCAGGTTCTAAGAGAATAGTGAGCCACTATCAAGACCACAGTCTAATAATAGCGGGGAGTACTCGACAGAGGAAGCTGGGGAGTACTTTGGAGAAGATAAACTAAAATTTAGCACTTGGGAATTTTATGTAGTATGTTGGATATATTCTTGCCATCTCCTTAGTGTGCCATCAAAACATTATCCAGAAACATGTTCTTTATTCTTTTAGGCTCTGTGATCTAATTGTTATTTCTGGATGATGTTTTCAATTACAGGATTTGGTGAAAAAAGTACTCTAAATTTATCAAATTCCCCAAACAAGGAAGTAGATGGTGTAGTTCACGCAGATGAAGATCATAGAGAAGATGAATCACATATGTGCCTACTCGGATCACTTTTAATTAAATGTTGATCCTGGACAACCAACTTACAAGAATGAGTTCAGCTAAAAAAACATGGGAAACTCTTAACCAATTATGTGAATTGTGTTTGTCAGCATTATCACTGTTATGGTGGTTGAAAGTGGATGTCTAACCTTATTATCTACCATTATTAACTTAGTTCACTATATGCAACTCCCAAAAGCTCTATAACCTTGGGTGATTTTTATGTTTATGCGTTATATACTCCATCTATTCAATATTAGATTTTTACATCAAACTTTTACATTGAACTGTAAAGTATGGAGTGTTGCAAACTTCTGAAGAGACAACAACAGTGTTTTGAGAGTGGGGAAACCACTCATTGCTATCGAGTACCATCGATTTACACCAATTTGTTTCACCTCTTACGGAATAATTCTTCCGGCGGGTAAACAGGTGTTAGTTTTGTTTGGTAGATTATGAATGCATCAAGTATATATTCACTCCATGAGAAGTTGTATTATGTATTATCAATTGTGCTTTGTGAACCAGGGTTGCTAAGAAAACCCGGCTTAACAGATAAATTTGTAATTGTCACGAATATTTATTCTTACAGGCGTTATCTGTTTGTCTACATACTTGGTTAATGGTTGCGGTTATCTTATTGGCTAGTGACACCAAGGATCCATAAATATGCATTAAAAATTGGTCGGCTCTTCGTTATATCTATTGATGATTTAGGAGCATTATCTGTTACCTACTATGTGTCGTGGCCTTCATATTGCAGAAACTCAATGATGACCTTACATCTATTCCAGCGAACATTACAATAGGGAGGAAGGACAACATGGACCACTAGGATGAATCTTTCGAAAATGGAAGGAAGTAGAGTTCACAGTCAAAAATAAAGTGGTAACCATGGATTTGGTGATGCTCGATGATTACGAATGAATCGAAGATGTGATTTGCAAATTTGAACCTCTTCTTGGTCGTGATTTCCTATGAAAATAAAAGACTCTATACTGCGCATAATGAACGCCTTTCTTAAGTGAAATATATAGAGATGGGTCCATGCCATTCATTTGATCAATCCCAGACTGATGCTACCCGAGTTTTCGTTTATAGATTCAAGAATTTCATAATTTCATATTAGAGTCAGTACCACATGTCTGAACAAATCTCTATTCTGCAATAGTTTCTTTGGATATCACCTTTAGAGTGATAAAATTTACGGGAAATAGACACTCGACTGACCACTGGATGCATTTCAACCATAAATTGGTCTCTTCTGTGAGAAGGTGTGTAACTACAAGACCTAATAAAAATGATCCCCTTTACGGTATTTGGGATGACGAAGAAACTAAATTGGAACAATTGCAATATAGTTGTAGTGAAATTAAAGAAAATTATGGGAATTAATTAACAGTAATTCCGGATTTTGTAATCAGCTAACAAACTCTGACATCTAAATTAACTGAAAACTATAAGGAGGGTAAGAAGAGAGAAAGAAATAAAATTCTTTGCACACTACCCTCCTTAAGATGAAGCAAATAGTTGCTTTAAAATTTTATTTTAGAAATTTAAATATAAGAGAACACCACCCTCTGATGACAGTATCAACAACTTTATCAATCGTAAGATAAGTAACTTGAAGAGAAGCTCAATCAATTAAATAAATGGTGGAACAAAATGGACAACAATTCAACTTAATTTTTACTGAAGAGGAGCGCCTAGATATATTATTTTTTTATGTATGAACAAAACAATAAGCAATACAATGGTTTTAATAGATATTAATCCTTCTGAGGAAAATGTCAAAATCTTTGTACATCTTGACGTTTTACAAATGAATGATGCAACAATTTTCCAGTGGTTATTGAAGTCATAATTATACTATCAGAAGATAGGTCTCTAGTATCTAGCTCCCGATGATATTTTGCTACAACTAAGTGGAACAAAAATCTTAACTCGGATTGGCAGTCATACATACTCTCCCTTACTTTATGTTTTGTTGATTCCCTATAGTAAGTTTGGTTGGAAACCTGAAGTGTAGGATCATCGTTCTGACGTGGAACAACTTACTAAATCTCGACTAATGCAGAAACAATTTTATAGTGTGCAGTTTTATCAATGCTCAAATGAGCAAGTATTCCTAAATCATGAGAGCAAATAATTCTTGGTGAACGCTTGGACATCACCAAACAAACCTCATCTCAGGCATAACCAAGTAACATTACGAGCAAATAACTATATTGGTATAACAGCCTTTTTATTTTACGATTATCATTCTTTGGTGAACCTCGACATGTGTTTGATATCTATCAACTTTCGATAAACATTAAAAAAATTCAATTATCGTTACTAGATCTTTCTGACGTGCTTGCCAACCCAAATTTATGCATAAATTAGAGATTAACTTCTACCCTTGATTTAATATTCCGTGTTTTCGAGATAAATAAAACGTTGATTACCTTATATGCAGTTTTTATAATTCTTGGTTAATTCTGAAAAAAATATGAATGATGAAACATGATGACAAATTTTTTTGTGCTAAATTTCAAAATGAAAAGACTGACCGGTTCTCTATAGAACACTAAGAATACGTATTAAATGATCCACCTAGCTGCGGGAATTCTGAATCTCCGTATATGAGAAAATAAAAACATACTGCAGATTACCAGTACGAACTGATAATAAAAATAAGGATAAATCTTAATATCCAATTTATCATCGATGTAATGATGGTAAAGAATTAATTATAAACAATGCACACATATTATTACTGACATAAGTCCTGATTTATAAATCTAAGTCTGGAACTAAGCATGCAATCTCAACATAGTTAATTAAAATGGATAAAGATTTGCATCTACAACATAAGTAAAAAGAAATAGTTAATAGATAAAGTTCATATCTAATTGTTAGTTTAAGATAAATGATTTGATAACACGAGCAGTTATTTCTGTCTTTTAGTAGCAACATTACCATGTCATTAACAAATGATTATATACATACGAAATCACTATACCGTCGAAATAAAATCATAAGGAGATTCTTTAGGAAAGTCATAATACTTTATACCTAACTTCAACCGTCTTAAGGAGGTATCGCGTTTCATTGTTATCAATTTATAATGTTCATCACAAAAGATTTTGCTAAACCAAATAGCCACATTTGTGTATGCAACCAAGGATCTAGCTAAGCTAACAACAGCTATGTCCCGTCGCCTTAGTTTTATATAGGTGATGTTCACTAAGTTGTCTTCCCTTGCAATTTCTGTTAAATCCAATAACCAAAAAGGTACGGCTGACAGGTTTAATAGTTGTGGCAAGGATAAGGTAACTCGGATAGATATATAACATGTACTAGCAACCCTAGAATGCAAGCACATCTGATAGCATCTCTGACCCTAGAAATAATGCGTAACAAAACAATTCAATTGGTATATGAGTACACAATTCTAGATATCAAAATAATATTTGTTTGAAAGTATGGCGATTGAATTCAAATTCAAGAGAATATAGATTTTGGCACCATAATATTCAGTTTTAATAACCCATGTTTTATAATACCTTTACGATGCTACTCATATTGAAAAATTTATAACAACAGTTCCTAAATCTGATGCAATTGTTTAAAATAGAGTATGTGATATGCTGAATTGATTAAACCCCAGGGGAAAAAATCTAAGAATCTTAGAAATCAATAATGAAAACTAATTAGCATAATTTGGATGGATAATTACCGTAATTACCATTACTGGAAAGCCTAGCAACATCTACTAGCACCGCTTTTTAAGATTTTTTTTTTTTTTTTTAGTTACGACACTTCCGGGGCACATTACAGACTAACAGTAATGAGCTAATTCATAGCCAACACAACTAAACCAAACTATAGTTTTTTTACCCCAATACAACACAATGTCTGGGTTCCAATGAATAATTGTTCTAGGAATTTATCGCGTAACTGTTTACCATGTGGATTTATAAAATTTGTTAAATTTCGATGATTAAAATCAATTTACAGAGTTAGTACCTCCAGCAGAAAAACTATCTCAACGAGGTAAAAAAAGCAACATTGACAATAATACACGTAGAGTTTTATTTTCCTAAATCTTTTTGTCATCTAGGAAAAGAACAAAGTTTTCGTATTACAACAACTAAAGTTTGAGAACAAAAAGATATGGTTTTGGAGAACAGTAGAAAGAGAAAAATATCTTTACAAAACAAGATAGTTCAAACTTTGGACCAAAATATTTCAATAGATGAATATCAAATCGTTATCAAACAATCCAATGTTAGGTACGGCACAATAACAAAAAAAAACTACATACGACACCCGTATTTCCTTAATAAATGTTATAGATGTTATATTGTAAAAGACTAAGTTATAGTTTTTTTTTAAGTATTTATGCATATTAACTAAGTTGCAGTTTTTTTTAATGTATTATTACAAATAAAAATAATAACTTGCAATATTTTTTAATTTATTGTTATGATGAAATAAAATATGCGCACTTAAGACTAAAAAGAGAGGTAAGGCCCCGGTGATACCTAGTAAAATAACAAAGAAATAATAATAAACCAAATAAACTATAATAAAATCCATGCAATTAAAATAAAATAAAAACTAATGTTATTTTCCGAAAATTCCACATTATGTGAGATTTCGACCCATGCATCATCATGCATCATGTTCGTGTTCAATTTGGTTTAATTTTTCCCGTTGACAAAATAATCACAATTTCTATTAGGCACGCATAGACTTATAATTTTCCATTGATTATATATATTTTTTTTTGTATAAATCACTGAATTATTGTTATATATTAGTTTTATAAAATGATTTTTGAACTCTTTTTTTTCTTATTTGATTATGTGAGGTAAAATTCCTATATATTTTTTAATCTCAATGACTCACTGAGATTTCTTAAAAATCACCCAGAGAGTCCCCAAAAACCAATAAATTTATACAAAGTCTCTCTAAATCATTTAGAAAAAAATTCTCTCGATATCTCTAGAAATCCAATTAACTAACCCCTGTTAATGAACAAAGAGGGAAGAAAAGAGACCGGATGTAGCCAGCCTTCTTGTTAAGAAGGTAACCACATCAGATGTAAATCAAAGAATGGGTTCCCACCCCTTCTCTTTTTCTTTTTTTTGAGCATGAATTTAACGAAAACCTAGTTGGTGATTACATGTGGATAACTAGTATCCCGGGAGTCGTTTAAAACAATCTGACTACTAAAATGGAGTTGCCATATTTTTGTTGCATCCCTGATTGATTCCCGTCCGCTGCGTGGTTAGCTACGCCGTCCGACACCTCTCCTATTTTTTTTGTCTCCTCTTCTGGGGAACACCGGGAAGAACTTCCCAGTAATGTAAAGCTCAGCTAGTTATTTGGCATAATTAAATATCCACTTTAAAAAAATAACGGAAAGAGGAAAAAAAAATGCCCGGCAAGACAAGAATAATGCGTCAAACTGGGGTGCAGAAAGTAGGAAACTGTCCAAGCTGCCTATGTGGACTTATCAAAATATCTTTTGAGTTTCCCAATAATGGGAAGAAAAAATCCATGCCCAAGACGATTTGTCCGTTTTCCGTTTAGTTGTTTCCCCAAGACAACAACATCTTCCCCAAATTCAAATCCAAAGTCTTTTCCAGTAGCAAGTACCGGGTTGACTAGAGAATATCTCATAAAAATATAACATAGTTTTTACGCCGGTCTGTCAGAGCCTTGCACAACTTGCACTACGGAAAGCAAAATATTTGACGCTACCCGCGCCGCGATTGTTTATGGACCAGATGGTAAGTAATCACTGTTTTTATGGGATTACGAATTCTCGACCATTAATGCGGATATGCTTACACCCTGTCCCTGGTGCAGAAGCTACGGGGTGTTTCCCCTTCACAATCCTGCCAATTGCAGCGCTACAGGGGATTCCCCCCTTCACAATCTGCAGGGTTGTCTTTACGTGTTCGCTGATTTAGTGGCAAAGAAATTGACGAAGAATACAGAAAAGGGGTTTGTTAGTCTTCGTACCTGAAACCTACCTCTTCCACGCGTATCGCCTCCCTCCATGTCTTTCTGTCCAACGCCTGCTCTGTTGAAAGATTTCGATTGCTCATGTCCTTCTTTACGCACTCATCCCAAGTTAGCTTCGGTCGGCCTCTACGTTGTATCCTTCATTCGGCGCGCCTAATGCGACCTACTAGCATTGGAGCATCATGCGGTCTTCGCTGGAGATGCCCAAACCAGCGCAGCCGATGCTGGGCGAGCATCTCCTTAATTGGCGCTACCATAAGTTTCTTACTTATGTACTCATTCCTGATACGGTCATGCCTCGTATGTCCGCATGCCCACCTCAGCATCCGCATCTCGGTACTCTTCAGCTTCAAAGTGTCCCGATTGTTCGTCGCCCAACATTCCGCACCATATAGCATGGCAGGCCTGATCGCTGTTTTGTAAAGCTTACCTTTAAGCTTTAGCGGGAATTTGCGGTCACAGAGGATGCCAGAAGCCAGACACCATTTCCCCCAGCCAGATTGAGTTCGATGGCGAATATCCTCCTCGATTCCCCCATCACTTTGGAGCCACGATCCCAGGTAACGAAAGGATTCTTTCCTTGGTACAGGTTGTCCATCCCCATCACGATGAAATTTTCGAAGATTACACGGGCCTGTCGGCCAAGGCTATATACTCGTTGAATACATCAGTGTAGCGCGCGTGCGGCCCAGAACATCTAAGGGCATCACAGACCTGTTATTGCCTCAAACTTCCGTGGCCTAAACGGCCATAGTCCCTCTAAGAAGCTGGTCGCGGAGGGAATCCTCTGTATAGCTAGTTAGCAGGCTGAGGTCTCGTTCGTTAACGGAATTAACCATACAAATCGCTCCACCAACTAAGAACGGCCATGCACCACCACCCATAGAATCAAGAAAGAGCTCTCAGTCTGTCAATCCTTACTATGTCTGGACCTGGTAAGTTTCCCCGTGTTGAGTCAAATTAAGCCGCAGGCTCCACTCCTGGTGGTGCCCTTCCGTCAATTCCTTTAAGTTTCAGCCTTGCGACCATACTCCCCCCTGAACCCAAAAACTTTGATTTCTCATAAGGTGCCGGCGGAGTCCTAAAAGCAACATCCGTCGATCCCTGGTCGGCATCGTTTATGGTTGAGACTAGGATAGTATCTGATCATCTTCGAGCCCCCAACTTATCAACCTCGGTATCTTCCCCATCCAAACAAAACTTAGTTGCAATTCTTTGGTGTTTATATCCTAATTTTTTCAGAAAAAAGTGCACCGCAGCTTCATTAGTATAGCAAACGTGAAGAGACACATATTCAGACCCATATTCTTGTACCATAGCATTCTCAACAGCAGTCATGAGTTTCTTTTCGATCCCTTGTTTTCGGTGAGTAGGAATAACATGCATATATGAAATATAACCACGGCGTCCGAGTTGCATCTTAGCAACAACATATCCAACAACGCCACCAGTACCTCGGTCTTCTGCGACATAAACAAGTTGATGCCGCGAAACTATATAAGCTTGAAAGCTAGTATCAGCTTCATAGTTGGTATAGTCAATTGGGACTTCCTCTGGATGAGATAGGAAGTTGCAAGATGGTGGTATGTCATTCATGGCTGCTTGTCTGATATAAACCATGATTGAATCAATTTATATGATGATATTGATGAAAAAAGAATTATTTTTTTCCGGATTGAATATAAGAAGAAATAGGTATTAAGTTAAGGCTAAGGATACATTACTTGAGACGATTTTCCTAAACAGCGAGACTCCTAAACAAACAAGACTTCCTGAACAGAAACGATATAAACCGCTCCAGATCCTCCACGCTAAAAATTCTCTACAACTCTGCACCCGCTTTATCACTGGCCGCCATGTGTCCATCTTGTCAACTACCAAGACGAAAAGAAAAGTGCAAAATCTTACTTTTGGAAAATCTTCCCTAACAAAAAAAACCCACACTCGTGGATACCACCATAAATTGGGGATACTAAGAAAAAAAAACATTTTTAAGTAATTTGAAAAACCCCTTATCTGGATTGTTTTTTGGTAATGACCAAATCACCCTTGAGAATCCCCAATTGTATTAAGATTAAACTTTAATTCTTAGCTATCAGTGACAGCCTTTTGAGAGCGAAACATACAGTACATGAGAGCGAAACATACAGTACATGCTAATGCTTAGAGCCTCTCCAATGGAACATGTGTGGAAAAAAAAGTCATAATCCACGTAGGATCCACAACCATATTTATAAAAAATCATCTCCAACCCATTGATGTGAAGATGATGTGCAAAAAAAAAGTTAGACATCCTCTAGGTGAACCTCTGGTTTTAGACATTCACTTAGAATGATGTCTTCCCATCCTAGTCACACTTTTATTAATAAAAATCATTGAAAAAATAAAAATAGAAAGGATTTTAACCAATTGTATGCCTACAAATAAGTTAAAAAATAATAGAAAATTTTATGGGTTGGAGATAAAACTTTATTTTTCCTAATATTTAGGATTTTATACTTATGTCTTACAAGTGATGCCACATATGAAATATCCACATTCACCATTGGAGAAGCTCTTAACTATCAAAAGAGATAACCTTGAAAATTTCAGCCTAATATATTGCAGAAATTTTCTGTTGTCCATCCACTTGCTAACGTACGAGAATTAACTAATTACTGTTTCATTCAATTTAATCCTATTGACCATGAATACTTTTTTGGCTACATTCTGTCAAACATCTTTCCAATTAGATTGATAACTAAATTGTTTTGAGTTCTACATTGAGGCTTTGACTACATGGATGGACGTTTATCAATCTCGTTGGTGGATAGTGATTTGTTTCATGTCCAAGTTTTGATTTTCTACTGCACTTATTGGCGAGCGGGGTTTAAGCAACTGAACAAAAGGATACAGTGGTTTCTATTAGGGTAACAGTTGAACAGTCAGTATTGGTTTCATCAAAAAATCAATAAATGACAGCGCTTTCGGTATTGTCTTTAAGCACATACCAATACCGACAGTTGCAATCAGTATTGCCTTCGAACTCATAACAGTACCGACAATGCAACTGTTAACTCAATTTCCACACCAGGATTCTGCTTTTCCTTTGGCATTGTTTGTATCGCGGTCCCGTCATTATAAGAGGATTTAATCGACGAAGAATTGAAAAAGTTATGGAAGAAGAGAAGAGGAGGAGAGGAAGAGGAGTAGTAATCGTGAAAAACAGTGGGGATACTTTTGAAGATTTTCTTTTTAGTTTATATCTAAGTGAGGGACACAATTGAAATTTTATCACTAGAAAAAAATACCCCTTATTCAAAATCTAGTCTCGTATGATTGTGAGTATCCCCAATTTATGGTGGTATCCCCCAATTGTGGGTTCGAAAAAAAAGGAAACATTTTTTTATTAATTAGGAAAGGTAATTCAAATTTATAATTTAAAGTTACAAATAGTTTTTGTGCAGCTGGATCAAAACTTGAGTCCATGCAGGCCAATTATTAAACCAACTGAAATGTAGAGAGTGATCAACTAGATGATTTGCATCTCTATGTACATAGTTGCACACCCAGAAATCTAACAACTTAAGGATTATTAAAGCATTATTGGCTAAATTATAGGTCGTCCACTTAACAGTGTAGACTTTTCATTCAAAGCAACAATCACATTAGCACAGTCTCCCTCGAGATGATTCTTCCTCTATCCATTACTCTTTCCCCATAACACTGCTTCCAGAAGGACTTGTTCCTCCGCCTGTTCTGGATCTTTTGCAAGAGATGCACCTCCTCGCAGTCCATTGCTGTTACTTGCACCATCTCCACATATTAGTCTCCAACCCGATAAACTATTCTTGTAATTATATGAGAAGCATTAAAATTTATTTTCTAAACATCATTTGCCAGAGGTATCCAATTGTGTACAACCTGTCTGTTTGCTCGACTTTGTACAAATGGATTATCTCTTAGCTTGTTCCAATCTTCTAGCTGCATCAAAACATTGTTAGAAGTTTCCACCAAGTTTAAGGACTTATTATTAAAGGTTTTTGCACACATTGTCTTCCAAATTAACCAGATTGTAAAGCAAGCTATATCATATATCTTAAAATCCTTATGCAAATTATTATTAACTGTCAGAAAGAAATTGCAGAACCATTGATGTAAGTCTTGGATCTGCAGATGAGTTATAAGATTAGGATTTATAAAGCTCCAGAAAGGACCAACAGTATGACAGTCAAAAAATAAGTGCCGAGGTGTTTCAGGAGCATTACCACAAAGAGGACATAATTCATCATGATGACTAGAAAATCTAGACAGTCTAGACTTGGGTGGGAGACAATTATGCATGAATTTCCAAACAAAGTGTTGCACCCTAGGAGGAAGTTTATATTTCCAGAAGGATTTCCAACATATTGATAGATTACTCTTAGTGGGCTTAGTTGTTAACTTCTCATTAAGAATAGTATTATAAGCAGACTTAATAGTGAAATGATCATTACTGGATGGTTCCCACCTAATTCTATCATTACATGTAAAAGGGATTCTGATATTGGTAATATCAGTGACTGTATTATCATCAAAAATAGCTTTTAGAGTATCAACATTCCAAGTCTTTCTATCATGATCAATCAATTGACTCACAGTGCTCATACCAGATGAGTGAAAATGTGTAGAGAGAGGACAATGCCTATTTGGAATCCATTTATCCCCCATATATGTACAGAAGCACCATCACCTATTTCCTAAACATAATACCTTTTAATAATCTCTAGACCAGTTCAAATGCCATTCAAAATCCATGACCCCTGCTTACTTATATTGCCAGTCAAAGGATTAACATTAGCAAAATACTTTCCCCTTAAAATAACAGCCCATGGTTCATCAGGAGATTCAACCATTCTCCAAGCTAATTTGGCAATGCGAGCTATATTTAAAACATCAGTCCTCCTAGTGTTAAGACCTCCAAACTCTTTAGGTAGAATAATATCCCCCCAACCTTTAAGGTAACAAAATCTTTCATTTTCTTTCTTACACCAGAATTTCATTTGAATGCTATCCATTTTATCAATCAACTCCTTAGGCATAGGAAAGACAACTAAGTGATGGCTAGCTAAGCTACGTAGAACAACTTGATTCATCACAATTTTACCAGGAGGAGATTAAAAAAATAGAACTCCAGATATTAAGTCTATTTCTATAACTGTCTAGGAGATGAACAAAAGACTCATATTTCCTTTTCTGTAAAAGAAGAGGGACTCCTAGATATTTCTCTTGTAAAGACATTCTCCTAATTTTAAGGATGTTTGCTATATCATTTTTCACATTACCTGGAACCTTAAAACTGAAACCTAATGCAGATTTATCAAAGTTCACAGCTTGTCTAGAGAATATACTGAATTATTTTATCAAAGTAGCCAAATTCCTAACATCTTTAGTTCTAGCTTTTATGAAAATAAGACAATCATCAGCAAAGAATAAATGTGATATGGATGGACAATTCTTATTAGTTTTGAAGCCATGAGTGAGATTATTATTTTTAGCAGTTCTCAAACTTCTAGAATAAGACTCCATGCAAAAAATGAACAGATAAGGGGTTAAGGGGTCACCCTGCCTTAGTACCCTTTGAGGATAGTACACATTACCTAGAGATTTATTATATTGAGCAAAATGGAAGTGGAGATATACTGTTCAATCATGCTGCACCAAGCTTCATAGAAACCTAACTTTTTGAGACATCAATAAGAGAACTCCATTTCACTTTGTCAAATGCTTTTGACATGTCAAGTTTAATAGCTACACAACCATCTTTTGCTTTTGTATTTTTTATAGAATGAATAAATTCATGAGCAATGATGATGTTATCATGGATTAATCCACCAGATTAGAATGCAGTTTATGCATGAGATATGATCTTATGAAAAACGCACTTTAGTCTAGAAGCTAGCATTTTAAATACGATCTTATAAGAAACATTACAAAGACTAATAGGTCTGAAGTCCACAACTCCTTTAGGACAATTGTGTTTAGGGATAAGAGTAGTAAAATTATGATTTAGTTGTTTTAAGAGTTGATGGGAGTGAAAGAAGGCCTGAACAATTTTGATAACATCTGGACCAACTGTTTCCCACATCAGTTGATAAAGTCCTGGTAGAAAACCATCTGGTCCTTGTATTGTCCAAGGTTTCATCTCAAATAAAACTTTTCTTATCTCATCTGCATTAGGAATAACAGTTAACATGGCATTATCAGCTTCAGTAATAGCATTAACAGTATTGAGAAAAACATCAGGACAATGTGGGTTGGAGGTTTTGCTCATGGCGCTAAAGTGTCTTAACAATTCATTTTCTATGTCACTACTATCATTAAGCTAAATACCAAGATTATTTTGAAGGGCTTCTATCTGGGTTTTTTGTTTTCTAAAATTGTCCTTCGGAGTGAAATAAGAAGTATTTCTTCATCTTTACCTCTTTTCCTCCAAAAATCAGCTTCAATGTCATGCCAGTATTTGAGTCTTGAGTTAACTCATTTACTATGTTGTTCTTCTGGTGACTAGCATTGCTAGTAAGATCAGAAAGTTGTGCCTCAAGATTAGAAATTTGAGTGTTTATATTACCAAAATGATGATAATTCCATTGTCTAAGACCATACTTAGTATTCTTAAGACAATGCGAGTTAATTGATAAGCAACGAAACCATTGAGATTGCACTTCCATTCACTTTTGATGAGATCAGTACATCTAAGATCTCAAAACCAAGATTTATTGACTCTAAAGGGTTTCTTGGTACTATTTTCCATTTTACTAGTAAAAAGCATAATTGGACAATGGTCACTTCCAACAACATTTAGGTGGTGATACAGAGCTACATTATGATATATATTAACCCAATCAAAAGAGATAAGAGCTATATCTAGTCTCTCTAAACTAAGTTCATTATCATCCCTTCTATTGGTCCAAGTATAAGGATTCCCAATATAATACATATGATTATTATTATTCAACGTCATATTATTAGCATCTAACTCAGTTTGACTAGTCTGATTACCTCCCTCTTTTTCATCCCTATTCAAAATGAAATTTAGATCTCATATAAAATTGTCCTTAATGATATTAATGTAGGACATTCTAATATCTCTAATGTGATTCCATTGCCTAGTTTTATCAATATCATTAAGGGCGCCATATAAGCATGTAATCAAAGAGCTATCATTCTGACTATCCAGCTTAACTAGACAATTTATCATATTGAACGGTTAATCAATAACCTGCAAATCAATGTTATCCTTTAATATGAGGAAAAACCCTCCTATGAGATTGAAGAAAATGACATTAGGGTATTTGAATCTGGCCAACAAATATTGCATCATTTTCTGTTGGTTTTTGGTCTCAGAAATGTTCGGGTTTTGATATTTTATGAGCATATGAAAATGGTTTCTTATGTCTTTGTTACCAAATCCACACACATTCCATGCTATGATTTTCATGTTCCAAAATTAACTGCAGTATGAATGCGTAGTTTTTAATCAAAAAGAATATGCAATTTATATGTAAAGAACAAATCTATTTGCAAATATGTTGTTCTATACTATCCAAAAAGGGGATAAGAACGAAGGAAAGGTGGTTTAGTGAGTCAATCACATAGAAAAAAGATTCATGACAACTTTTGTACAGAAATTGGTAACACTAATCACCATGATGGAATTGAATTGTATCTTCGATCTGCATATATATGCAAAAAAAAGTAGACGAATATATGACTTTACTTCACATTTTCAATCAACTTCGACTTAGAGGTGAAACTGAAGCTGAAGTCGTAACTAAAGTTAGGAAGGAATAGAGAAAATGAAAAGGTTCTAATTTCATCTACGAACCTCATTTCGCCATCATCAAAGACTTCTTAATAAATCGTAGGGGATGTTATTAAATCCATATTTGTAATGCGGATCAAGTAATTATTTAATGGGTTGTAATGTGGTTTAATTATTGTTAGTATGTTTACATTTCAGTCGTAGTATGCATGCCGAAACTATAATTTTTTCAGTTTACGTATTCATTACGGCTAGGATAGGTGCCTGATAGACGCATTTATGTGTCTATTTTCATCTCTATTGTGTATATTTTTAGTACCCATTTTTGTACTAATGTTGGTATTTTATCCCTTTGTAGGTATTTTTGGGGAATAAACATTTTTGGGAAAATTGGCTCGAAAAGTTGTTAAAGGCTCCTGGGAGGACACTTGCTATTCGGACTCTCATTTTGGATAAGGGGTAACCCATTTCCAAGCAGCTGCTAAGCATAGACCGGCACTGGATAGGGGGAGGTCACATTTCTTCTCAAATTTTCAAAACAGATTTTGGCGGGAAAATTTTGTCAGAAAAACAGAATTTCTGTTTCGAATTTTGGATGATTTTTAAGGCGATTCAATGGCTGATTTTCGTTGGGTTAACTCTGTTAAGGATAAACAAGTATGGTATGAGCTGTAGAATCGATTAAACAGGGATAGAAATCCATGTTGGAGCAAAACAGGGAGAATTCACAATTTGAGTTATTTTCGGTTTACAAAAGAATTTGTGAAGAGTTTACGGCAAGATAGGAGTGTATGGAGTCCTTATTCAGTCCTGGGAGAGTTTAAGAGAGTTTGGAAACCAAGTTGACGCGTAAAAAGAAGATTAAAATCCCGTAACTTGCTGTTGAAAAAGAACGAAAATATTTGGATTAACTCGAGTGATTTTGGGGTTTGGTGGATATATATAGGTTGATTCGAGTCATATTTAGGGGTACTAACAATTTGGGGGAGTTTGGAGAAGTTTAGAGCTATAGAGAAGCGAGAGAAAAATCAACAGAGTCGAATACAGAAACTTTTCTGCTGCTGCAAAGAAGAAGAACACGAAGAACATTAGATCTTCAGAGTTAGTCGCAGAGGCAGACTTATTTTCAGTGAAAACGAGGTACGGTCGCATCTTCCTTCAGTCACCGAAGCTCTTCAGCAACGACTCGGACTTCTGTTTTAGACCTTCAGCAACTACAGAATCCGCTGCTTAGCACTTTTCACTCTTTAATCAACTTTTGAACACCAAATATGTATTTTGAGCAAGTGATTAATATGAGGAGCTAAACCCCTTAGCCGAGGCGACGGAGGAAGCCATTGTTCCATGAAAAGTGGTATAATTCTATTTTAATTATTTATTGCAATTATTTTACATGATTATTTGCATAGAACTTAAAAGAAAAATTGGTTTTTATTGAGTAGTTGTGAAGTGTTTTGATGTTTCATGCTTAGTTTTAATACTTTTGATGTTTCATGCTTCGTGCTTACAATTATTACTTCAAAAATCTATTAGAGGCAAATATTAGAATCACTTTAAAGAAGAATATTACATGAATATTGATTAGAGTTTATCAATTAATTGGTCAATGGTGGAATCCAAAGTCTCGGTATTTTCTTATTATTGTCAAAACAATTCTATTTAATTTTCGAAAATCCTTCACAAGTTCGAGCAACGAACCTTTTTACCACTACAACTATAAAACGATATCAGTGCCTTATACACCTATGAACCCAGCCGTAAGACAAACACAAGTGATTTTGGAACAAATTACTGCCAGAAGTTCTTCACTTCCCAGCAATTATATCTTTCAACGGATGAGAGTTCTTCTTCTCCTAGTCGTATCCTTGTTTTTACGGCTTGGAGTCCCTCGGTTCCCAACGCCTTTTACGTCTGGTTCGACAAATTATCCCAGCCGTAACATATAAAAACCCAGATTTCCCCCCGATTTTTAACGGATTTGAATCGATAAAATTTATAAGGTTTTCCTAAGTATTTTGACGAAGGGTTTCCTTATTTTTCTTCAAAGTTATTCAAAAAAATTAATCAAAATCATCCTTCTCCTTCCTCCAAATCAAGGAAAATAAGGAGAAGAAAATTTTAATTTTCAAAAGATTAATCATTCAATTAGTCTAATCAATTCACTTGTAGTGATTAGTTTACTTAATCACCATAATTAGCACTAATCAAATCGAGAGTACATTAGATATTATATAAAATAACATGTTACGGGTTATAGGGATTACTAATTAATGACTCTATTTTGTCATTTAGTCATCCCAACCCACCCAGATATAATACGATTCTAAGAAATATAAAAAAATCACTGTAAATCTGGAATCAATTACAACCATTTTAAATATTTGACTTCTTTAACAAAAGATGTTTAAAACTTAAATAATGTTTGGTCCATAATCGCGTACATATATAGTGGTTTCAGATTTCCTAAACGGTCGCGAATGGTACTGCGAAACCGTTGTCTTTTATTTTATTTAAAGCTTTTTAAAAGATCAACACTTACAGAGAAGATTAAAACGATCAACACTTTTAGAGAAGACTAAAACATATGATTTCAAGTACGAGGGTCAAACTAGCCGCTTAAGTTATCAAGAGATTAAGACATTCCAAATCTCAACAGTAGTACTGTTATCAGGAGATGTAAATAATTATGTGGTGCACATAAAATTGCACATTCTCCCCTTACTTTGCCTTCGGATCATGTAGTGTATTTTTAAAAGGGAATTAATAACCAAAAGGAGAATTCAGTCAGTTATAAATGGTCCAACTTAAACACAGATTGGATAATCTTTATAGATGCTTCTTTTCAGAAAGAAGACCTTTCAATGGGATTTTCCTTTATTCTTTACTCAGTGGACCACGAGTCTTTCATGCACATTTCAGCGGGTTCGGAGAAGGCTTCTTCGGCTTTTCATGCGGAATCCAGATCCTTGTTAAAGGTGGTTACCTGGTTAAAAGAAAATATATTGTTAAGCGTTTCAATAGTCTCCGATTGCAAATTCCTGTTGCTTCATTTCTTTTTTTAGTATAAACATATTCGGCTGAAGTTTTTTTATTTTATTTTTCGAAAAAGAGGATAAACCTCAGATATATTGATAGATCCGGTTTAGGTACTCGGAAAACCTTACAGAGATTTAGGTATTCGGAAACCTTACAGAGATTTTTCAAAGACATAATACAATCATAAATTTTATTATAATATCTCCACCAATTCTTTCCCAATAAATGGATCCTTTCAGAACTAAAACAATTTCAGATAATCCTTTTCTCTCTCTCGCACAGGAGAGGACCAAATATCTAGGGACAGACTCATTTTGTTTCCAAAAACAACGTGTGTCAAGGCACAAATCAATGACTGGATAGAATCCAACCCTATGTTTATCGGAACATGTGAATAACATGAAGCAATTTTCGTAATTCTACCAAAAATTTAAGAAAATTTGTTGATGGCACGAGATGGTGTTGTGTTGCACATAGACTTTGACATGTTGTTTAAATTATGGCCAATAAAATAAGCCTTGATAATGCCAAATTTAAGCCAACTTATGCTTTCCTCAAGCGCTATCAAACATAACCGTATTAGCTAATTTCTTTGTTTGAGTAGACAAAAATCGGATCGATAAGTGATTTTTCAAGGTGATGTGATTTGATATTCTAGGTTACTATGACCGGTCGGTCAAGTGGCCTAGAAATAATGCGCAGCAATTATGCATTATTGGCAACATGGCATACGCCATAAATACGGTGGCGCATTCAGAGTTGCAGCTAGGCCAAGGCATGTGCCAAACAGGGTTTGGACATGGCCAATGATGCGAGATTAGCATCGAGATATGCCAAATGAGTTTGGAATGTAAACTGTATGCATGAGGTGTATAGGCATGCAAGCAAGACTTGCATTAACACACTTGCATCATTGGGAGAATGATGCTCAGCAATGATTGCGGGACTTTGGCTGGCAGATGCAATCATTGTGCAACAAGGCTGGATGACATGTGTCGGGCACATGGCCTTGACGGTTTCGAGTTGGTTACACGAAAGTTGTTTTGCTTTATGCTTTCTTAAAAGATAGGAAAAGTCTGTTTGGTTTAGAGGGGCAGTTAGGCAAGTTGGTACTGTTGGCTAACTGCCTGGTAGTTGTATATAGTTTTTTTTGTAAGGTTATATAAGCCTGTTCTTGTGAAGGGATTGGGTACGTAACAAGAAGAGTTGTGTAACCCTAAGTGCGCATTAATAATAAGGCTTCGGCCAAAGATTAAAACTAGTTCTGTTGGTGCATTGTCCATTTGTTTTGGCTTACTGTTTATGCATCAAGTGGAGTGTGTGTATTTGGTTGAAAGCTTGAAAGATTTGTGAGCAGAACCTCTATTTAGTATGGGCTGAATAAATATTTAGTCAAGAAGTTGAAGTATTGGCTAAGTGCGAGTTGGCTGAAATTGTGCTGTGAAGCATAGTTGCCATTGTCAAGGTATGTATTCCATTTGGGTTGTGCGAACCTGTGACAATTCGGGTATCAGTGCCATGGTTAAGGGTCTCTTTGTTCACGTTGGATTATAGAAGGCTGAATGAATTTGTTGTTGTTCTTGAGTTTGGCCATGAATTGTTTTTGAAGTGAAGCATCCACACAGAAACTACAAGGCATAGAAAGGATGAGGCGAAGATCAAGCCAAAATTTAGCATTAAAGGTATGTAAACCCTATATCCAAGAATCTACAAACATTAATCAGACACGAAGGATGTCCTCGGAACAACTTGATGAGGGTGAAACGAGTTGTTATATATATCAGAACTACACTAAGGGTACCGAAGACGTTGCATGTGATGATGAGAAACAACACGATACTGGGAAAGCTCAGCATGATATTGGTATGGACCAACATCGCGACATCAGTCGTTTGCTAGGGAGAAAAGCACACACCAATAAGAAGATGTCTTTTGGACTGATGTATATTGATGTGAAGATCAATGGAGAGTGGGTATTAGCGATGGCTGATACCGGTGCTACCAAGTCCTTTATTCATCCAGACATTGGCATGGCATTGAACTTAACAGTTACTAGCGCGGCTAGCACCATCAAAGCTGTTAACGCAGAACCATAAACCATTCGAGGGAAAGTTCGCAATGCAGATGTTCAAGTTGGAGAATGGAAAGGAAAACTATATTTTCTAGTGATGGTCATGGATGATTATGACCTGATATTGGGCATGTATTTCTTTTACGCGGCGAAGGCGTCGGCATTACCTCATAGAAATGGGATATTGATATAGCACCCTCAATACCCATGTTTTGTCTCTATGGTGAGGCAAAGTGAACCATACAAGATACCTGATCCATGTTTGTCTGCGATTCAGGTGAAATAAGGTATGCGCCAAGGCTTGGCTACCATCCTAGGCGTGTTGGTTGAGATCAAACCAGGAAAGGTAGTAGAAGTTGAGGATGGAATAGCTGAGGTCTTAGAAGAGTTTGCAGACACGATGCTTGCAGAACTGCCTAAGACGCTACTACCGCAGCGTAGGATCGATCATATGATTGAGTTGGTGCCAAGGGAGAGGCCGCCTGTGGAAGCACTATATCGTATGTCTCCGCTAGAACTTGATGAAATGCGCAAGCAGATTTCTGAACTGCTGGAGGCAGGCTATATACAATCGTCTAAAGTTCTATTTGGTGCTTCAGTTCTGTTCCAAAAGAAGCAAGATGGATCGCTTCGTATGTGTGTTGATTATAGGGCTTTGAACAAGCTAACTGTGAAGAACAAGTACCCGATTCCGCTAGTGGTAGACTTGTTTGATCGATTGGCCAAAGCCAAGTTCTTCACCAAGTTGGATTTGCGCTCAGGTTATTAGCAAGTGCGCAGAGCAGAAGGAGATGAACCAAATACTGCAATGGTATCCAGGTATGGCTCGTATGAATACCGTGTAATTACATTCGGCTTGACGAATGCTCCTGCAACATTTTTCAACCTGATGAATGATGTGCTCGCTGAGTATATTGACCGCTTTGTAGTAGTATATTTGGACGACATAGTTATTTACAGTGAGACTTTGGAAGAGCATGCGATGCATCTTCGCAAAGAGTTTGCAAAGCTTAAGGAGGCAAGTTTGTATGTGAAGAAGGAAAAGTGTAAGTTTTCCCAGACCATAATTACTTTCCTTGGCCATGTAATATCACAAGGGTGGGTGCATATGGACCAGAAAAAGGTAGAGGCCATTATGGATTGGCCTGAGCCAAAGAAGCTTGGAGAGCTTCGTTCTTTCTTAGGTTTGGCTAACTATTACCGGTGCTTTATAGTTGGCTATTCAAATAAAGTTGCCCCATTGACAGATTTGTTGATGAAGGAAAAATCATGGACATGGACTGACAAGTACAAGTAGGTCAGACTTCTTGGCTTCCTTTGGATTTCTTGGTGAACTTTTGGGTACATGCTACGTTAGGCGTTCTTCTATTTCTCTTTTATTCACATCCATCATGGGAAAAACATCGAATTTTTCTCTGTCCGATGATATGAAAACCTTGTCTTCACTTGATCGGTTATTAGTCTCGATTGGAGCCGTAAAACAGTATCTGGCAGAAAATAGTAATAACCTAATTGATCCCATCCTATCATCTCCAGGAAATCTCCTTAGATATCATCCTTTATGTGAACACAGAAGTAACGATGGTAGCATCGTGTTCTCAACCAATATTCACAATGTAAAATTGTGAACACAGAAGTAACGATGGTAGCATCGTGTTCTCAACCAATATTCGTAATGTCAATAAAACAATTATAATAATTAAAACACATTGAAAACTGCATATAATAATTATGTTGGAAACTCCGAGCCTTCGGGCTCATCCTTGTTTGGCATCATAGAAGCGTCCATGATAGTTGAGACGAAGCATAACATGAGTATAAGAAAACTATGAGTGCGGAATGTAAATGAGACAATGATTTACGTGGTTCAGCACTAAGGCCTACGTCCACGGGGGGTTCGGTTTTTCACTATGTATCATATAAGGTTACAAAGGATAGTCGAATGATTTTGTGTAGGGAACAATGGCAGAGGAATATAGATAAAACTCATACTTACTCTTTATACTTTCTCTCTCCTAACTATAGTTCTCTCTCTCAATTTGGTCAACCCCCTCTCTCTTAGTGGAGTTAGGGATTTATAGGCTTCTTGTATGGGTCCCTCTTCTCTGAGACAGCTGTTCCTTATTGTCTTGATTAGTGTGCCGACCCCGATGATATCTTCGTCATGCCTCGATGCTTCTCAACGGTAATGTGTTGCGACGATGGTACACCTTCTTCTTCTCCACAGGATGTTCGACACGTGCCCCATGTCTATAGCATTTAAGGCGGGTGGTTGGGGCAGTCTGCACGCTTCAGACAGCTGTTAATGCAGGTGTCAGCTGTGCTTCCTCCCATTCGTCCGATTTCGATCTTCCTTGGGATGATAAAAAGTAACTTTAAAGGTCTTCTACGGTACATCGCGGCGATCTTATCATTAGATACCCCTCGTTGTACCAACCGTCAGATTTGTAAGATGATGATCACGTGGCAGACGATAGTGTAGCATGCCCTTTAGGTGCGACCACGTGGCATCGTCATCTTGATGCTCTTCCATCTCATGGCATACACATATCTCTTCCCTTACACGTGGCCAATTTCTCATTATGTGTGTACATTTTAATGTCAAAGTTTTCTATAAACCCATCTTTGAAAATCACGAATTATAAGGTCTGACATCTTCTGCAACTACTACATGAGCTCCAATGAACAGTATAAGAATGGAAAAGGATCACGCAGCTGAAAGCTCAAGGCAATAGATGATCATTTCTTCCTTCTTGTCCCCTCTCTTTCGCTTTCTTTCTTCTCTCTGACACACTCTGTTCAGAGGAGAACCTCCTTCAGGTAAGCTTTCCTCTTTTACTCTCACTCTCCCTTCTAGAAAGAAAAAAAAAAAAAAAAAAAACCTAGAAAATTATCAGTTGGATTTTGAATTTTGGAATCCTCCACTGAAAGTAAAAATTAAAATGAAATTAAGGGATTTAAATTCATTTGAGAAATCAATAAGAAAGGAACCCAAATTGGCTTTCTTGATCTGCAAATCAAAAAGCATCAATTAGGTTATTACAGGCATACCCTGCTTGCTGTATGAAAAATCAGAAATCTCCTCAAATCAAGAACCCTGGATTTTGTATTTTATGATTTTGTTGATCCTATAATTCGAATTTATTTCACAAAGAGGAGTGATCTTATTCAATTTAACCTTTTTTTGCGCTTTGAGTGTGTAGAATTTGAGTGAGTGATTGGTATTTTGAGTTAAAAGATGGCACTATAAGGATCACTAACAAGATTCAAGCAACAACAAGAAAAATGCCAATCAACTCTATCAAGTATCAATAACGCTCGAGCAGCGGCAGGATCAGGATCGTCATCCAGGTCTGCACCACATCATAAATATGTACCAATTGCAACATCATCATCAATTGCTGCCAAGGCTCCCGCAATCAAATTTTCAAATGATACAGAAAGGCTTATATATGAGGTATAAAAGTAGACTCTTCCTTTTATGACGAATCTTTGTACGATGCCTAGTGTTTGTACACATCCATTTGGTTTGATATGTAAAGCAATGAACAACTGATAGTATCGATGTCCATTCTGATTGAAATGACAAGAAAGGGATGAAAGGTCTGACAATAGAGAATTTTTGAAGTGTACATAGTAACATGTGTTCATGAGGAGTAGGAAAGTACATAGTAACATGTGTTCATGAGGAGTAGGAAATTATGCTGAATGGAAGGTGTTTGATATTTGGTTTTAGTATCTATATTAGATGAAACTAAAGAGATGGAGTAGAATTTTTCGGAAAAGTAGACACCACATGAAAAAATGTTCATTTAGTGAAGCAACATTTTGGGTCTGGCTTGTTACTTGTTAGACTGTCTTTTCAGCGTGGATAAAGCAAGATGAAAATTAGCGGTTATTGATAATGACGCTCAATTGTTTCTACTTTCTATCATGAATTATCAGAAACTGTTACGTAAAGTGCGTAATGGTTTTCTAACAAAGGAAGCAGAACTATTTGACAGTTCAAGGATTAACCTACCTTGTGTATAAAAACAGTTCATAGATCTACCGACTTTTTTTAGTTTTGCTTGAAGGCGATGGTAGCCTATTTAACGTACTTGTTGTAAAAGACTAACTGTATATGCTAAAACTTTTTTTCCAGACAAGGGAAGCCTTTACGGCAGAGCAGATTAATGAAGTATGTTACGTTGATGCAATAAACAATATGGATATCTTCAATGCTTTAACAAACAATCCGAAAGTGTTCTACAACGGGAAGCGCTTCTCTTACAAGGTAACTCTTGTGTCCTTTCTCTGGAGTTCACCATCTGAGACAAACCTGCATAGTAACATTTTCGTGCCATTTTTTTGGATGGTTCAGGAAATTTCCTGCTTATACATATGCCTTCATATGGGTAGGAAGGTGTGATGATATTGCTCCATAATTTCTCTGCAGGCCACTCATGATCTCAAAAACAAAAAAGAACTGCTTCAATTGATTTGGAAGTTTCCACAAGGAAAGAAATTTATTGACCTAAAGGATGCATACCCAGCTGTCCTAGATGACTTACAGGTATTGTGGTTCTACTGTTGATCCAGTGAAACTTTTCATTCTTCGAAGCTGTAGAGATTTTAGGCACTAATATGTGTGAATGTGGAGGGTTGACTTGCTAATCTGTATGTTATGCCATGTGCACAAGCTCTGAAGGCTTCTGGCGACGTTTGAGCTGCTATCAAATTTTGATTCTCAAGATGTTGTTTTCCCGATTGATCCCAAGATGAGAATCAAAGTGAATGACGACCTAAAGGTGGTATTATTTCGAGGAATTGAGCTTCCACGTGATATGATTGATATTGAGAAAGATCTTCAGAAGAATGGGATGAAGCCTGTAACAAATACAGCAAATAGGAGGGCGATGGCCCAGGTTCATGGTATCAAGCCAAAGGCCAAGAGGAAAACACGCGACATTAGCAAGAGGACAAAGCTTACGAATGCCCATCTCCCCGAGCTTTTCAAGAACATTCCGTAACTAGGAAAAACTCCAACGAGTTCTGGGAAAATACTAATTCTGTGTGTTTACATAAACTTGGGTGTTTAAACTGGTTACTGTGGAATCCCCTAATTTTCTTTAAAAGAAAGTTATGTATCAGATTGTGTGAACAAGCTCGTGAAAAGTTGCTGCTGCAAAGATTTTTTTTTCCTTAATTTAATCGTTCATGTACTTCGACCAAGATTTAGTAATTCATATCTATAATTTCACCATGATTTGGACTGCATTATCTGGTATGTGATTGTATTATGTAATGCCAGCAAATGGTCTTTATGTGTCTAATGGTTTTTCAAAGAATTCATGTTTGATTTCCTAGTTCCTGCCGAGTAAATGAGTTTCTGGCCTCATGCGACCATCCAATTTTTGGGTGCCACAAAGCAAAAGCTAAGCTGTAATCCTGAAAACGGAATTGATTTTTGTCAATTTTTGGGTGCCACAGCATGACGAACCTAGTGAATCGCTTATGACGACCTTTCGTTGGGGCCACTTAAAAACCGATGTCTTTTTATACTCCGGCGTTGCGCATCAGTTGTGATCCAACAGATGTTTTATTACTCAAACTTAAGGTTTCAAGTTAATTTTGGTATATTATTTACCTCACAAAAGGAGGATATATATTACATGAAAATGAAAACGTGTTCTTCGACTGTAAGACATATTTTATTTTAGACGAAGGCCTTCAAAAAAGCTAAAGATCTTCCTCAATAGTCGGGCAGAACCCATATTGGAGGTACAGACCAGAACATGGAAGAAGAGTTACTCTTAGCCCATTGAGCTAGAGTGTGAGCTACAGAGTTACACAACCTTCGTTGAAAGCTAAAAATACATGCCGATAATTGAGAAGAGAAAAAAGAAATTTCTTTGAAAATTGCGTTCGTACGTTGATCACCATCCAAAATACAAGCAGAAAATTGATCAATTAGGGACTTTGCATCACTTTCAACAATGATATGAGATAGCTTTCGTTCCACTGCTTTTTTTCAGGACTGCCCAAATAGCCCTAGCTTCAGCTGCCGAGGCCACGTCAAAGACTAAAGCAGCACAAAAGGAGGCTTTATTCAAATGATCTCTCATCACATATCCTGCACCATTGTCCATAAAAACATCATCAAAATCTCCATCAGTATTACACTTTATCCACCCAATTGGAGGAGGCATCCATTTATCACAATAACTGATACTAATGCTATTACGAATCAGAAGTTTTGGTTTTCTAGTAAGTAACATTGCTCTAGCTCTATTGAGAACATCTGAATGAGACTCTTTCTTATTGTTAAACACCAGGATATTTCTATTGCTCCAGATAGACCATGAAAAGACGAGGGTACCCAAATACACCACAATCTTTTTGTTTCAACCTATAAGTCCTCTACCGAATGTGATCGTCTATGGACAGAGTCGAGACAATACGACAATTCGGTTCACACTTCGTGTGATCGTTTATGGATACGAGATCGAGACAATACGACAACAAGATAACTTGTGTGATTGACTATGGATACAAGATCGAGATAACACAAAAACGAAGTATGTTACTTGATAATAGGTTCGGTATTAACCAAACTCTATAGGATCACTATCAAGTAATGCGGAGTTAACGTATATGTGTATTTTACTTTATTATAATAAAAAATTATAATGCGGAAATCTAAGTAAAAGACACCGAGGAAACCGCAAATGCATAAAAACCCCGGGACCTAGTCCAGTTTTGAATACTCTCAGAATTAAGCCGCTATACAAAATCTAAACCAACTTCTTATAGTTGAGACCGAGCAGTCTACCCCTAGCTACTTAGTTCCCTCAGTATCCCTGCGCCTTCGACTTCTAGAGTCACGCACGTGAATAGCAAGTCCTTTGGATCGTATTCCAAACAACAAAGGAAGAATCTGTTTGGTAACCACTCTAATCAATCTTTGATACAAGATATAGATGAGTTGTTGACAAAGGCTCTTATGTTTAATCTGATAAACTCCTTTGTCTGGTTCGATAAATCTATCCAATAACTACCGAAATAGTTAAGTTTAGATTCACACTCAATCAAAATAAATCTCAAAGAGATATATTGAGAATGCCGATCTCACACAACTAATAGATCGAATAGATCCGATTCTAGTTGGATCCCAGCCGATCAAGGTTTGTGCATACAATTCAAAAGATACGAAAACCAATAAGAAATCTTCTTCGTCTTCAAATCTTCTTTAATCTTCAATAACCTGCACAACACCACTTGAATCTCTTGTGATCAATCACGCACAGGACGGAGTCTGTTAACAATAGATTATCACAAGATGTCTTTAGATCTAACAACAGTTCTAAAGATCTCGTCGATACATGGATCTAGTTTGAGTGAATCTTATATCAGAAGAGAAGATTCTTAAGAATAAACAAACTAGGTGCAATCAAAGTTTCAACAACCGTCAGTCAATCAAATCAATCGAAAACTAATAACACTGCAATTATCTAGTTTCCCACCAACGGTACTCGTAGAGCTTCTTGATCCCACAGAAGTCTTTAAACGAGCGGTCGTAAGAGATTTCGCCTAATTATGATACTTTCCTCTCCGAATCGTCTGCTCCACCAGCAACAACAAGAAAAGTTTGCCTGGATCTTAGGATAGTTTGCTATAAATGCAAACTTAGGTATTTATAAACCAAGGATGTTTGAACATCAAGGAATTTCCAAAACCGAAAATATTCTCAAGATATGCAATGAATGGCAAAATTCGGTTTTCATAATTCCAATAAATGCTTGTCCAATATTCCCGAAATCTCTCAATAGAAAATCTCCAATTAGTAAATGCACATTACTAATTTTTATTCTCTAGAGATATGCTTTTAATTGCTGGTAATTAAAGCATATAAAACCAAAAACCTTAATTAAAAGATTCTCAATTTATCTCGGCACAGGATCTCCTTGAGTACTAAGGAATATCTTTGAACAATAAATGATAAGAGTTACTGTACGTGTTGAACTATTTGTAGATCTAAAGACATCTTGTGATAAACCATTGCTAACAGATTCCATTCTGTGCGTGATTGATCACAAGAGATTCAAGTGGTGTTGTGCAGGTTAAATTGGAGATTAAAGAAGATTTGAAGACGAAGAAGTTTTCTTATTGGTTTCTCATATCTTTGTATAGAACAAACCTTGATCGGATGGGATCCAACTAGAATCAAATTTATTCGAATAGTTCTCTTGAGATTTATTTTGATTGTTATAAATCCTAATCTTATTACTTAGGTAATAGAGATTGGATTGATCTAACCAGGAAAAGGAGTTTATTAGTTTAAACGGAAGAGCCTTTGCATATGACTTGAAATATCTTTATCTTAAAGAATCAAGAGAGTTGTTACCAAACAGATTTGTTGTTTCTTTACTGTTTGGAATACGATCAAAAGGAATTGTTCCAGTGCGTGCACTCATCGAAGTCGGAAGCGCAGGGATACGCAAAAAACTAAGTGAACTAGGGTTAGTTGCTTGGTCTCAATTATACAAAGTTGGTTTAAATTTTGTGTAGCGACTTAATTCTGAGAGTATTCAATTCTGGATTTGGTCCCGGGGTTTTTCTGCATTTGCGGTTCCTCGTTAACAAAATCTTAATGTGTCTTTTACTTTTCTATTTCCGCAATTATAATTGTTTATTATAATTATATAAATAAAATACACAAACGTTAACTCCGCTTTACTTGATAGTGATCCTATAGAGTTTGGTTAAGTCCAAACCTATTATCAAGTAATCACACTTTGGTTGTTATATTGTCTTGATCTTGTATCCATAGACAATCACACAAAGTGTGAATACCGATTTGTCGTATTGTCTCGACTTTGTCAATAGACAATCACTTTCGGTAAGAGGACTTATAGGTGGATAATTTTAAAGATTGTGGTGTATTTGGGTACCCTCGTCTTTTCACATACAGTCCCATTGTAGATTTATTATAGCATCTACATATAACGTTTTTCTTTTGTTCTGTATTCAGGGTACTTTGGTTATTGGGAAGATATACAAGTTGGTTGTGAAGGTAATAATACGACGTTGTAATTCTTCCACTCACTTTTAACAATGAATTTCCAAACAAGTTTAGAATTGGTTCACCTGTTTTCCAAGACTACTATGTGATTGATCAAATACTAAATCACATACATGGGTTCAATCGGTTCTACCAATCACTAGGATCGGTTATACCTAATTATGGAAATATTTGTGATCAGTCACACCAGTCACTAGGATCGGTTACACCAGTTACAAGGATCGGTTCCATCTACACATGGTATTACTTGTGATCAGTCACACCAGTTACCAGTACCGGTTACACCAATTACAAGGATCGGTCACACACACACTCATGATTGGTCACACCAATTACTAGGATCGGTCACACCAATTACAAGGATTGATCATACCATCACTTAGTGATTACTTAGGATCGGTTACACTAATTAATAAAAACCAGTCATACCAAATCATAAGTCAGGCATTGTGATTAGTTATACCAAGATACATAACCTAAGTTAAGATCGGTTCTACTATCTCACACATATTGGTCATCCAAATATTTGCAATGAATAGCCGGTCCAATAAGCCTAATGATTTTCCTTTCGATTCATAAAACAAGTTCATGAATGTACTTCCATTAAACAAATGTAAAACATTGTTTCCTAGGATGAAAACTTTACCATAACCCATTCACATAATCATAACAATATATACAGGATTATGTCGATGTCATATCTACGAAGTTCAAAAGATAAGCGTTATACTTCGTAGTCTAATTCCCTAATACTGTAATCATACAATTATGATCATGTCACATCACTAAAGTATTATAAAATATGTACAGTATATACAGCTTCGCAGTTATGTTTTCAATATAGCACGACTTGAAAGATACGTTAGGAATGAAATAGTTCAAGTCAATATTACTAACCTCAAGTGGAAGGATGATGTCGTCGTTGTAGTTCGCTACTTCTTCACATTCTTCAGGTCTTCGGAGTAATGCTTGTATATCTCAACATTCCTAGACTTTCTAGTCTAACCTAAATGAAGTTGACTCTAGTATTTAATCAAGCGACTCTTGATGAGTTTTGATACTAAAATATGACTGAAAAACCTGGGGGTACAACAATCACACCCAATATTTTATTTTGCAATCTGAATATACAAACTCCAATATACTTCCAAGAGAATCAACTAGAAAGTCAGACTCAATCTAGAGAAAATTATATCAAAGAGTTTTATATCTCTATCTCTTAATTCAATCTACAATTAGCAAATAGGAATTTGCGAGCCCGATTGAATATAAGAGAAACAACTTGAACGGTACCAAAGACCAATGTTCAAGGATCAATCAATTTAAATCAACAACCAAAGGTTGGATTTTCCAATTGATCGAATCAACGCACAACCTGTGATATTTCAATTATATAACAAAATATAATGTGGATAAGAAATAATACAGACACCAGAATTTTGTTAACGAGAAAAACTGCAAATGCAAAAAAAAAAACCCGTGACCTAGTCCAGATTTGAACACCACACTGTATTAAGCAGCTACAGACACAAGCTTACTACCAATGAACTTAAGACTGGACTGTAGTTGAACCCTAATCAATCTCACACTGATTCAAGGTACAGTTGCGCTCCTTACGTCTCTGATCCCAGCAGGATACTACGCACCTGATTCCCTTAGCTGATCTAATCCACAACCAAGAGTTGCTACGACCCAAAGTCGAAGACTTGATAAACAAATTTGTCTCACACAGAAAAGTCTATTTGAATAGATAAATCTGTCTCCCACAGAAAAACCTATGAGTTTTGTTCCGTCTTTTGATAAATCAAGGTGCACAGGAACCAATTGATAAACCATACATATATTCCCAAAAAACAGCCTAGTATTATCAATCACCTCACAATAATCTTAATCGTATGGTAGCGAAACAAGATATTGTGGAATCACAAACGATGAGACGAAGATGTTTGTGAATACTTTTTATCTTGCCTATCGGAGAAGATAGTACTCGATACAATAGAAACAACAAGATCAGGTCACGCAACTACATAGAAAATAGTTGGGTATGGCTTCACAATCCCAATGAATTCTTTAAGTCGTTAACCTACAGGGTTTCGTGAAAAACCTAAGGTTAAAGGAGAACCGACTTTAGCTTATACAAGTAGTATCACACAGGAGGTGTGGGGATTAGGTTTCCCAGTTGCTAGAGTTCTCCTTTATATAGTTTTCAAATAAGGATTTGCAATCTAAGTTACCTTGGTAACAAAGCATTCAATATTCACTGTTAGATGAGAACCTGATTAGATACAAGCTAATATCTTTCAACCGTTAGATCGAACTTAGCTTGTTATACACAAATGAAATGTACCCTCATTTAGGTTTATGTAACCGTACCTAAACGTGTACACCATGTTGGCTCAACCGTAGTTAACCGAGGTTAGCTATATGAACACTCTCATATCAACCATATTCATCTTAACAATAACTAGTTCAAATGACTCAAATGAAACTAGTTAAAGAGTTGTTTAATTGTTATATTCTCATAGAAGTACACAAGAACACAATCGAAGCAAAATTGGTTTGATTCACTCGAATCAATTCATGAACATTATAGCCATGGTTTGCAAAGAATGCATTCCTTAATATATAAATGTATTAGTTCATGAACAAACCAATTCTAGAACTTTAACCACTCAAGTATGCAAACGGGTACGCATACTTAAGTAGCCGGTATGAGTTTGGGTTCACCAGTATGAGAACGGGTACGCATACCTAAGTACACTTCCAAAACCCAGCAGAAATTTCCGAACCTATACCTTACGCAAGTATGCGTACCGATATGTGTACTTGGTACACGGATTTTCACAACTACAAGTACGCATACGGGTATGCATACTTTAGTTCCGGTCATGGATCACATACATGCAAGAATTCACACTATGTTTATAATCCAATTATGGTTAAGTATTCTAAACTCTATTTCAATCATTGAAACTTTCGTAGAGGATGACAATAGCCGTTTTCACACACTATTAGCATCAAAGCAATTTTCAAGATATTGAAATAATCATAACGAAACATTCCAAGTCTACACCAAATGATTGTATCACACAAACCATGTAAGATGTTACTCGACAATTTTCACATGATCATCTTTTGACTTTCGTCAAGAATATAAGATGAACTTGGTTGAAGCGAAAGCTTACCAACACATATTCCGAGAAATTTGTAAGCGAGTTAATCTCAGCTCGAAATCTCAAATGTGTATAATCAAAAACTATCGTAATACGACTTTTGTCTCAATATAGGAGATAGAGTAGAAATAGACTTTCCAAGTGATAGATGAGTTTTAGTCTCCACATACCTTTTGTTGAAAAAATTCCACAAGCTCGCCTTAGTAGTTCTTCGTCTTCAATTGATGAACGTCGTGAAGTCTAATGCTCAACTACACAATCTATCCTAGTCCGAGACATCACTATAAGTAGACTAGAAATCAAGATTTATAGTTTTGATCACTAACATTGACAAACAAGCTTGAGATAGCAACGCTTGCGAGTTCGTCCGAGAAGTGCTCTAACAATGACAACCAAACTTGACATACCAACGCTTGGTGAGTTCAACCGAGCTATGCTCTAACAGACCAAAGAATGACAGCAACCAAACATTGACTTTCCTAGGAAGTCTAGAACTAGGATCCACAAACCAATACAAAATCCAATCAATAAAAGACATGTTATGGAAAAAGGAAGTAATAATATTTAATGGGCTGCGGAACCAGACATGACTAGCAAAAGGGCAAAGAACTAGAGCATGCAAAATAGACTCATGAGGGTCAGAGCACCAAGGACACTCCACCGAGGCCATATGCATTCTTACATTAAGGAGCGTTCTAGCAAGAAGCGCATTCCTAGTCGCTTTCCAGAGAAATAACTGGATCCTATGAGTGAAACGAATTTTCCAAATGCACTTCCAAAGATTACTACTTGGGGAGAGTCTAGACCCCCTTAATCCCAAGTATGCAGATTTTGAAGAAAAACTGCCAGTCTTAGAAAGCTCCCGAGCCAACCTATCAGGAGTGCACAACTGGCTTAAGGGAATGGTTATAATCTTCTTAACGTAAGCATTATCAAAATGGTTGGTAAGTCTACTAACATTCCAAGTCCTATCTTCATGATTAATAAAATAGGCAACTTTCACACTAGTGTTTGGAGGGACAAGGGGATTAGGGGTAGCAGATCCCAAGTTTGGGATCCATTTATCACACCAAGGATCTATGAATTGGCCATCTCCAACAATCCTGTAGATGAAAGGCTTGATAAGCTCTTTAATAGTATGTAAACATCTCCAAGTCCAAGAGTAGACATTAGGGCATTTAGCATTCAAGAAATCGGTACGAGGAAAATATCTAGCTTTAAGAGCAATAACAAGTAAACAATCAAGGTTTTCAAGAATTTTTCATGCATTCCTAGCAAGCAAAGCAAGATTATTCAATTCAGCTTTTCTCAAACCTAGACCTCCTTCGGACTTTGGGGAACATAATTCCCAACCAAAAAGATGTAACTTTCTATTCTTATGGTCAAGAGTTTCCCCCACCAAAGCTTATTCTAACCATGTCACTGGATTCTCCCAAATAAAAGAACATAGCCTTAATTTTAAGAGTAGTGCTATTTTCGTCCCGAAATATCTCCTGAGGAGAATCAGCCGGCCTTTGGGAGCTGCTCTCAACATTTGGATGTGTGCGGTGGAAATGGGTCCCTATTTTTTTGTTTCAGTCGGTGCAAACTTCGGGAGATATCTGAATTCAATCTAGCATTTTCGTAATTTTAAATAACGATGCATCATTTTGCGAGAGAACCGATTGAAAACTTTGGCCTTTAGAAAATCTTCTAAGTAGTAGGACCACTGGTGCTCTATCACAATTCACAAGCATACCTTGTGTTGAGACCAAGTTCTATTCCAAGTGTCACACTTCTTTGTCATTCCTCAAATGACTTGGCATATTTGCCATTCAACCGATGAGCAAGAAATAACAATCAAAATTTCCCTCCACACATTTCTTCATTACCTTATCTTTCAAAAACAAAGAATTCCTCTGCCGTAATTTTCATTGCTCTTTCTTTCATGTCTACCACCACCTTAAACAATAAATTAACAACCTTCAATACAAGCCTCCGATAAAATTGGAACCTTGCTAATAATCATCTGGCCAACAAAAATGGTAACCCAATTGGGTTTTGCAATCAATTCTCTTCGTCTTTCATTTTCCCCTCCACTTCTTCACAAACCTTTCAACTCACTTTCTTCTTCTTCTTCTTCTTCTTCTTCTTCTTCTTCTTCTTCTTCTT